>JAMXBB010000012.1:45110808-45524384 GCA_024138015.1 Lumnitzera littorea | reverse complement strand
TTCATAACTTCTTCGTTTGAACTCGGAATTGAGTGAAACTTGATTCCTTTTCTTCGTTTTTGAGCCTAGAACGCGTTTAAACCCTGAAATCAACATTTTACTCAATTAAGTATCAATTTCTTTAAATAAAACCAAAAATGTACGGGAAATGCTATAAAATCACTATATAAAATATGTTTAAAATTAGAGTTATCACATTTTCAGTTCAATTGGGTTCATTTAAGAAAATTTCTAAGAAGGTCCTAAATTAGATTTTTCCTTTATTTTTGAAAAATTTTAGAATGTCTTAAATTGCAAAGGGTTTGTTTATTTTTATTATTTTTGAAAAACTTTAATTTTTCTAATTGCTAAAAGAACAATTTTTTTATTTATCTCCTTATTTACTCACTTTTATTTTTATATTTTTTCATTTCTATCTATTTATTTATTTATTTATTTTTATTAAGCAAAAAATAAATGACTAATTAAACTACCTTTCTTTTACTTTTTTCTTTCTTTTTTTTTTTTATTTTGATTACACTTACATAAATAAGTAAAAAAGAATAAATAAAATAAATAAATAAATAAACTTCAGACGGATTTAAGCGTGTAGGTCGCACCTAGACGAGTCGGTTGGGTCAAATCGGATCAGATTGGTTGGGTTAGATTGTTCGAGTTGAATGCGTGGGTCATCGAGTTGGGTTGAATGACCCGAATCATGTGCTCTGCACGTGCTTAGTTAAAGAAGGTGAGGGTAGGCGACGAGTGGCTCGATTTGAGTTGTTCCAAGCACCAAAATGAGTGGGTGAGCGGTTTTTTGTGAGTTTTGGATTGGGAATGAGGGGTGTTAGGCTTGATGCTGTAGCTTGGGGTGATTGTTTTGGTGGTTGTTAGAAGTTGCCTATTGGCGATGGTGTTTGGGTGGCATGCTGCGTGGCTGTCGGAGGCTAGTGGTTTGTTGAGTTGGGAGTTGTAGAGGTCGGGGAGAGTCGTGTTGGGTTAGTTTTACTCCATTGCGGTGGTTAGGATGGTGTTTAGAGCTTGGGGTTGTAGTGGTTAGGGTTAGGTGGTGGCAAACTTGGTGGAGTCGCTAGGGGGCACAACGGAGGTTGAGAGGAGATGGGTTAAGGAGCTAATGGTATGGGGAAGCTAGTGAGGGTGGTAGCTTTACTCGTAGTTAGAATCAAAGAGAGAGAGAACGTCGTAGTTAGAAAGAGAAAATGAGAGAGAGAGAAAGTTTATTGAGTGATTTTGCTAGTTATGTATCCTTGTGAACATTCCCTAACACTATATTTATACTCGAAATCAACCCAGAAATAAAGGAAAGTTCGAATTAGAGTAAATGTGGGTTGTTCAAATTGCCAGCTTTTTTCCAATCTTTGAAGCTCAATTTAAATGCATAATTGATCGAATTTGGATGCGTTTTTTATACTGATTTACAGTAGGCCATGCAGAGGATGAATTTGCACCATTAATTGGTGTGTTTTAGCAAGGAAAAGCACGAAATCAGAGGCTTAAGTGAGGGGGTTGGGCTTGTTCTTAAGAAGGAAAGAGGAGGAAAATCGGGAGAAAATAAGAGAAAATTGAGGGAAAGTGCTGATGTGGCGCCACGTAAGCTAATCTCGACCAACCTCGACCTACTACGTATTAATATGTGATATGTGGTAGTTGACATGGCATGCCACGTGGATACTATGTGGTGCTACGTTAACAAGGTTGTCCAATCCTATGATGCTACGTGTTAAGACATGTGGCGTAGTAAGATCTCGATACGTGGTAATGTGCTAGTTAATAAAAAATAAAAAGACCTCCTTACCTTTGCTAAGATTCAAACCCAAGACCTTACACTCAATGCCCAAACCAAGTCCATATATTTAATTATTAGGCCGTTGGCTTGTATCTTACCAATATGTGCAACTAAATTACACATATGGACTTAATCAACTTGGGTTAGATTTAATCTAAGCCTAGGTTCAATGACCCAATTTCTAAATCTAATTTAAAAATAAAAAACTTACCTTAATAAAATATTATTTTCTAAAATCTTTTATTTTTTTTAAATTTTTAAATTTTCTAAATTTTTAAACTTTATTTTCTAAACTTCTTATTTTTTAGGGTTTTTTTCTTTTCTTTTTTTTTTTAAATTTCTTGTGCTTTTTCTTATTTTTTTTATTTTTCTATAATTCTTTTTATTTTTCTAAATTTCTTAATTTTTGGGTTTTCTTTAATTTCTTATTTTTTTTTGTGTTTTTCCTAATTTAGGGCCTATTGAGAAAAGAAAAAAATAAAAATAAAGGAGGCAAAAATTGGATATCTACATCCTCCTTTAGTAGATAATTTTTTAAATTCTCATTTTTTATAAATAGGTATAATTTTAGTTATCGCTTGTAAATAAACATTATTAGAATAGTATTTGATAAGTAAAACTAAATTCAGAAAGTTAGTAGTGGTACTTGTAAAGATTTAATAAGATAGCCCCTAAATTCAGATATTTAGTTTTAAAAACCGTTTTAAAATTGGTTTTATTGAAAGACCGGTAGCTAAGTTATAATCAAGTCACTCAATTGATTATAACTTAACTCTTTTTTTCAACTTCGAAATGTTTTCAAAGTTAAAAGAACTAGTTTTCTGTAAACCCTAGTTGATGGTCAATATTAAACAAGTAGGGTTTAATATTGATTGGCATAAAAAAGACTAATTTATAAAAATTGAGAAAAAACTAAGCTCGACAGCTTAGCGACTCCTTTAGGGATGTTAAGAGAGCTAGCTACTTAAAATACTTTTTGAAATTAAATTTTCTTTTAAAAATACCCATTTTATTTATTTATTTGTTATGAATGCCATGTATATACTTTGTTTTAACTATCATATTTATTTTGCATGCCACATGCATTGGGAAATGAGGGGGTCATTTGTTGCCTTAAAGATACAAGGTAGATGCGGTTAGACTAAGGCCATCTTAGGACCCTAGGAGAGAGGCCATTATGTAGGCTCCAAATGTAGTAGTGTAACCACTATTGGGGTTGATTAGGCTACCTTACTTAAGCTTGATATAACCAATGAAAGTGTTTTCTAAAATAAGTGAGGTCACAAAGCTTAAGGACTTTTTAGAACCGACCCTAATTGTATGTACTCCCCTTTAAGTTTGAGTTAATACATTACTCTTAAGAATTGTAACCCTATTAATTGTTTAAGAGTTTTAATGTAATCAAGTTTTTGAAAATAACAGTAAAGTTGCAATTGAAGGAGCAATGTATTAACCCAAAGATCCTAATATTTGCATATTTCTATGTACTTTCTTTTGTTACATTGATGATTGTTCTTGTCTATAAAATGTATAGACCTAGAATGGTAGATAACTAAGCAAACAATTAGGGGAATGATAAGCCATATGACATCTCTAAGATTCGTGAGCAGCTGTTGAAAGATGAGATTACTTACTTGAAGGAAAAGCTCGAGTGTTTAGAAGCTTACAACCGGGCCTTAAGGGCCCTTCTGGTATAGGTCATTGGGGACCTTAAGGCTCATCTACAAGACTTAATTTAGGGTTTTTTCTAATTCATATCTAGAGAGTCTTGAATAAATGTTAAGTTCCAAAATAAATGTTAGGTTCTTTATCGTTGTTTTCTGTATTCTAATCTTTTACAATAATAAAAGTTCATCATTCGTTGTTTGTCGTTCTTTAGCATTCCCTTCTTTGTAAATATTCTTTAAATAGGCATCTATCTAACCCTTGTTCCCTCCTATTTAAGGAAATGTGAAATCTCATAAACTTGTAAATATAACCTTAAAAATCATTATCCATATTTGTAAATAATTTTCTCGCTTTTTGTAAAATAAAACTTTATCTTTCTCTCTCAAAAAAAAAAGAAAAAAAAAGAAGAAAAGAAGAAGAAAGAAAAAAGAAACAAAAATTGAAAAAATGAAAATGAAAAGAAAAGTTGTTGACAGCTATAAATCTTTATAGGCTCAAGGGGCTAACCTAAGCTCAAGCCTTTGGCCTACTTAAGCAGCTAGCCCAAACACTTGGCTTCTAACCCACACAAGGTCCTTTGACCTATTAAGGGAGTTAACATGAGCCCCTTGGCCCATTTAACTCAAACACTAGCCCCTTAGTCCATTCAATCTAAACACCAACCTTAGACCTATTCAAGCAACCTACCCAAAGACAAGCTACTTGGCTCATTAAGACAGCTAATTTGAACATAAACTATGGCCCCTTGAGGCAGTTGACCCAAACACAATCCTTAACTTATAAAGGTAACTAAGCTAAGCCAAAACGCTTAGACTATTTAAAAAGCTAAGCCTAATCATGAACCAAGCCAAAACATAGACTCAAATATTGGGGTATGTTTTGAGAAACTAAGGGGCAAAGTCAATCTTTACCATAGGCTAAAAAAAAAAAATAGATTCCTCTTTAAGGAATTGGTAACTCATCTTTTAAAAAAGTTTAGGAGGAGAAAATGTAAGCTATATCCTATACATTAACCCTTAAAACACTTTGAGAGTTGAGTGACATAATGGTAAGGATATTTTGGGCTCATTCTTTAAAGGAGGTCTATTTTGAATGTGATACGTAGATTGAAATGAAGTTAGACATTCATTTTCAAATCCTAAACACAATTATCTCTTGTTAATCCCATTAGACCTATTTGGAGAATTTTCAAATTTAAACTTATCAAGAACTACCCTATAATGGGGCAATTCGAAGGTTAGGGTCGTTGATCAGGAGACAAGGGTAAATTGGTTTATGCTTACTTAAGTAACAAAAATGACTTTTGTTCTTGATAAATCATTTTTCCTTTGAAATGAAGAAGAGCCAATTCATTTTCAAACATCTTAAGCTTATACATACCTTACCTAAACCCATATACTAGAAATCTATGGATTTAGGGTCTTAAATCACTTAAAAGGCAAAAACTCAGTCATGGAGACAATCATTCTTAAGGCTAAAAGAAAAGAAAGAACAGTAAGAGATCAGTCATGGAGACAATCATTCTTAAGGCTAAAAGAAAAGAAAGAATAGTAAGAGATCGTAGGGCAAAGTAATAATAAAAAAAAAAAATAGAAAAGAGAAGAAGGAAAAAAGAGGTTGAAAAATTAGGCCCAAGTGTAGGATGAAAGCCTTAAAAGATATATTACATCCTAGTAGGGGTAGCTAAATCAAATCAAAGAGCCAGGAGTCAAAGCCTAAATAACCGCAAAAATATAAGGCCTTGAATCACATTTTAAAGCGTAGAAACCCAAAATCTCCATATCTGCTTTGAAGTCTCTGTTACCTATGCTAAATCACATAAGGCCTTCCCACCCACAATACCACCTTTATGTAGTAAAAGCTCTTTTAATCTTAAAAGATAATACATCTTTAATAAAAATTGTTTTTGAAATTAAGGCAAGCATACTTCTAATTTTTTCCTAAGGTTCTTGACTTGTGTACCCGAGATAAATAACAGTATTTATTTTCAAAATAGGCCTCCTCATTAGTCATTTTTGAAACCCTTTGACCAAAAGCTTAAATTCATAATGTTGAATCGAAAAAAACTTAAAGGATTAATTAAAGCATATCACTTATAAAATGGACTGTAATTTTTGGAACTGTAGTCAAGAGTGTAATTTGAACCAAGAGTTAGCAAGGAAACCCTCTTCGACTAAACTAATCATAGGTTACCTTTTTCTTAGGAAAGGAATGTTTGAAATCACCAAGCTCCATGAGAAAGCCTTAGGGTCAGAGGTATTAAGAAACTCCACATGATTACCAAGGATAGGGGTGATTATAAGCTTGTTCCTTAAATAAGAATTTATACCCGTTGGAAAAACTTTCAAAAAAACAAAAAAGAAGAGAAGGGAGAGAAAACAAAGACTTGTCATAAGTTTTTTGGTCAATTTTTCAAATCCATGTTGGCTTGAGTAGCCAAGCTTTTAATTTACGTCATTCGTTTCCTTTTCAATGTCGTCACACTTTTTAAATTGACCATAATAGTCTAGATCATTCTTCCCTAATACAGTTTTTAATGTCCATTAACTCTTTTTCAAATCAAGGGGCCTATCTTTAATGCTTTTTTTCATAAATGGTTTTTCAATAATTTCCCTATAAATATTTTTCTAAGTCAAGAAGTTTTTCTAGTTACTTTTCTTACTTTACTTCTTCAATTCTTCATCAACTTTTCTTAAGGTTCAAGCTAGCTCTTATAGCGCTATCCTCTCTTTTATTCTTGTTAAGGTTTTAGCTAGCCTTTAGGGTACAGTCTTGTCTTTCATTAAGGTTCTAGCCAACTCTTAGAGTGTTATCCCTTTTTTCTTTTAATCTTTTCTAGGGTATTAGCCAACTCTTAAAGCCCTAACCACTCTTGTATTCTTTTTAGAGTTCTAGCTAGCTCTTAGAGCGTTGACCCCTCTTTTATTCTTTTTAGGGTTCTAGCTAGCCTTTAGGGCACTATCTTGTCTTTCATTTTTAGAGTTTAAGTTAGCTCTTAGAGTGCTGTCCCCTCTTCTATTCTTTTTAGGGTTTTAACCCGCCTTTAAGGTGTTGCCTTGTCTTTCTAGGGCTTTAGCCAACTTTCAAAGCATTACCCCTTCTTTTAGGTTTTTAGTGAGCCCATAGGGCGCTCACCTTACCAATTCTTTGTAGTGAGCCCATAGGGCACTTTCTTCACCAGTTTCTTTTTGTAGGCCTATGGGCGCTTTTCTTCATCGATTTGCTATAGTGAGCCCATAAGGCACTTATCATTGTCAATTACTTTTAGTAAGCCCATAGGGAACTTTTCTTTATTAATTTCTTTTAGTGAGCCCATAGTCTTCATCAATTTATTTTAGCTAGCTTATAAGGGCACCTCTCTTCACCAATTTCCCTCGAGTAAGCCCATAGGGTGCTTCCTTTCATCACTGATTTCTTTTAGTGAGCCCATAAGGTGCTTCTTCTAAGTTAATTTAGGGTTACTAGTCCCCTAGAGATGCTTTCGCCTAAGTTGGTTAGCTTAATGGGGTACTACCAAGTTTCAATTTAGGGTCTTAGCTAGCTCAATGAGCGCTTCGCCCATTTACTTAGGATAGTCAGCTTAAAGGAGCACTTACAGGTTTTTCTCGAATTGATTCCAATTAAGAGTTGCTAGTTTACTAGAGATGCTCTTGACTAGGTTAGTTGGCTCGGTAGAACATAATTGAGTTCTTCTTTAGGGTTATAGCCAGCTCAAGGAGCACTTACCCATCTCATTCACCTAAGATAGTCAGCTCAAAGGAGTACTTCCAGGTTTATCTCGAATTGATGCCAAGTTAGGGTTGTTAGTCCTCGAGAGATGCTCCTGCCTAGCTTAATTAGCTTAATGGGCACTATTAAGTTTTAATTTAGGATCTTAGCCAGCTCAAGGAGCGCTTCACCCATATCATCTTGGTTAGTAAGCTCATAGGGGTACGATCAAGTCTTCAATATCTCTCTAGAGTCTTAGCCAGTTTAAGGAGTGCTTTGCCCGTTTCATCTTGGTTAGTTAGCTTATAGGGGCATGAACAAGTCTTTAATATCTCCTTAGGGTCATAACTAGCTCAAGGAGCGCTTTGCTTGTTTTACCTTGATTAGTCAGCTCATGGGGGCATGACTAAGTTTTCAACATTTCTTTAGGGTTTTAGCCTACTAAAGGAACCCTTTGCCAGTTCACCTAAGTTAGTTAGCTCAGTCGGGGCATGACCAAGTTTTCAATATCTCTTTAGAGTCTTCACCAGCTTAAGGAGCACTTCACTCGTTTCATCTCGATTAGTTAGCTTATAAGGGCATAACCAAGTCTTCATTATCTCTTTAGGGTTTTAGCTAGCTTAAGGAGAGTTTCACCCATTTCATCTTGGTTAGTTAGCTTATAAGGGTACAACTAAGTCTTCAGTATCTTCATAGGGTCTTAGCCAGTTCAAGGAGTGCTTTGCCCGTTTCATCTTGGTTAGTTAGCTTATAAGGGTACAACTAAGTCTTCAATATCTCTTTTAGGTCTTAGCCAACTCAAGGAGCGCTTTTCCTGTTTTATCTTGATTAGTGGGCTCATAAGGGCACAACCAAGTCTTCAATATCTCTTTGGGGTCTTAGCTAGCTCAAGGAGTACTTTACTTGTTTCATCTTGGTTAGTTAGCTTACAAGGGCATGGCTAAGTTTTTAACATTTCTTTAGGGTCTTAGCTAACTCAAGAAGTGCTTCATTCGTCACATCTTGGTTTGTTAGCTCATAGTAGCACGACAAAGTCCTCAATATCTCTTTAGGGCCTTATTAAGCTTAAGGAGAACTTCATCCATTTCATTTTGTCTAGTCAGCTCATAGAGGTACGACCAAGTTTTCAACATCTCTTTTGGGTCTTAGCCAGCTTAAGGAGTACTTTGCCCATTTCATCTTGGTTAGTCAACTAATATAAGCATGACTAAGTCTTCAATATCTCTTTAGGGTCTTAGCTAGCTCAAAGAGCACTTTGCCCATTTCAACTTGGTTAGTCTGCTCATAAGGGCATCATGAAGTCTTTAATATCTCTTTAGAGTATTAACTAGCTTAAGGAGCACTATGCCTGTTTCATCATGGTTTGTAAGCTCATAGGAGCATGACTAAGTTTTCAACATCTCTTTTAGGTTTTAGTTAGCTCAAGGAGTGCTTCGCCAATCTCATCTTAGTTAGTCAGCTCATAAGGGTACAACCAAGTTTTCAATATCTCTTTAAAGTCTTATCATGCTCAAGGAGTACTTCGCCTGTTTCGTCTTGGCTAGTCAACTCATAGGAGCATAACTAAGTTTTCAACATCTCTTTTAGGTCTTAGCCAACTCAAGAAGCGCTTTGCCGATTTCATCTTGGTTGGTCGGCTTACAGGGGTACGACTAAGTATTCAATATCTCTTTAGGGTCTTCATTAGCTCAAAGAGTGCTTCGCCTGTTTCATCTTGGTTAGTCAGCGCATAAGGGCATGATTAAGTCTTTAATATATCTTTAGGGTCTTAGCTAGCTTAAGGAATGCTTTGCTTATTTCATCTTAGTTAGTTAGCTCATAGGGGAATAGCCAAGTTTTTGACATCTTTTTAGGGTTTTAGCAAGCTTAAGGAGTGCTGAGCCCGTCTCATCTTGGTTAGTTAGCTTATAGGGGCATGACCAAGTTTTCAATATCTCTTTAGGGTTTTAGTCAACTTAAGGAGCACTTCGCTTCTTTCATCTTAGTTAGTCAGCTCATAAGGGTACAACTAAGTTTTCAACATCTCTTTTAGCCCTAGATAGCTTAAGGAACGCTTTACCCATTTTACCTTAGTTAGTCAGCTCTTAGGGGTACGACCAAGTTTTCAACATCTCTTTAGGGTCTTAGCTATCTCAAGGAGCGCTTTACTTGTCTCATCTTAGTTAGTTAGCTCATAGGGGTTCGATTAAGTTCTCAATACCTCTTTAGGGTCTTTCTAGCCCTCTGCTTCCATTAAGTAACTTCAACTTGTAGTTGCTACTCATGGTTATAACTTAACTATTTTTTCCAACTCCAATCAGGTGGTGACTCCAAAGTTATTTTCAAATTGAAAAAAAATGGTTTTTTTTTTTTAAATAAATAAATAAAAGAAGAAGTATATGTTGAATAACCACCTATATGTAATGATTTACATTTAGAGAATCATGTTTTAAGTTAGATAAAGCTTATTAAGGATTGAAGTAAGCTCTAAGACTATAGTATGAAAAGTTATGTGAATTCCTAATCAAGAAAGGCATTATTAGAGGGAAGATTGATAAAATCTTATTTTCAAAATATTTTGATAGAATAAATCTGTGGCAATGATATTATATTTGGATCTACTAATGAAAGATATTGTTAAGAGTTTGCTAAGTTGATTTAGGAAGAATTTGAAAGTTCAATGAGGGACGAATTAACTTTCTTCCACAAACTTCAAGTCAAACAAACAAAAGATGGAATTTTCATTCATAAAGAGAAGTACATAAGACAAATTTGGAAGAAATTTAGAATAGATAATGCAAAGAAAGCATTGACTTCGATATCATCGTAAAAAAGGTTAGATTTTGACAAGAAAGGAAAAGAGGTAAATGAGAAACATTATAGAAGCATGATTGGATCATTACTTCATTTACCTACTCCAAGACTTAATATGGATCACGAGGAAAGGAACGTATGGCATTTGGTATCATACGAGCTATAAGGTGGGTTTGAACCTTAAGATTGTCCGTAGGATAATTGGTAGTCGAAAGTTGAGTAAGGGTCTTTGTGTACTAATGATGGATATAATGCACCAATAGCTCATAAGAACTTAAGTCGTACTTGATATTATGTATAAGTGTGGTCGAAGGGCACTAGCTACTAGTTTACTCAATGGCCTAGATAAGGGTAATCGGGAGTAAGCAAGAACACCTAACTCGAGAGGGAAAGGAACTTTAAAAATTCAATGAATTTTGATTAACTATTGTGGCTATTACATTGTACAAGTATTTATATAACCTAATTAGGGTAAGTTTTAGGTTTACATAAATTACAAAAGGATTCTTACTAGAAAAGGAAAGATGCATAGCTTATAAAGGCAAAATAGTAAACAAACAAAAGGATATTTGGTTATAGAAGGATAGTATGGATATAAAAAAATCGAGTGTAGGTTAACTATCTATTTTTTGGTCCAATGATGTTGTTTGTCGAGAAGAATAGGTTATGAGCAGATGAGGCTGGGCTTAGCAGCTTGGTAACTTGAATGTCCTATGTTGAGAAGGGATTGGTCCAGTGGGGGGCCTATTGCCTAGTTGGCTTCAGTTGGTCGGCTTGGTAGTGGATAGCTCGACCTTGGATGCGTATCAGCTCAGCTATATGTAGATTTAGTACTTACCCTTATCATGGCAATAAGTTGTCAACTCAATAATTGGTTGGGCATAGGGATGCCATCGAGGTAGTTTCGAAACAGGTTTTGAAAAACCCAAACCCGACCCAATACCCTATAGTGCTTCCTAAAACCCTATAAGGTTTTTACCTTATTTCTATAACCCGCCCCTATAGGGTTTTGAAAAACTCGGTTAAAACCCAACCCAACCCGCAATATTAGTGGATGATCTCAATCTATTAATTTCCAAATTTAACTCCAACATTTGGAGTTTCCTTTCTTCTTTCCATAATTTTTTTTTGAGGAAAAAATAAAAGAACATAAAATATGGAAGAAAAGGAAATCGTGTCTATTTTTAACTACGACTAATAGTTGTCCTTTCTAATTTACTAAATTATGTACAAATAGTAACACATCAATCGAGAAACATTACATAATTTACATATATAAACAAATGTAGCCAATTGATATGGGCCTTAGGGATGAGATTAAGGGCTCTTGTATATGTATATGTATATGTTATTATTTTAAAATAGGTTTAGGTTTTCCATCGGGTTTTTCCTAAATTCCAAAAGCCAACATGTTACCCTATAAGGTTTGAGAATTAATTCTAGAACCTACCCCAAAACCTTATAGGGTTTGACTTTATAGGGTTTTTAATGATTCAGATTGGTCGGAAACCTTATAATGACCCATTTAGTAGCATCCCTAATTAGGCACCTTAGAAATTTTCTCAATAAGACAAAGAGTGGTTGGAGCAGAGTACCTCAGTAGGTTGGTATGGATAATGTTTTGTTCTTTATAGTTCAATTCTGCTTGGACAACTTGCTAAACCATTTGGGTAACTCCTTGAGCTTAGGATCGAGTGATCAGTCCATGACCCCTATCATCCCCTTTAGTTTGTTTGAGATTTGGGATCAAATTTGGCTTGCCTTCTTGTTACTCCTCTTCAAGGACATACGGATGGAGGTCGGCAACATTAAAGGAGTTTGAGACCCCATAGTCTTCGAGTAATTCAATCCTGTAACCATTAGGATTGATCTTTTCAAGCATTCTAAATGACCTATTGGTTGTAGGAGATAACTTACTCTTCCTTAAACTTAGAAATCGATCTTTTATGAGGTGGATCTAGACTAAATCACTAAGCTAAAATTCTTTATTCTTTCATCTCTTTCCTTGCCTCTCGAGCTTAGTGGTAGCTTAGCTCAATTGCTCTATGACCTTCTGATACATTGTCTTGATGGCCTTGAATCTCTCTATAGTGGTTTAATCTTCATTCTGGTTTACAAGCGGCATCTAGTCCAATGGTAGATCAAGGTTGAACCCATAGGCGACCTCAAATGGTGACATGCTCGTGGTATTATAGGCGGTCCTATTGTAGGTGAACTCAATTATGGGTAGGCATTGATCCTAATCAGTAATGTTCTGGCCAATAGTAACTTGAAGTAAAGTTCTAACAGTTTTATTAACAACTTTAGTCTATTCATTTGTCTGAAGATGGTAAGCTGTGCTGAACAATAGCTTGGTTCCCATCTGCTTCCATAATGTCCTCTAAAAGTGGCTCATGAATTTCAAGTCTTAGTCTAAAACACTAGTCTTAGGTACTCCATGGAGTTTGACAATCTCTTACAAGAAAAGAAAAGAGATAGCCCAAGCATCGTTACTTTTGGAATAGGGCATGAAGTATGTCATCTTACTAAATCGATCCACGACCACTATGATGGAGTACTTCCCTCGAGATGTCTTCGACAACCCAAATATAAAGTCCATACTTAGCTTGGACTACAGTGTGGTTGGGATTGGCAAAAGTAGATATTGCTCTAGCTTAGCTTAGCTCTTACCTTTCTATAGGTAGTACATTTGATGTGCTTAGTAGTTCAATAATCACTAAGACTTATTGTAGGGAATAGTAATCAAATGAGTCTTTTGAAATATCAAAGAAAATAGAATAGAAAGGTTGACAAATATAGTAGCTTTTGTGAAGCGCTTAGAGGATATGACATAATAACAAACACGATACAACTTAATACTTTGCTTAATATGATTCATAAGCTAATGTTGAGGTCTACTCGCCACTAATCTCAAGCTACTATGTAAGATTAGATAAGAGTGTAGAAGGAAAATGAACTTGAAGAGGGATATCTCATAAGAATAAGAATATTCATTAAGTGTAAGGTATATGATGATTGTGGCAACAGTAAAAGGACTATTTATAGTAAGTTCCTAAGGTAACAAGAAAACCTAAATAATTACAATAAAGGGTAATACAAAAATACCATCATAGTACATTACCAAAAAGACAAAAGGGACAAATAGAATAAAAGAATATAGTACAATGTGAGTAAAAGGAATGACAGGTAGCATGTTGCGACTGGGTGTATGTTCTAGAATCTTGAAACATTGGGTTTGAGTTGTATTGATGTTAGGGATATTGCTGCTTTGTAGGCCGAATAAGTAAAGCTCAACATATAGGGTATTTGGCCTCGGCACTTGATATATTTGTAGATTAGAAGACTAAGGTTCAACACGCAATCACCTTAGCCTTAACCTTAGATAGGTTGGCTTCAGCACTTCACAAGTTGATGGTTAGGCAAGGGTTTATATAGAGTAAAGTGTGTTTGAGTTGGCACTTCAGAAAGTTTGCCCACTATTCTTTTGTATGCTGGTTCTTGTCCTTAGCAGGTTGACAAAAGAGAATCCTTTTGACGAGAGATGGTATGCCATAAAGACAGGTGTGAGTGAGGGGTCTAGAGGTCAGCAATCCATTAGTTCCCCAGGATTATTGAAGATTTTCCCTCAAATCTTGGTTGTCTTCTTCTTCAGGGGCATTAGGCATCAGGTTGGCAGCATTGAAAGTAGAAGATACCCTGCATCCTTTGGGTAGCTTAAGTTCATAAGTGTTGTCATTGACACATTGAAGGATCCTAAAAGGTCCATCCAACCTGGGAGATAACTTATATGTACTCTTCCTTAGAAATCACTCCTTGCTGAGGTAGATCTAAATAAGGTCTCCTAGGTTATAAATGACTTGCTTCCTTCCTTTGCTTCCCTATTCTCTCTATCAAGCTATAGTTTTGGTCATTTGCTTAACAACCTTCTAATGTAGCCTCTAAAACTCTTCGGCATGTTGTAGGTTCGATTGACTCTCACCTTAGGATGTCAAGTTGATAACCATATCCAAAGATAAGTTTAGGTTAAGTCTATATACGACCTTAAAAGGTGACCTTCTTGTTAAGCTATGAGTGGAGCGGTTGTAAGAAAACTCAATAATGGGTAGGCGTAGATCCCAATCATGTAGATTCTTTCCAATAGTAGCTTGAAGGAGGTTACCTATTATTCTATTGACAACTTTTGTCTAGCCATTTATTTATAGGTAGCAAGAAGTATTGAACATAAGCTTAGTATCGAGCTTTTTCCATAGGGTTACCTAGAAGAAGCTTGTAAACTTCGAACCATGATTAGACACAATGCTCCTTGGTATTCCATGCAGTCGCACATTCTCTTATGAAAAGAGGTTAGCAATAAATAAATCATCATGGTTTTTTTAGCAAGGGACGAAATGGCTCATCTTGCTAAATTGATTGACTAACACCATAATAGAATCATGTTTTTGTAATGTTTAGGTAGGTTGAGTATGAAATCTATACTCGGATTGGTTTATGGCTATTCAGGTATAGGCAGAGGTGTGTACTCTCCATATGGCTCTTTCCTTCCCTTGGCTAATTTGCACACCTTGTAGTGCTCAAGTACTTTACATACATCCTTCATCATCCCTGGATAATAGAAATGTTGTTTTCGCAATTTGGCTGTCCTCTTCTCACCAAAGTGGCCAACTAAGCCTTTAGCATGGGCTTTTTGGACAAGTAATTCCCTAGTAGATCCATTTGGTACATAAATTTGCTTACCCTTCATAAAAAACCCTAGGCTCAAATAGGACCTATGTACTACTCCTCTTATGTTGCGTTTGGCCACTAAAGGTCCAAAATATGGGTTATGCTCATACTGATTAGGCAAGGTGCCAAATCTATGTACCTTGGCTTGCAAAGCTATAATAAGAACATGTTATTGAGAAAGTGTGTCGGCTACTATGTTGTACTCTCTTTCTTGTATCTAATGACATGGAAAAAAGTTTCTAGTTATTTAACCCACTTGGCATGGTGTCGAGAAAGTTTCTGTTGTCCTCTAAGATGTTTAAGAGACTCATAGTTTGTATAGATGATGAACTGATGCACCATCGACCAGCGGTCCCATTACTCGCATGTGCCTTCGAGGTCTCTAATCCCCTTCCTGAAGAATTCTCTCTTGGCAACCCACTGATGATGAGAAATTGTACATCGAAGGAAGGTAGTTAAACTCCTTGATCTCCTTACATTATCATATGTTGATCTGTACACTCGGCAGTAATGATGCTAACCATCTCTTGCCGAAGACCCTTTACCAAGTACTCCGACTAACTATTGCCAAGAATCTCTTGCTAAGTAACGAGAGACTCACTTAAAATGGCCAAGTAGTTTTCTCTCAACATACCACCATCTCTTTCGTCCCGACCCCCTTTAGTACTGTAACATTTTTTACCCTTCTTGCTTACTATGCTTAGAGAATATTCGTACGGGACTAATGTTGTACTACTAGCTGTCCACTTCGTTTGACATTTAACTACTTTTCCATTTTATTTTATTTTTTTTTGGTTTTTTGTCCCTTTTACCCTTTTTTTATGTACTAAGAATCCTCTTTTTGTAAATACTTTCTTATAATTTCTTTATTTGTAATGTTGCCCTAGGGACTTATTATAAATAGTCCTTTTCTTTTGTAAGCCGAAGATAACTTACATCTTAATACTGAATACTCTATTCTTGTAAGACAATCCTCTCTAAGTCCATACCCCTTACACTCTTATCTAATCTTGTCGAGTAGCTCAGGATTAGTAGCAGGTGGACCTTGACATTTCATATCAAGTGAGGTATCAAGTTGTGTTGTGTTCGTTGGTAAGTCACATCCTTTGAGCAGCTTCATGTTAGCTGCTCTTGTTCAATTGTGAACCGTTTCCTTATAATTTTCTTTGATATCTCGGAAGACCTACTTTAGTTCAAATTTGCCTCGGTAAGTCTTAGTGATAACTGAGCTCCTAGGTACACCATGAACTCTTTTGGCAGTAAGTAATATTGCTAATTCTGAAGTGCTTAGACAAGGGCATATAACTCTTTGCTATATGTTGAGTAATTCCATGTGGCACCTTTGAGTTTCTCGCTAAAGTATGCAACTGGTCGGCACTCTTACATAAGAAAAACTCTAATGTTGACTCCAGATGCATCATATTTTAGTTCAAAACTTTCTTGAAGTTAGGTAAGATGAGTACTGGGGTAGAAGTTAACTTGGACTTAATCTCATCAAAGCTTCATTAAGCCTTCTCAGATCATTTGAATTCATAGTTCTTCCTGCTTAGCTTGAATCTTCGATAGAATGAAGGTAGACCATGGAAACTCTTTACTTCAACAAAACTAGTCAGTGTTGGCCATTTGAGAATAGCTCGAACTTTCTCGTCATCGGCTTTGATACATCCCTTGGAAACAATATAACCAAGGAATACTACCTCCTTCTGATAGAATACGCACTTCTTTAGATTGTTAAATAAGTTCTCAACTTAGAGGATTCAAACATAGATCTTGACATGGGAAATGAGGTTGGCATTATAAACCAAAATATCATTGAAGTACACAACAATGCATTTACCAATCAACGACCTCAAAACATGATTCATGAGTCCCATGAAAGTACTTGATGTGTTTGTTGGACCAAATGGCATCACCATTCATTCGAACAAACCGTCCTTTATTTTGAAAGTAGTTTTCCATTCATTTCTAAGTCTCATTCATATTTGGTGGTAGCCACTCTTTAGATCAATATTTGAAAAGACTCGAGCACCATGCAACTCATCAAGCATATCATCTAATCATAGGATCGGATATCAATACTTAATAGTGATTTTGTTGATTACTCAGCTATCAATGCACATTCTCCATAAGCCATCCTTTTTTTGGCACCAAAACAACTGATACGGCACAAGGGTTTATGCTCTCTCGGACATACCCATGATCAATCAACTCATCAACTTATTTCTTCAACTCGGTAGCTTACTCAGGGTTGAACCTATAAACTAGTTGGTTAGGTAGAGCAGCCCTAAATTAAAGGAAAATATAATGCTCTATACCTCTAATAGGTGGTAATCCTCTCAGCATCTCATTAGGAAACAAGTCAGTATACTCTTGAAGTAATGTTTGCACCTTAGTAGGTAAGGCTTTGGCTTCTTTTAACCTTAGTAGTTTCCTAACTAATAGAAGTGCATACTCTTCTGTCTTGACATCTCTAGAAAATTAGGCTTAAGAAATCATTAGGGACCTCCTCTACAATGATCTAGAAATCTTCTTTGGCAATTCTTGAACTTCTTTAGGACTCATTAGGGTTAATATAACCTTTTTCCCATCCTTTTGGAACATATAGGTGTTCTTTTACCCATCACGTAATACCTTCAAATCAAATAGATATGGTTAGCTAAGTAAGATGAATTAAGCACGAATGGGTAGGACATTGTAGATCACTCCATCCTTATATCTATCACTAACAGCAATCGGTACCTTAACTTGCTTAACAATAGGTAAACCCTCCTTTTCATTTAGCCAATGAATCTTATAGGGCTTAGGACGTGGTTAGGTTAGCAACTTTAGAGCTTTGACTACTCCCTATACTATGACATTGATACAACTCCCTCCATTGATGATCAAATTACATAACTTGCCATTTATTTGACAATTTATATGGAAGAAGTTCTCCCTCTACTCATTCTCATGAAAGGCGAAGGTATTGAGAGATCATTGTATGACCAGACAGTACTGAGCCTCCATTTTAGGTGATTAACATTCGTTCCTCTTCACCTTCATTAACACTTTCCACCTCAAATTGGGGTTTGTCTCACTTGATGGTCTTGATACATCTGTTCGAGCACTAACTAGCCACACATCTAAAACCAAGACACTTGAAACACTTAATCTCTTGGGTCTTTCTCCTTGAGCTTTGACCTTTGTCTCCTCAGCTTTACGCTTGCCTTAGCTATCATTAAGTTTGCTTAACATCTTACCTTGGTGATCTACCTCGAAACTGTATTGAGTTCGATCATATCTAGGTTAGCTCGACATATTAATCCTATTCGGCAAGCCAATTCGGCTACTTAGCACTCAACCGAGTTAACTCCTCCTTTGCCTTTCAACCTTCTATGCTACTTAGAGTGCTAAGTCTCTATATTTCCACTATGTTACTAATTTCAGTCCTTAGCCCATAAATGAATCGTACTATAGTCTTCACCTTGACTTTGTTAACATCACATCTAATCATTAGTAACTGGAACTTTTGAACATAATTGTCTACTAATCTGTTACCTTATCTTAAGTCTTAAAGATGTTAGAAAGTCTTTTGCTTGTAGTGTTTAGAAACAAATCTACTCCTTAGAACTCTCTTCTAGCTTTAATACCAGGATTATATGATGTGTCTAAGAGCTTAGTAATCACTAGAACTTATCATAGGGAATAGTAATCAAATGAGTCTTTTAAAATATGGAAGAAAATAGAATGGAAAGGTTGACTAATACAGTAGCTTCTATGAAGCTGCTTGGAGGATATGACGTACCAATAAACATGACACGACTTAATACTTTGGTTGATATGACTCATAAGCTAATGTTAAGGTTTACTTGCTACTAATCTTGAGCTACACGACAAGATTAGATAAGAGTGTAGAAGGAAAATGATTTTAGAAAGGGATATCTTATAAGAATAAGAATATTCATTAAGTGTAAGGTATGTGATGATTGCAACTATAGTAAAATGACTATTTATAGTAAGTCCCTATGGTAACAAGAAAATCTAAATAATTACAATAAAGGGTAATACAAAAATACCATCATAGTACATCACCAAAAGGGTAAAAGGGACAAATAGAATAAAAGAATATAATACAATATTAGGAAAAGGAATGATAGGCAGCATATTGCAATTGGGTATACGTTTTGGAGTCTTAGAATGCTGGGGTTGAGTTGTATTGATGTTAGAGATGCTGCTGCTCTGTAAGCTGAATAAGTAGAGCTTAGCATGTAGCGTACTTAGCCTCAGCACTTGTTATGTTCATAGATTGGAAGAGTAGGGTTCAACATACAGTCAAGTTGTCCTTGACCTTAGACAGGTCACCTCGAAACTCGACAAGCTGATTGCTGGACAAGGGTTCGTATAAAGTAGAGTGTGTTTGAACTGGGACTTTAGAGAGTTTGCCCACTACTCCTCCATGTATTGGTTCTTGTACTCAATAAGCTGACTAAAAAGAATCCTTCTAAGGAGAGACTGTAAGCCATGGAGACAGATGTAAGTAAGGGATACAGAGGTTGGCAATCCATCTTCATCTCTCCATTACAACTTAGACATCTCTCATCATCCTTGGCTAAAAGAATCTAGAGAATAGTACCTCATGAGTTCAATGCATACCAAAATGTCCAAACAATCCTCCACCTTGCACTTCACGCACAAGCAACTCTCGCATAGAACTAGTCAGGACACACAATCTCCTCTTTCTAAACAAGTATTTGTCTTCCCTATGATAGTTAACAAGTGTTTGGCCCTCTTTACATCTAGCATAGATTAGGCCAAAGTGCATATCCTTAGCATACAAATCCTTTATTACAAAGAAACTAAGTAACCTGATTTGCAATTGATCAAGAGGAAATGCCGTCTTGATAGAGCATTGGCTACTACATTGTTCTTACTGTTCTTATACTTTACGACATAAGAAAATCACTCCATAAACTCAACCTACTTGGCTTGCCTTCGAGTCGACTTAGGCTGGCTCTTTAAATATCTCAAAGACTCATGACTATAGTATAGATCATAGGCTCTTTAGGTAGTAGATAATGTTGCTAGAAAATTAGGGCTCATATCAAGGAGTAAAACTCTGTATCATATACAAAGTAGTTGAGAATAGCTCTTCTAACCTTTTCACTAAAGTAGGTAATAGGTCAACTCTCCTGCATCAGCATGGTACCTATGGCCAGTTTGGATGCATCATACTCTACTTTGAATACTTTATCAAAGCTTGGAAGAGCTAAGATAGGGGTGGTATTAGTCTCTCCTTCACCTCTTTAAAACTTTTTTGTTCCTTTTCTCCCCACCTGAACTCTACATTCTTCTTCGATAGCTTAGTGAATGGGGCTACAATAGTACTGAAATTTCTTATAAACTAGTGGTAGAATAAGGCTAGGTCGTGGAAGCTTTGTATGTTGGTTGAATTGGTTAGAACATGATATTCAGTGATCTCCCTCGCTTTTTCCTCGTTCACTTGTAAACATCCTACACTCATAACAAACCTCAAGAAGATTACTTTAGGTCGACCAAAGTCACATTTCTTCAAATTAGCATAATAATTCTTAACTTGGAGTTTTGAAAAGATTGTTCGGAGGCACTTACAATAAGTCTCCAAATTAGGCTTATAGATAAGAATATCTTTGAAATATACAATAATAAACTTTCCAATGAATTCTTAGAGCACATGATGCATCAGTCTCATGAATGTACTCGAGGCATTTGATAGGCTGAATAGTATCATAAGCCATTCATACAATCCATGGTAGGTTTTAAACGTGGTTTTCCACTCATCCCCTTCTACCATTTAGATTTCATGATATCTAGATTTGAGATCAATCTTGGAGAATACTCTTACACCATTCATTTCATCGAGCATGTCATCAAGCCATAGTATACGATACCTATACTTGATGGTAATACGATTGACTGCTTAGCTATCCACATAAATCATGGTAGTTTGTTTACTTGTTTCTACTGCTCATGAGCTTATTCGGGGTTCAACCTATATGCAAGCTTATTTGGAAGGGTGGCTTCTAGTTGTAAGTTTATCATATGTTCAATACCTCAAATAGGAGGTAGTCCCTCTAACAATTCACCAAGAAACAGGTTGGCAAACTCACTTAATAATGTTTTCACCTCAGCAGGTAGTAGTTGCTCTTTTGATCTTCTCATCTTAAGCAACCTTTTGACTAGCAGATAGGTCAGCTCCTTATGTTCCAGTTCTCTCTTTAGCTTGGTTAGGGTCATCTCCAAAGCCTCTCTCAAAACTCGGCTCAATTGAGTTTGCATGCTTTGAACTTATTTAGTAATCATAGGGCTTAACTTCACCTTCCTGCCCTTGTGTTCTAGGGAACTTATGTTCTTTCTTCTGTCATATATTACATTTCGATCAAACATCCATGGTTGTCTAAGAAGAATGTGAGACGTACTCATAGGTAGCACATTGCAGAGTAATTTGTCTCGATAGTTCCTAATATTGATTGGTACAACTATATGCTTATTTACTTGTAGGGCTCGCTTGTTAATAAGCCAGTGTAGTTTATAAGACTTAGGGTGGGGTTTGGTTGGCAACTTCAATTGTTGGACCATGAAAGCAGATGTTGCATTGGTGCAGCTGCCATTATTGATAATTAAGATACACAACAACCCATTTACCTTACAACCAATATGGAATAAATTCTCTCGTTGCTACTCCTCTAGCACCGGACTTACATTCATTACTCTCCTCAACACCATTGTTGTAGGCATAAAATTACCTTCTTCACTATAGATGATCTCCTTTACTTCGAACTGTTCTAGGTGTTTAGATTCTCTAAGCTCCTCATTAGTATTATCGAACTCAATGGTTAGCACCTTTCCTGTAATCACCATCACTCATTTGTTCGAACATTGTGTAGCCATGTGTCCAAATTGTTAACACTTGAACCACATGATCTCACTTGTCTTTGGCCTTTCACAAACTTCTTTGAAATCTCCTTCTCCACGGATTGCTCTAGGTATCCAGATTCTTTAGGCTTCTTAACCTCCTCATCAGTATTATCGACCTTAATGGTTGCTAACTCTCCCTTGATGACCATCACTCATTTGTTTGGACATTATATGGCCACGTGTCCAAACCCTTGACACTTGAATTACTTGATCTCGCTCGTCATTCTTTCTACTTAGTGTCTTTTGACTCTCTAGGCAACTTGAATAGCCTCATCAAGTGAACTAATTTCCATTATCTCTAAAATATCTCCAATCTCATACTTCAATCCATTAATGAATTGGGATATAGTTGTGTCTTCAGGTTTAACAACCTCACATTAGATCATTAACATTTAGAACTCCTTTACATATGCATCAACACTCAATCTTCCTTGTCTTAACTCCGGTAATCTATTGAAGGCATCTTGCAAATAATAGCTTCAAATAAATCTTTTTCTCATGACTCTTTTCATCTCATCCCAACTTCTCGTTCTCCTTCTCTTCTACGGGTGGCTTGTAGATTCTTCCACTATAGGTCAGCATAGCTAGTAAACTCCAGCATAGCAAGTCTCACCTTAGCATTCTCAAGTACCTCATGACATTTAAACTGCTTCTTGATTTTATTTACCCAGTCTAGGTAGTCCTCAACATCACTACTCGTAGAAAAACTAGGGATATGCATCCTCAATCCTTCCACTCTAGAAGCTTAGATATTCCTCTCTTCAGGTTCATAATACTTTTTACTTCATCACCTTCTTCCTCATCCTCTTCTTTGATCTCATTTAACACTAGTCTACGTCTAACAACTTTGGCTATTGTTCCAACTTGGTGTGGTTAAACTGGGGCATTAGCTTAGATGCATCGACTTCTGCTTCTCTTGGGCTTTTCATTGGCTTATACTCTATAAGGATCATTTTTGGCTTGTCTATCTTTGTTTATGGCAGTCACTTGACTAGCCACTAGGTCAGTAAGTCTATCCAGTCGGTCGTTTGTAGATTGTTGTGTGACATTTCCTTATTGACCTTGGCCATTTCGAGCGCCATTGTCTTGGTTACCTATAGCTTCTTAAACTCTAGAATCAAACATTGTTGACAATTACAATAGATTAACAATTGAAACATTACTCAAAATTTCCTCCTACAAACTGCAACAAAACAACGCTTAACATACCAATAGTGATGATAGTTAGCACATGAAGGAAAAAACCAATCCAACACTAACACTTTGTTTTGCAAATAAGAAAACAAAACACTAAATTTCCTTAGCACTACATACTTTCCAAACTCTCATGATAACAATAGATAGTTTCTAAAACATATTAAAGCAGCAATAAGTAACTTAGAGTACAAAGTAATAGAAACTTGCTTGAATGCAGCTAGGCTTTGATACCAAAGATGATACAAATCATTAGGAAAGGAACATACATGTCCGGTATCATGCAAACCAAAAGATAGGTTCAAACCTCAAGACAATCTGAAGGATAAATGGCAGTCGAAGGTTAAGTAGGGGTCCTTTTGCATTGACTGTAGATATGATGCACCAATACCTTATACAAGCTCAAGTTACACTCGGTATTATGTATAATTGTGGTTGGAGGGCACTCGCTCAATGGCTTAAATAAGAGTAATTGGGAGTAAGCAAGAATACTTCACCCATGAAGGAAAGGAATTCTGAAAATTTAATGAATTTTGATTAACTGCTATAGCTATTACATTTTACAAGAATTTATACGATCGAATTAGGGTAAGTCTTAGGTTTACATAAATTACAAAAAGATTCCTACTCGAAAAGGAAAGATACATAGTTTATAGGGGCAAAATTGTAAATGGATAAGTGGATATTTGGTTACAAAAGGATAGTACGGATGTTAAAAAATGAGGTGCATGTCAACTATCGATTCTATGGTCCCAATGATGCAATTTGCTAAGTAGAAAAGGTTCTGAGAAGATTAGGTTACGCTCAGCGGCTTGATGACTCGAATTTTTCGGGTTAAGAAGGGATTGGTTAGGTGGGAGGTCCATTGCTTGGTCAGCCTTGGTTAGTCAGCTTGGGAGTAGATAGCTTGACCTCGGATGCATATTAGCTTGGTTATATGTAGATTTAACACTTTCACTTAGCGTAGCAATAAGCTATTAGCTCATTAACTAGTTAAATACCTTAGAAATTTTCTTAGTGTGATAAAGAGTGGTTGGAGTATAGTACCCTAATAGGTTGGTGTGGATAATGTTTTGTTCTTTAGAGTTCAATTCTGCCTAGATAGCTTAGTGAATCATTTAGGCGAGTCCTCAAGTTTAGGAGCAAGTTATTGGTTCGTGATACCTATCAAGACCAAATATTTTACTTAGTGTTTATACGTACAATTTCAAAGTAATTGTAGAAAATCACACTTAAAACCGTAAGATAGTCTTAAATATGTCTCAAATATACTTAATGTTAGTATTTTGTACCCAAAAATTTGAAAACTTGTTCTAATTGATTATTCAAATACTAATTATGGTGTAAAATCAATCATATCAAGCACATGTCAATTCTTAGAGATAAAATTATCTCTTGGTTATCTAGGAGAATTTACTTTATCTACTGTAGAAGAAAAATGTGTGTCACTAGGCAATTGTTGTGCTTAAATTTTTTAGCCAATGTCACACACCAAGCGATGGAGTCGTAACCATCTTGCCATATAAACCATTCTAGTATAGAGGCTGACCTTATAACCATTACCATATAACTAGTTCACATAAGGTGGACTTAACTAAGCTACTTTGAAGCTTTTAGTTCTATACCTGCTTATACGTAAACATAAGTAGCAATTCATCAACTTCATTTAGAAAGGACATATAAAATAGTTATTGTAGTGTATAACTTCTTATATGAAGTTCTATACTTACAAGAAAAGTAGATAAGTTTAAAAGGGTTTAGTTCACCTATCATCTTATGGACTAAAAATAGAGACTACTTAGTTATACCCAATGGCACAATTAGTTTCCTTAAAGAATAAAACTTAAGAAAGAAACAAAAGTCTAGTAGTATCTTTATTAAACCTCACTCTTTAGCCTCATTAGCTACTCAATTAGAATTAGTATAAGGTTGCATGATTACTCTTAACCTACAAAAGTTTCTATAAGAGAGTGAGTGACCATTGCTAGCGATAGAGACATAAGCATGCATACATTTAAAGGCAACTAAGGTTTTTAACCAAGTTAGTTATATACAATGTATGCACAAGCAAATGCCATCGCATTAAGTTATCTGATCCATTATGAGATTAGAGAAATTTTGTTTGCTTTAATCTAGGTTGAGGAGTTTTGGCTAGATATAACAGTTCATAGTTAAACATAAGCTTATGTAATGGAAACATCCTTCCTCCTGTGACTACTTTTGAACTAGCATCCTTGATCTTACGACCACTTCCTCTCTTATCACTTAGTTCGACAAAGGGTGAGGAGAGGACCATTTTAATTATTCACTTTCAAAGGGATTGATGTTTAGCTAAAGAATCCTAGTTGTCCCCTAATGGGTTGCAATGCATGTTAGGTTAAAGTATTAGTCAAGTTTAGGTTAGTCCAATTCTGGGGTAATCAATCAAATTCAACTATCAAATAAAGCAATCTATACCATAGCAAGCACATCATAGAGCTCAACTCTTACAATAGTATATTAATACCATTCATATCGACGGTGTGCACACATTTAGCTATTTATAACCAAAAGAAAAACATACTTAAGTCTCTAAGTAGTATGAAATTGTACTCGAAAATGTAGTAAAGCATTAATCCCAACATACTTAGGTTACTTACTACTTAACTAGATGTACTTATACAATGTTCCCTCATTGAGAGTCCCTATATTATAACAATACCTTTAGTAGAAATTATAAAATAATAGCATTTTTCTTATTACTCCTAGTCTTGAGTTCATTATCCTTAGTTTGGAAAGTTGTTATACTTAAGCACTTAGATTGTAAAGTCATTTTAGATTGATCCCTACTTAAGCTATCGAATTAGTTATCTCTTGAATCACCCTCTAAGGCGTCCTCTGAATTTTGTTAACTTTAATGATCTTAAAACGCCCCTTGATCTACTCTCCAACTCCTACCTAGTTGCAAATAACATATAAAAATCCATCAATTCACCCTATAAGCGGGTTCCTAACATAACATTCACTTAACAATCATCTGAAATACCCTCTAATTTTGCATAAGTGCATAAGTGCTATGTAGACACCCCATTTTTGCCTCTTGTAATTTTAGCATCGTAAGCTTTTCTTTTATTTAATTATTTTTATTTTTAATTTTAGGTGTATTTTTACAATTTGGGTTAGGCTTAGGTGTGATGTTATTTTTATTATTTTATTTTATTTTGTTTATTTTATTTTTGTAAAAAAAAAAAAAGGCCTAGATTGAACTAGGAGAAGAACCTATTCTACAAGAGTAGAGGATTAAGGCCAAAGCCCTAATCATTTCTAGATTCATAAGCTGGCAAATATTTATTCTGTGACTAGTGTATATACTTCACATTTGGGTAGGGGTCATGTTGCACGTGCCCAGTACATGCATGTACACCCCATTCTTCTCCTTTTCATTTTATTTTTCTTTCTTTCTTTCTTTCTTTCTTTCTCCCTTTTGCCTGTTACGAATTCTACTTTCTAGAATAAAAAAGGAAACTTCCCTATTCCAAACACACCATTTTCAACCTATGTTCCAAATCCATATTTTGCAAAATTAATCCAAATTTTGTGTTTTTGGAAACTACACATAGAATACTACAAATTGGGTCAAAAAACACAATTTTGATTTCCTTTAAATATCAGATCAATTTGAACTTGAAAAAGGAAAAAAATAAATTAACACACATGAATGAAATTTGCAAAACTTTATTCTTTGAGCAAAAACCTCCTAATCAAAGATATAGACATTGATTATTGATATATTCTTACCTATTTCTATCACTCAAACTAACATTTTCCTCAAAATTCAAAGCTGGATTGGGTAAGAATATATTAGGCCACCATACCTATGATCTTTTGTTCATACATTTTCTTAGATTAAATCTAGACTCCACTTGTAAAAATAGGGTGTTATGATTCACTTTGTATAAGGATGATAAAAAAAAAATTACAAAAACACACTCAATTGAAGCTTTCTCTCTCTAAAACAAGGAGTTTTTCTCCATAGGAATAATCTCACTACTAGCCTTCCACATTGAAAACAACCATCAAATTCATGTTTATGGTGTCCCCAAACCCCAAACACTCCACTCCTTCACACCCAAATACCCTATGGCTACTCTACTAAGAGCCCCCATCATCTTCATCCACTACTACCTCCAAATTTTGAACAACTTGAAAACCATCGCAACAACTCGAGACATTGGTCCTACCCTCTAAATCCGATTAGAAACACACAAAAATAAATTTTCACGTTTGTTTCGGTGAAGAGATTGGTTAGAATTGCATCTTGGAATTGGTACAAGTGGATGTTCAAGTTCAACCTCTTTGGAAAATTTAGATTCGGCTTGACCTGAACCAACCTATACTAGGTATGTACTAATTCTTTACTTATTTTATTTTACTAATTGTTTGTTAAGGCTTTTAAAATGAAACTTTTTTTTAAGATTAAGTTTTTTTTTTTCTATGACAAACTCTTTTCCAAGGTTAGTTTTTAAAAAAAAAAATAAAAATAAAATTTGTTTTCACACTTAGGAAAATTATTTTTCTCAAAATAAAAAGTAATGAATCTTTTTTTAAAAATTGGACTTGTAGAAATTTTAAAATGAAAAAGACACCAAATTAAGAACCTTATCCTATAATTTTATTTTTAAAAAATTTACCAAAACGTAAACTCGACCAATTTTGTGTTTAAAATTAATCAACCTACTAAATGTTTCATAAAGAACTAGGTATGGCCTGATCCCCGACTAGCGAGTACATAGGGACTTCGGGCGACCCCTTAATAAAAGATTTTTTTTCTTTTGCTTCTTCGTTTATTTATTTTTTTTCATTAAAAGTACTAATAAATTCTCTTAATTGTTGTAAAAGATGTTCATTTACTTCTTGCCATTTTTTAAAAAAAATTTTGTAAAAGGAAGGAATTTAAAATTAAGGCCTTTTGAATTATAAAGTCCTTATATGGAAACTAACTTGGTTTTAAATAAGTTAGCCTTCGAGTCCAGAATTCTCTAGTATTTCTTCTTTAATCAATTTTTCCTAGAAATTGTACACTAGTAGCTAGGTAAAGGTTATTCCACCCATGTAACCTCCGCATTTCTTTTTACTAACTTTAGCTAGTTGGTAACTCCAAATTTCTTTTTGTCTTACACTTTTTTTTAAATGATATTTTCCTTAATTTTTGCTAAGAAATTTTTGTTAGGTGGGTTGGGCTTAGTATAAATTAAAATTAACGAAAACAGAAAAACGAAAATTTCAAGTTCGACAACTTGGTGGCTCCACTAGAGACCTCATATTGAATCAATGGGCTTGCCATGTAAAGATTTTCCAAAATAATTCAAAGGCCTTCGATTTCAATTTCTTATGCATTTAGATTTTTTTTTAAATTCTTGTAAATATATATGTTCTTTTTTTTTTTTTTGTA
Organism: Lumnitzera littorea; assembly: GCA_024138015.1. Classification (NCBI taxonomy): domain Eukaryota; kingdom Viridiplantae; phylum Streptophyta; class Magnoliopsida; order Myrtales; family Combretaceae; genus Lumnitzera; species Lumnitzera littorea. The sequence goes on along the minus strand of JAMXBB010000012.1, from coordinate 45,496,149 downwards.
TACGTATTAGTACTAACCTCCTTTTGGTAGCTAACTTTTGGGGTTATCAAGTGGGTTTTATTTAATGCATCATGAACACATGGTAGATATAATCAAACCTAGGCTGTATTAGGACCTTAGGGTGGGGGGCCATTATGTAAGCTCTGAGTGCTATGGTGTAGCCACCGTTCAGAATTGATTAGGCTACCTCACTTAAGCTACAATGTAGCCAAGGAATTGTTTCTTAAAAACAAGTAAGGTCACAAAAGCTTAAGAACCTTTAGAACCTATCCTTTTTACATACATGACATATGAAATCGGCAACTAATCAAGCAAGATGGTGCAAAAAAAAAAAAAAAATGATGGCAACCTAAAGTTTCCTTGCCCTTTTCTTGTAATTCTATTGTATTTTTATGAACAAGATGTAAATATAAATCCAATGTAAATAATTTTTATTCGTTAGTTTTTCATTCTTGTAATCCCTTCTCTTTGTAATCCTTTTAGAGATGGTCAATTCTTCTAGCTCCATACATTTAGAGAGAACAATGTTGCCATGTCTATTGATCCCAAACTTGATCTGAACAAGTGGTTGTAGTGCTTCGATCTAAGGGAACAAGAATTCATCACCAACTGAATCAAGCCCATTTTGTCATTACTCGAGGTTAAGATTGAGATAAATTTGATTAGGGCTCTCATTCACTTTTGGGAGCTTAAAGAAGTAGCCCTTTGATTTAGGCCATACTTGATTTGCCTAACACTTGACAAATATACTCAATTGCTTTAAGCCCCTTCCATGGAGAGCATATACATCCCAAACTTGGAGTTTAACTCAATGAATGTTTTCTTAAGATTCTTAGGGTTCAAAAGGTTGAAGTAAACTAGGCCCTAAAAGATAGCAATGGAAATTGCATCAAATTAATAGATTTGATGACTTAGTTCACAAGTAAGCCAAATTTTAGCAAAAGAACTACCCTTTATGGCAATCCAAAAACTTTGAGGGAGAAAAAAATTAAGGCCTTTCTCAAGACCATCCTATTTCCAAACAAGGCCTTCCATATCCATTTTAGGGTTGGATAATTAGTAAGACAATTTCTTGAAGGAAAGTCCTACATTCCAGCCTTACTTGTTGAATAAATTAGAAGCCTAAAAATCTTGAAGAGAAAAAATTATTGTGAACTCAAAACTAGTATGGTCTTACTAATGGCTTGGTTTGTAAGTTACATCAAGTGTTTTGGGCTTCATATGATTCGAGGTGCATTTGCCTACAAGATCAACCTAATCAGCTGGTTTGTGTATAAGATCCATTTGCCAAAGAATAGCTCTACTTACAGTTGGGTGGAAGTCCTACAAAAATTTGGGGTTGTTGATATTCTTTGGACTACTAGGTGGAGCAACTTTAAGATGGTGATATTGTTATGTAAGAATTATCAAGTAGTCCCCTTGATTGGATTGAAGTGGTGTACTGGCTATTCCCCAAATAAGATGGTTAGGCAATTTGGAGGAGTTCAAGGTATAGTCTATAAACCCTCATTAGACTTCACTACTCTTGATTATGAATATCTACATCTTAACACCAAAAAAAGATATCCAGACTCCAAGCGGTCAGGGAACTATGGGGAATTAGAAAAATCACTCTTAACGTTGATCTAAGAGAATGGATGGGCAAAGCGGACAAGCATAAGGTCACCAAGGAATACCTATATGACCAGCTTTACAAGGTAGGAGCAATCTAGGCACCAGAGGTCCTATAATCAACATTCGTAGATTTGAGTCTTGAGACAAGAACCTACATGGATTAGGTGTAGGTTCGTATAGAAGTTATTTATGATTAATGTGACATGAGGTAAAACATGTTCTAAGAATCTAAATAGCGGTCTCAAGCCTTAGAATACCAATTAAAAATTACCTAAAAGAGACTGAAAGAATTTGAAGAAGTAACTAAGCCTAATAAGAAGAAGAAGAAAGAAGCAGCAATAGGACCTAGCAATCGGTAGAAGAAGACACTAGCCAAACACCAAAAGAAGAATAAGAAGACTTAGGCTTAAGATAGAATGAATGGATCTCCCTTGTTTCTTTTTTATATCATTTTTTCTTTTTTGGAATAAGATAATGGAAATTTTCGAGGTTGCTGAATAATAAAATATTTGCCATCTCATTGACTAATTGCCTATTTCTTGTTTTAACATTCATGTGCCATACATCCTTACATTTCTTACTTTCATTTTTTTTTTTTCATTCTAATGCCATTCTCTGGGAAAAAAATAATAAAAGTAAAAAAAAAAGAAAAAGAATTAATGTATGTTTGTGCTAACCCTTTTTGAAGTATTTATCATGTTTCAAAATAACTCCTAAATGTTAAGTCTTTTAAAGAAGTTCTATCAAAACTTACTCTCAAAGCAGAATGTCTACACATGGAAATGACAATAACAACACCAATAACACCAACTCCACCAATAATAATGGCTTAGAAATCACTAATCCTACTAAGCTACGGTTTTACTCTCTTGAGCAAACTATGAGTAAGACTACAAAAAAGATGAGTTTCCTTATTGATAGCATTGCCCTACTATGGGCTATGATACTATCCAACGAAGAGAGCACTAAGGTCCATTATGGGAAAAGTGTTGAGGCTCCACTCCTTAAGGTAGAGGATAACTACTTGAAGGATGCATTTGAGTTGGAAGGAGTCTATCTAAAGGTCAAACCGATCTTTGAGCCCAATACATATTCATTCCCAGTCAACACAAAGTCGGCTAACTCAAGGCTTAACCAAGATAGTCTGAAGGAGTTAGAAAGAAGGTTGACCTAACAGATAGCAAAGAAGATGAAAATATTTGGGAGCTATGACAGATTTGAACAAGTTGGAATTATTGACTTCTCTACATAAGATATTAGGGATTATTCAGAAAAGTTCAAGGTGTTATAATTTGGGAAGTATGATGGGATGAGATGCCCTAAGCTCCACACCAAGCTATGTAATAAAGATGAGTAAATACATCCAATATGACCAACTCATGGTGGAAAAATTTCAAGATAGCTTGATGAGTCTAGCTTTGACTTGGTATACCTAACTAGACCTGACCCAAATAAACATGTGGGAGAAGCTTGCTAGGGCCATGATGGACTTAGTTAAATATCGAACAATACAGTAGGGCTTGGGTTAGCAACTGGTGGCCCTCAATAAATATGAAAGGATTCAACTTGACTAAGGCATCAGGTCAGCACATTACAGTAGCTCGGACTCTTTTGTGGTAGGTCATAAGGAAAGAATTTGCTAAGCCATACTTTCTAGCCCTCAAGCTTGGGTTCAGGTTAAGGATTTGGGGTAGTTTGATTCCTACCATCCTAATTAAGTATTTGGAATTTGACATCAAATCCGGTTAGTCCTCGTCCAAGTTCTCTTCAGGGCGACAAGGGTTGAGGTTGGTAACATTAAACACATTTGACACTTTAAAGTCTTTTGGAAGCTTAAGTTGGTATGCATAATCATTGATCTTCTAGAGTATCCTGAACTATCCTTTAGCTTGGGCAAATAGTTTATTCTTCCTCTTAATAGGAAATCTTTCCTTACTCAAGTGCAGTTAAGCTTGGTCTTCGGGTTGAAACTACTTAGTCTTCCTTCCCTTGCCTTTCTCTTAACTTAGATCTATCTTGTTGAATACTCTCTCATCACTTAGTTCATCCAACATATCATCTAGCTTCGAGATGAGGTATTTGTACTTGATTATAATCTGTTAACAACTCTATTATCCACACACATATGCCAAGTTCCATTCTTCTTCGACATTAAGAGTGCCGGCACGGCATAAGCATTGAGACTTTTCCTTACATAACCCTTTTCCAAAAGTTCATAGACTTGTCTTTGGAGGTTAGAAGCCTGCTGAGGATTTATTTAATAAGCTAGCTTATTTAGTAAGGCAACATTGGGTACTAAGTCAATGAAGTGTTTAATGCCTCGAAGAGGGGGTAATCTTTCGAGCAACTATTCAAGAAATAGGTTGGCATATCTATTCAACAGTTCATTAACTTCTAAAGGTAGTTCACCTCGCTCCTTTAACTCTAATAATCGCTTGATCAACAAGAAGGTCAATGCATTGGCTTTAATAGCCCTTTGGAGTTCAGCTCTACTCAACACCAAAGCTTTCTTTGATCCTTAAGCAAGTTTAGCTTGCAAATTGCTAACTTGACTCAACATCATGGGGTTCAATGTAATCTTCCTCTCATTTTTCTCGAGCACATAAGTGTTCCTAAATCCATCTTATATAAGTCTCCTATCAAAATGCCATGGTCGGCCTAACAACATGTGTGATGTACACATGGGTTGTACGTCACAAAGAATTTTGTCAAAATAACTTCCAATAGAGATCGGCAGTAAGGCTTGCTAAGTGACATGTAGTGCTCCCTTCTCATTCATCTAATGCAACTTATATGGCTTCAAATGTGAGATGGTCGGCAATTTTAGCTTCTTAATCAGGTAGCAGATGTTACGTTGGTGCAACTCCCATTATCCACTATGAGTGCATAAACCTAATCATTAACCTTGCAAGTGATGTGGAACAAGTTCTCTCTCTACTCCTCCTTAGTAGAAGGTTCCATTCTCATTAGACGTTGGATAACCAAAGTCAACTTATTTAGATCCTTTACACATACATCATCCTCATTTAGGTCGACATTAATCTCGACCTCATCTTTCACTTCTTTCTCTTCCTCTAATTCCTTATTTATGCTATCTACTTTAACCTTCGAGATGTCTCCCTTGATAATCATGGTCCTTTGGTTCAAACATTGAGTAACCATGTGCCTAAACCCTTGGCATTTAAAGTACTTGATTTGACTCATTTTTCTTTCAAATCTCTATTCATTCTCATATGTTCTCATCGACACATCATCATCAGGTTAGCCCTTGTGTTTAGCCTTAACATCCATATGTTTGGTTGGCTCGGAACTTGGTTGAGCTTGATAACTTCCTTGAACAGGTTAACTCATCGAAGGTTGCCTCAATCTATTCCTTCTCTATCTTTCCACTCGTTGGGGTATTCTTATATCCTCATCCAATATGGTGAACTGTTGGAGTTTCACAATATCTTGGTTGTCACTTCTTAATCTAGTAAAGAACCTGGATACTATTCGTGATGGTGGTTCTTCTACTTCACATTAGATCTTGAGTATTTGGAATTCCGAAACATACTCATTAACAATTCAGCTTCCTTGCCTCAGCTCTTGAAACTGAGCAAAAGTGTTTTGTAAATAAGTGTTTGGTACGAACCTGTTTTTGAAGATCCTCCTCATCTCAAACCAAGTATTAACTTCCTTAAATCCTTCTTGTCTCCTCATAAGTTAGAAGTTCTTCCACTACATCTCAGCATATCCTTAGAACTTAATAGTAGTAATCTTCACCTTCTCTCAATCCTTATATTGGTAATAATCAAAGACATGCTCAATTTTCTCCTCCTAATCCAAATAATCATCTACACTTCCAAAACCACTGAAGCTTGAAATTTGAAGCTTCACATGATCAGCAACTTAGAGTGCTTAAGCTCGCTCTCCTTCCTCATTATACTTCTCTTCTTCATCATCATCAATATCACCCAAATCAATCCTTTGTCATACTCATGCTCCTACTCCTCCACCTCAAACTTATCAAACTGAGTTATATCCTCTAGCAGGTCAGGCAACTTATGGAGTGTTCTACATGGCTTCAACTTATCGATAAGCCATTACATGAACAACTCTAGTCAAATTAGCGATAGGGCTAGCTACCTCATCAAGTCTTTTGTTTGTACTCTTAGGGGTGCCTTAAGGCTATTGACCATGGTGGACAACATCACTATTGTCATCCCCAATTCCGGTGTTAACATTTGGGTCCGTCATTTTCTCAATAAAACTTAGAATCAAAGAAACAATAGATGTAATTCTTTATGCCAAACAACACAAACACACACTTGATCACTTTCTTCATGTGAATGTTTAATATATCACAAACACAACAGCTACTTCCAAAATCAACAACTTAATTGAAACTTGCCATGTTTTCATATACTCGAAATAGGACAAAACATAGTATGTACGAAAGCAACTACTATACCCCTTTAACTTATGTGAACACTTTAGTGAATCTTCATATAACCTCAACACATTATTATCGCAAACACTACTTCACAAAAACTCACATACAACCTACTCAAATGAAACCTTCGCATTAATACCAAGATGATACGAACTTATAGCCGAAAATAGACAAGGCCGGTCATTAGAGTAGGTTTGAGCTTATAGAAAGCTCGAAAAATGTAATGGAAAGGTGCAAAAATAATAGGAAAAGTAAAACACAAGCAAATCCATGAATAGCTTTATAGGATACGATGCACCAATAGAACTTTCGGGGACTTACGGCACAACTCGATATGACTCATGAGGTAGTTGGTGAGGTTACTCACCACTTGACCTTGCTTAAGGGTTAAGATAAGACTGAAGTAAGTAAACAAGCTAACAAGAGGAATGTTTACAAAGAAGTATATTTAGTATATTAATGATTATAAGATGATTGCGGCTGCATATATAATGGGTATTTATACCTGAGAAACTAAGGCAACTTGCTTAAAATGGAAAAGACTAAAAAAGATAATATCTAAAAGAAGTAATGTATAAGGAATAATAAGGGTACAATTGAAAATATAAAAAATGAGCTTCTTGCACGAAGGGTTTTGTCACATGTTTACTCAAACATATGGCTCATTGTAGGCAGATGGCTTTATGGTAGAAAAGACAATTTTGTATGATCAGTTTGGTTTTTGCCAAGTTGAGGTGCTAAGCAAGGGTGATAGGTCGGTTGTATTGAGCAGATAGATAATTTTTCCGAGGTGAATTCACCTCGAAAACTTTTAGTGTAGCTTGAATTCAAGTCGGCTGAGCTGATGGTCAAATGAGCCAAGCTAATATTTGAGTGGGGATTAGGTCGGCAGCTGGTGACACTCAATGAATATAAGAAGGTTTGGCTTAGCCAGGGCATCAAGTCGGTACATTACAGTCACTTGGACTCCTTAGTGGTAGGTCATAAGAAAAGAATTCACCTAGCCATACTTTCTAGCACTCGAGCTTAGGTTTAAGTTAAGGGTCTGGTGGTCTGACTCCTATCAAAGGTGAAGTTAAGCCCTATGACTATTGAACAAGTTAAAGGCATATAGACTCAATAGAGCTAAGTTATGAGGAAAAAGGGTTTGGTAATGACACGAATTGAGCTAAAGAGGGAAATTGAGCTTCAAGAGTGGACCTATCTACTGGTTAGAAGGTTACTAGAGATGAGGGGATTAGAAGAGGAGTTTCTCCTTACCAAGGTGAAAACCTTGCTGGATGAGTTTGCTAGCTTATTCCCAAGAGAACTACTTGGAGGTTTGCTTCCCTTTTGAGGTGTTAAACTTGAATTAACTTGTATCTAGGAGCCATACTATTGAACAAGCCCGCCTATAGGCTTAATCCTAAACAAGTTGCCAAGCTATAGAGGTAAGTAGATAAGCTATTGAAGAGAGGATTTGTGCTAGAGTCCCTAAGCCCATGTGCCGTACTAGCTACGTTGGTACCTAAGAAGGATGGAACATGGAGGATGTGTGTAGATAGCCAAGCAATTAATTGCATTACCATAAAGTATTAGTACCTTATACTAAGACTTGATGATATACTTGATGAGTTGAATGGTGCAAGAATGTTCTCCAAAATTGATCTTAAATTAAGATACCATCATATCTGAACGTAGGAGGGAGATGAATGGAAGATCACATTTTAGACTAGCCATGGATTGTAGAATGGCTAGTGATGCCATTTGGATTGCCAAATGCACTGAGTACATTCATGTGACTAATGAACCATGTACTTTGAGAACTAATAGGAAAATTTGTGGTAGTATATTTCGATGACATTCTAGTTTATAGTCTTGACTTAAAGGCTTATTAAGAGCACTTCTAAGTAGTTTTCTTAAAACTCTGAGCTGAGAAGCTTTATACCAATTTGAAGAAATGTGACTTCTACTAACTTGAGGTAATCTTTTTAAGGTTTGTTGTGAGTGGTGGTGGCATCTAAGTCGATGATGAGAAGATAAGAGCAATTACTAAATGGCTTGTATTGACCTACTCAGTTGACGTATGAAGCTTCCACAGCCTAGCATCATTTTATCTCCAATTTATAAGGAATTTTAATACAATTGTGACCCTACTCATCGAGCTATCAAAGAAGAATGTTGAGTTTAGGTGAGGAGAGAGAAAATAAAGGAATTATGAAGAAGTAAAGGAAAAGTTGACTACAGCCCTAGTTTTAGCTCTACTAAGCTTTAACAAAGTGATTGAAGTAGAGTATGACTTATTCAGACTAGGCATAAGTGTTGTGCTGATGAGAGAGGGTCAACCTATTACCTACTTCAGTAAAAAGCTTCGAGGAGCTACACTCAATTATTCTTTTTACGACAAGGAGTTTTACTCCTTGATTCGAACCTTAACTATATAGCAACATTATTTACTACCTAAAGAATTTGTGGTCTACATTAATAATGAATCTTTGAGATATCTGAAGAGCCAGCCTAAGTTGTCTTGAAGACAAGCCAAGTGGGTTAAGTTTATGGAGGGATTTTCTTATGTGATCAAGTATAAGAATGGAAAGAATAATATAGTAGCCGACGCCCTATCGAGATGACATTCCCTCTCGACTAAATTGTAAACTCAATTATTGGGTTGTCTATGGTTAAGGATTTATATGCAAAGGATTCGCATTTTGGTCCAATCTATGCCCAATGTAAAGAAGGCTAAACATTTGATGACTATCCTCGGGAGGACAAATACTTATTCAAGAAAAGGAGATTATGTATCTTGACTTATTCTATAAGAGAGCTACTAGTGTGAAAAGCGCATGGTGGAGGATTATTTGGATATTTTGGTAAGCACCAAACTCATGAGGTACTTTCTCTATATTCTTTTGGCCAAAGATGATGAGGGATGTCCAATCTATGTTGGAAAGGTATACTACTTGCAGAAAGGCAAGAGTCGAGCCAAGTCGAGCTGAGCAAGGAAAATATTTTCTCATTGTCGATCTTAACCAAACCATGGTTCAAGATGAGCATGGACTTTACGTTTGGTCTATCGAAGATGTCCTAAGGGAAGGACTCTAACATGGTGGTCATAGATCGATTCAGTAAGATGGCAAACTTCGTACCCTGTTCTAAGACTAATGATGATTTGGTTATCTCTTCTCTTTTCCTATAGGAAGACGTTAAACTACATGGAGTACCTCAGACCATCATTTCGAATTGAGACCCAATGTTCACGAGCCACTTCTTGAGAATACTATGGAGATGAATGGGAACTAAATTATTGTATAGCATTTTATGTCATCTACAAATGGATGGACAAATTATTGTACTCTAGGTTATTGTTGGTCGAAACATGGTCGATTGGGATCTATCCTTGCCTATAATTGAGTTCTCCTACAACAAGACCACCCCTAATGTTGATAGTTGAGTTTTGTTCACTCATGCATTCGTTTGCCGATAGGCCGAGTAGTCTACATTCACAGCTAATGTCGAGAAACACAAATCCGTGTCTAATTTGAATTAAAGGGAAGTGGCGTGAATAGTTATCACTTAGCATGATTATATTACATAATTTCTCACTCTCCATTTATTTTAGGAATTTGTTTGATCAAGATGCATCTTTGTATCTCCATTAACCATTTCGATAACTACTACTTCAGACACAACACTTATTTATAAATACGAGAAAGAAACATTGTAAGAGACATCTAATAACTTGTTACTACTCTCAATTTTCTTTACTCATATTTACTAACTTAGGCATTGGAGTGATCGTACTGGACTGGCCCCAATACTAAGATTTTTCCTAGGACAATTTAGATCCCAAAATCTACAAATAACATTTGGCGCTGTCTATTTTCTCTCAAATACACCCACATGACAAAAACTAGAATGGCTAAGAATATAGGTGCTGGTACTTCCTCCCAACACCTTGAGGGGGAGAGTAGGCATACTGATGAGTAACGTTTACCTAGGCTCCAACAACTTTGCCTCGATTTAGCCAAAGAAAATCAAGAACTAAACAAAAAGCATGAACAGATCCTTAATCTCCTTCATAATAGTATTCACCAAAATCAAAACAAAGAGCATGGCAATCATGATATCGAGAACAACAATAACTCAATTTATTCACTTGAATCGCCAAAAAAGCAAGCCAAGGCTATGATGGGACCTTTGGCTCTTGTGCTAAAAAAAATTGATGAAGGCAAGCAACCGCAATAGGTGCACCATGCTGGATCCTTGCATGTTAGCACCCTTGTTGCAACAAGTAAGTATTTCCAAATTAAGAAAAGTCCCTTTATTTCTGAGGTCTTGGAGGAGGTCATACTACGGCACATCAAGTTGTCACAATTTGAAAACTATGATGGAACGAAAGATCCTAAAGATCTTGGAGTACTATTATACCTTGGCTAAGTTGTACGGGTTAAGCAATGTTGTGGCTTGCCAAGCTCTTCCCTCAACATTAAGGAATGTAACTAGTACATGGTTTAAGCACCTAAAGTCCAACATAATTTCATGTTTTGAAGAACTAGTAGAAGTGTTCCTTCAACACTTTGAACACTTCCTTGCTAGTAAACTTCCTATTAAGGACTCTTTAGTCCTTAACACAATAAAACAAAGATTAGATGAATCCATTTGAGACTATCTAGCCAGGTTTATGGTTGAGATGGTCCAAATTCTAAAGTTAGACATGAGTGTAGCCCTCAACACTGTCATTGATGGAGTTAAGCGCTATAGAGACTTTTTCAAGTCTCTCACCAAGAATAAGCCAAGAACTTTTGCCAAGTTCAAAGCTAAAGCCACATCTTACATCAGATGGGAGGATAACATAAAGGCTTAGTGAGAGGCTGATCAAAATAGGGGAGACAAAAAAAATAATAAGAGGAAGAGTGCAAGAGATTGACCCGACATGAATGATGATCAAAGTCCTAATGTCAAGGAAAAGAGGCTATGAATTTCAACATATTCATCCTATACTCCGGTCAATAGTCCAATTTTGGACATACTGATGGAGGTGTGTGGGTAAAGAGGAGTGCTGCAGTGGCCAAAGATGATGAAAGGGAACCCTTATAGGCAAAATTCTAACAAATACTATGATTTTCATTGTGACAAAGGACACAACACAAATGAATGCATCTAACTTATGAATGTAATTGAGGATGCCATACAGCAAGGGCATTTGCGTAAGTTTTTCGCGCAAAATGCCAAGAAGATCAAATGACCATCTCAAAGGAGACATGAAGACCATGAAAATGTTACTCAACTAACCAATGCTAGGAGAGATGCAAGAGAAGGGAGTACCAGTAGAGCACCCAATGGGGTAATCAACACAATTGTGGTGGAACTGTTATTAGCTGTTCAAGCTCTTCAAGTCTGACCCATGCCATCAATTATGTTTGCAATATCTAAGATAAAAAGGTCTAGATTGACAATATGATTTCATTCACAAAGGAAGATTTCGAAGGCATCCAAAGGCCACATGATGACACACTAGTGATCAGTGCAAGAATTACCAACTTTGAGGTCAAGGAGATTCTTATTGGCACTAGAAGTTTAGCATACGTTATTTTCTAACAAGCTTTCGATCAAATAAGAGCAAAGATTAAAGTGTAACTAAGATCTTACAATTATGATTTGTATGCTTTCAACAATCAACCCGTTCGGGTAACTGGAGTGATCTCTTTACCAATCCAAATTGGAGATGACAAGAATGTTATGGAAATTAAAGTGGATTTCCTTATTGTCAAATGTTGGTCTCTATATAACATGATTATGGGACGGCCGTGTCAACATTTATTTGGCATTATCCCTTCTACTGCACATCTTAAAGCCAAATTCCCTACTCCTATGGGAGTTGACGTATGCAAAGGGGATCAACAATTGGCAATGTCTTTATACATGAAGGCCTTAAGATGAGAAGAGGTTATTCAAGTAAAAACTTGTCTGGAAGGAAAATTAGTTGGCATAGAAAGTGCCAAGAATGAGATGGAGGAAATTTCTTTGGGAGATGACCTTGGGAAAATAACAAAGATAAGGAAACCTTTGTCTATAGACATTTGTTAAAGTTTGATCAACTTTTTGTAGGTCAATGCCGATGTATTTGTATAGTCCCCTTCAGACATGTCGAATATCTCTAGAGATGTTATTATACATAAGCTCCAAATTGATCCAAGCACAAAGGTAATCCAGTAAAAGAAAAGGTATTTTGCCCTCGAGAGACAAGTAGCCATAGAAGAAGAGGTCCAAAAGTTGTTGAAGGCAAGATTTATTTAGGAAGAGCCTTATCCGACTTGGTTAGCCAATTGTGTGCTAATCAAGAAGTCTAGCAGCAAGTAGCACATGTGCATAGACTTCATGGATCTTAACAAGTCTTGCCCCAGGGATTGTTTTCCACTACCAAAAATTAATTAAATGGTAGATTCAACCATTGGACATGCATTGACTTTTTTTTTTATGGATGCTTTATCTAATTACAACCAAATTAAGATGGACAAGAAGGACAAAGTTCGTACATCATTTGTTACTAATTTCAGAACATATTGTTATACAATGATGCCCTTTAGGCTGAAAAACATCAATGAAACTTATCAGAGACTTATTACCAAGATGTTTAAATTCCAGATCCATCGAAACGTTAAAGTATATATCGATGACAAGATTGTGAAAAGCATGATAGAGGATTGACATCTTGCTAATCTTGAGGAGACGTTTGCTACTCTCAAAAGATACAACATGAAGCTTAATATGTAGAAGTATGTCTTTAGTGCTACTTTAGGAAAGTTTTTAGGATATATGATGACTCGGCGTGGCATTGAACTAACCCAAGAAAGATTGAGGTGATCGTATGATTAAGGAAGTACAATAACTCACCGGACGAATAGTCACCCTTAATCGGTTTGTGTCAAGAAGTACGAATAGGTATGTAGAATTCTTTAAAATCTTAAATAATCTGATAGAATTCAAATGGTTCGATGATTGTGAAAGGGCTTTCAATGATCTTAAAGAATTCCTTGCGTCACCTTTGATACTCTCGATACCCATCTCTAAAGAGAATTTATATTTGTACCTATCAGTCAATTGCTGAGCTCCTTCTTCTATATTGGTCCGAATTGATGGCAAGGAGCATCGACCAATTTATTAAGTGAGTCATGTCTTACAAGGGCTAGAGCATCGTTATATGAAAATTGAGAAGTTTGTTTTAACAGTAGTTCTCTTAGTAAGGAAATTAAAATCATATTTTAAGGCTCACGAAATTGTAGTCCTCATTGATCAGCTATTACGGTAGGCATTGTAATGGCCAGACTCTTTTGAGAGGATGATGAAATATGCTTTAGAGCTAAGTGCATATGGTGTATAGTATAAACCCATAACGACATTTAAAGCTTAAGTGTTGGTATATTTTTTGGCTAAGTTTACTGGTAAGGAAGATAATGTGTTGATTGTCGAGAAACCTATATGGTACCTTTATGCAGATGGTTCTTCCACTAAAGAAGGAAGTGGTGTGGGTCTTGTTCTTCAAGGACCTTACAATGTCAAGGTTAATTATGCTTTAAATTTTGGATTTCTAGCCAGTAACAACAAAATAGAATCTAAAGCTTTGATTGCAGGACTTAAATTAGCAAAAGAGATCGGCCTAGAAACTCGAAGCATTCTCTAATTCACATTTGGTGATCAATCAAGTCACAGGAAGTTATGTAGCAAGGGAAGAAGAAATGAGTAAGTACTTATTAGTGGTACAAACGCGTGTAGAAAAATTTCAATCTTTCTCAATTCATAAAGTTTCGAGAAGTAAGAATATTACTATTGTAAGTTATCCAAGTTGGCCAGTATGGCATTCCTTGACCTGAGCAACAAACATTTTGTTGAATCTCTCCTACAAAAAAGTTTATCCGCTATCTTATAAAGCTGTGAATTAGCTCCTTGCTTGAGAGAGGAGTCTTAGATGGATCTCCTTGTAGATTATTTGAGAGATGGTATCCTCCCTGACAATAAGAAAGAAGCATAGAGATTGGTTTATCAAGTTGTGAATTATACGTTGATAGATGGTTAGCTATACAAACGTGACATATTGCAACCCTATCTTCGATGCCTTCCTTCGAGAGATGCCTAACGGGTGTTATTAGAACTATATGGTGGTATATGTAGTAACTGCACAAAAGCACATACATTGTATGTCTATACATTGCGACTCAACCATTATTGGTCGACCATGAAAGAAGATGCAAGGATAGTTATTCAGCATTGTCCATAGTGCCAAAAGCATGAGGTGCTGAGTCACACACCTTTAACTGAACTATTTTACCTATCTAATCCTTAGCCTTTTGTCCAGTAGGGGATGGATATTCTCAGACCCTTCTCGAAGTCTGCAACCCAACAATAATTTGTCATTATTGCTATAGATTATTTTACAAAATGGGTAGAGGCCGAGGTAGTAGCGAGGATCACCGAACAAAAGGTGGAGGCATTTGTTTTCAACTCCATAATATCAAGATTCAGAGTTCCTTTTATGATAATCACAAATAATGGCCCGCAATTTGACGACAACAAGAAGTTTCGAGCATTTTATGAGAAATACGGCATCCGCTTGAACTATATGTTTGTAGCACACCCTTAGATGAATGGCTAGTTGAAGTTGTCAATAAGATCATCTTACATGGCTTAAGGAGGAAAGTTAATCAAGTTAAGTGGAAATAAGGTAATGAACTATTGGATGTCTTATGGGGGTACCGAGCGACCTATAGAACCACAACAAGTGAGACTCCCTTCAGGTTAACATATGGTACGGAAGCAGTTTTGCTAATTATGTTGGATCTTCCTAAACTACGAATGAGAATTTTGATGTGATGATTAATCAAATTAGATTAATAGCAAATTTGGACACAATTGAAGAAATTAGAGATATTATAAGAGCTAAGGTTGCAGCATACTAGTATAGAGCAACTAAGTATTATAATAAAAAAGTAAAGCATAAGGTTTTTAAACTTAGGGACTTAGTTTGTTGAAAGCTGGAAGCAACTAGCATGCAAGAAAGTTAAGGAAAGCTTGGTGTAAATTGAGAGGATCTTGTTAGGGTCTAAGAAGTGGTTAGTATGAGGGCCTATCGACTAGAAAGGTTAGATGGATCAATCATTCCTCGTGGATGGAATGCCGAGAATTTAAAACTCTATTTCAATTGATTCCTTAGATGATGTTCATTTTCTGTTTATTTTGTAAGGCGATAGTCTGCTAGTTTGTAAGGTGATAGCCTACTTGATTATGAGACAGTTTTATTTGAAGTCTTATTTTCCTTCTAGATCTATTTATGATTGATGAGTTAACAAGTTTAGACTTCACGGTGAACAAACTATTGTAAGTTCAAGCCTATCGCGGTTAACGAACTTCATAAATCAATCCTATAGCCAAGTAAAACAGCTAGTCCGTATCTTAATGACTAACAGATAAGGAGTGCGCCAACTTCTTGATGGCTAGCTCGTCTTGATACCTTATGGCCTCCATCTCAGCCCTTATTCTTGCAATCTTGGTAACCATTGTTGAGCTTTTGAAGAGTTGTATGCATCTTCAATTTTCTATGACAGGTCGATATAAAATGATGAGTATTTTAGATCACCTGGTAGACCACATGAAAAGTTATTGTTATTACCTTCTTCATTTCTTTGTTGGCCTTATCTAAGTTTGTCAGAACATGGCCGCTGATCTGAATTTGGCACTATTGGCCTTCTTCAGCTATTGTCTAAAAAGTTATTGTTATTACCTTTGCCAACATCTGTGTTAGGGACGAATTTGGCATTGTTGATGCCAAGAGCTTTGTTGCGCATGGCCTCCTTTATCCTTTTGTCCAACTCTTTGGACCTCTTGGTAAGGAGTTGGCCGATAAGTTCCTTCCTACTTCTCTTATTAGTACTCAGTACAGCTTCAGTCATCAATGATGGCCCTTTGGCGGCTGTGGTAACTTTAGCCTCATTTTGGGGTTGGGTTTCTTGACTACCCTTTCTCAACTTTGCAATAGATAGAATGTTCTCAGTAGGAGGTGCTTTAGTATGTGCAACTTTGGTTAACTCGGGCTTCTTGCTCCCTTTCTACTTCTTAGCCGGTTGGGAGGTCTTCTTTTGGGCCTCTACCTGCTTCACTATGCTTTCCTTTGCTGCTTTCTTGATAGCAACTAGCCGAGTAGTAGTGATAATGCTTGTTGCATACTTGTTAGCCTTTGACTTCTTGGCCTTAACTTGGGCCAATAACTTAGCAGGATTCACCTCACTAGCACCCATATCTGTAATATGAACATTAATATTAATGTGAGGAATAAGAAAGAACTTACATTCTCCATGCTGAGCAAGGCTCAAAGGCAACAATTCATCCTCCAAGTCATGAGAACAACTTTCCTCTTATAGCTATACTCAGTATGGTGATTACTCATTAACGTACCTTCCTTCTTAGAAAAGATTGGCTCTTCACTCTCATAACGCCTTATTGTTCTCTCGGCATCCTAAAAGAACATTTTGTTCTTCCTCCTTTCTTAGATCTTCTTTACTATAGCAGCATCATTTAACATCAACTCCATTTCCTTAGTATAGATTGGCTCGATCCATTGAGTTTAGAAATCTAACTCCTTGTCTGAAACGATAGACACAAATTTGTTGTACCACTTATGGGTCTTCGACTCTAACTAATCCATGAACTTCCACCCATGCCTTACAGCAGCAAAGTACCAACCATTAAGTTGCTTCTTAATCATAAAGAAGTACTAGAACAATTGAGGCATAGCTCTGACTTCAACCTCTTCACAAATTATCTCGAAAGCCACAAGAAGCCGATATGTATTTGGTGAGAACATACTTGGCATGATTCGAAAGTAATTAAAGAACTACTTAACAAATGCTATGAAAGGGAAGCGTAGCCAAAAATTGAGATATTTCAAGTAGATATGGAACTCGCACTCCTATAGAAAACATACCTTTTCCTCTTCTCTCGGCCTCTTAAGATTCCATGCTCTAAGAAGCTCTTGCCAGTACTTGTTATATTGTGAAACAAGGACCCTATCAATAGCACTAGGCCCTCCGTCTGGTGAATCGCATAAGTAAACTATATTATTGTAAAGATATCTAGCCATGGATCTTCCCTCTTTGTCTTTTAGATAACATTATCGGTCGAGTTACCTGAGGAACATGCCATCTCGCTCCTCTTTTAGGTGAGAGAAGTAACCTAAACTCAATTGCTTCAGGATCTGAAAGGATAAGTCGACGAATTACATTGCGAAGCATACATGATTGATTACAGTGAATGTCATAGAATTTGAAGAATTTCAAAGTGAGACAAGATGTCGAGCAAATAACGATAGCTTAGAGATGTAACTGCAAAAATTTGCTTTCAGTCTTGAAAGGTTCCTTAAATACAAATGAATTGCCCTCGTAACTACAATAGATCTTTAATAGAAATGATGTGTTGTCTAGATAATGGCATGGATTGTTGACACGTCTTTTGAGATAGAAATCCAATGATTGTGAAGTCTCTAACAGTTATTAAGCCTATGGTGTAATGATGACCAAGGTAACAGCTGTCGTACTTTCTACTGTGGTCTTTTTAACAAGTGGGTAAATTGAAAATTGCGACCTTTCAGATAGGATGCGATCCATCTTCCTACCTTACTTAACATTTAAAGAACAGTTCCTTACTTAGCTTTCAAAGCATTAAATATTTACTCCTTTGGTCGAATCCTTGAACACAAGAGTTGGGGGCAAATGTTGATAGTTAAGTTTCATTCACTCATTCATTCATTTGTCGACAGGTCGAATAGTCTACATTATCGACTAATGCCAAAAAACACAAATCCGTGTTTAATTTGAATTAAAGGCAAGTTATATGAACAGTTATTACTTGGCATGATTATATTACATAACTTTCTACTCTCCCTATATTTTAAGAATTTGTTTGATCAAGAGGCCTCCACATGTCTCCATTAACCATTTTGATAATTACTGCTTTAGACACAACACTCACTTATAAATATGGGAAAGAAACATTGTAAGAGACATCTGATAACTCCTCACTACTCTTAATTTTCCTTACATTTACTAACTTAGGCATCGGAGTGGTAGTACCGAATTAGCCTTGGTACTAAGAGTTTTTCTTTTCTTTGCAAGACAATCCAGATCCCAAAATCCACAAACAACACCTAGTGTCATGAGCATGTCACCATTTGAGGTGATTTATTGGTTCAACCTTGAGCTCCCATCGGACTAGATACCCTTTTGGAGCTACGATGATGATCAATTAGCTATAGAGAGATTTGAGGCCATCAGAGCAATGCACTAAAA
Source organism: Lumnitzera littorea (assembly GCA_024138015.1). Lineage (NCBI taxonomy): Eukaryota > Viridiplantae > Streptophyta > Magnoliopsida > Myrtales > Combretaceae > Lumnitzera > Lumnitzera littorea. The sequence goes on along the minus strand of JAMXBB010000012.1, from coordinate 45,477,789 downwards.
GGTCATACAACATTTGAGCTGAGTTGAGCCACTACTAAGCTCTAGAGATAAGGTTGAGGATGAAAGAATAGGGAGTTTTAGCTAGGAGATTTGGTATAGATCTACCTCAATAAGGAACAATTCTTAATTTTAAGGAAGAGCAAATTATCTGCTAGGGCTAATGAACCATTTAAAGTTCTTAAAAGGATCGATCCTAGTGCCTATAGGATTGAATTACTTAAAGATTACGGATTCTCATACTTCTTTAACATTGCCGACCTCTACCTGTATACTCTTGAGGACGAGTAACATAGAGTTGACCTAAATTTTATCACAAATCTCAAACAGCCTGGAAGAGATAATAGGGATCATGAACATATCACTTGGTCTAAGCTTAAGGACTTGTTCATATGATTTTCCGAGTTGTCTAAAGGGAGTTAAACTCAAAAGAGTAATGGATCCTTTAATCTGGCTTTTTGAGTTACTCTACTTTCTACCTCATCCAAGAGACTGCCGTAATGACCAACTTATTGCTAAGCCAACCAATTAAGGCTAACCTAGCAATGGAGCACCTCTTAAACCAACCTTACCTCAATTTGGAACATCTGAGCTGTTGACCTCAACCTAACTTATTCAGAACTTGGTATGCTTAGCAAACTGCATCATTAAGACCATAGAACGAACAACTAAGATGCGCCTTATTTTTCTAACATTGGTGCTATCATTTGTAATTGAATATTCCTCTTTTTGTCTGATTACAACTCTAACCTTGTAAATTATTCCTTTTTCCTTTCTGATAGGAATCATTTTTGTAATTTACACTACTTAAGACATATCTTAATTAGGTCATATAAATACTTATAAATTGTAATGGCCACAATAGTGAATCACATTGATAATCAGAAATTTCCTTCTTGTGTAAGCTAAGTATACTTTCTTACTCTCATTTTACTCTTATTTGATCTATCGTGTGCGTAGATTAGTGGTAAGTACTCTGTGGCCACACTTGTATGTAATATCAAGTGCAACCTGAGCTCATATAAGGTGTTGGTGCATCATATCCATTATTAGTGCACAAGAACCTCTACTCAAACCTTCGACTACTATTTATCTTTTAGACCATCTTACAATTTGGACCCATCCCCTTAGTTATGTATAATATCACAGTTCATATGTTCATCTACGGCAACCTATATTAGAAGGTACTTACGTATCTATTGATTGGAATTAGACCACCCTAGTTTAGTATGAATTTTTAGAAAACTTTTAGTGTATTGGTTAATTTTAAATTAGGAAAAAATGGCTAAATATTTTTTTTTTCTAAATTTTCACACCTAAATTGGTAAGCTTAATCGCTAGTTCAACTGACAGTTTAGCTCGCCAATTCATAAGCCTATCAAACCAATGGACTTTCATCATTAGATTGTTAGAACCTTTAAGACCCAAATGGTTCACTCTATGGTTTAGGCCTGCCACCAATTTATGGTTAGGAACTAGCCTTTGGACAAGTCTACTTACCACGTGGCACTAGGAGGCAAGAATAAAAGGCACGCCTTGTGCACTCAAGAGAATTCAAACCTCAGTTTCTCACAAATACATACATACCACTAACCAGCTAAGCTGGTTTAGTTCTTGGTCCATATGTGCACAAAAATACATATAAGATATAGGTTGGCCTATACTAATCTTACTACTATAAATCCAGTTTAGGTCAAGTTGAATCCTTGGATGGTTGGTTCCTAATAAATTAAAAACGTCAAGATTAAAATGAATAAGTCTATTATGAGCACAAATTGAAAACGCTAAAATTAAGATAGCTATGCTAAAAATATTTTAGAAAATAAGCACAATTTGATAGTTTTTCGAGCTTAGTTCATTGCTTGTTAGGCTAATTCAAAATTGACTTTTTCATAAATTAATCAATTTAAATCCAATTAGGGACCACTCGTTCCATTTAAAATGACTTAATTTTCATGATCTAAAAGTTGATTAATGTATACTTTAACCAAAAAATTAATATATTCAGGTACATCTCAAAACCTATTACATTGCACATGCACACTTGTCTTCTAAGTATATTCTTTAACCACAAAATGTGAAATGATCCTTGAAACGGGACCCAAATGCTTCCTAAAGACCCAGGACCTACATTTTTTTTTATTATTTTTCCAATATTCTTCTTCTTCTTTTTTTTGTGTGTGTCTTTTCTAATTTTCTATATTTTTTTTATTTTTCACCATATTTTTGTATTTTTCATGTTCTTATTTTTCATATCTTTCAATTAAAACCTTATTCCTTATTCTTAAAGACTTAAAATTATAGGAGCGGGGTGGGGGGGGGGGGGGGTATAAGGGGGTGTGAATGAGGTTTCTATAAGTGTGACATTAGGTTGGGACCATACCTAATAACTGAGTACTAGAGCCATGTCATATTTCATCTCATGCTAATACCTTAAGTTAACTAAGCATTGTAAGACATTGGTAAGAGTTGTAATAGATAGCTTGAACTCAACGTATCGGTTAAACTACACCTCAGGTCAACTCTCTAACACTTAGGAAAGGTATATGTATAGCCATTAAAGCAGTGCACAAGCTTGGTCTCTTAGAAGCTTGATCTGAATCACCTCTCCCTACCTACCAATCGAGACAATGGGAGTGGAGGCCAAGTATTAGTAATGCATTTTGATTAGGACTTAAGCATTAGCTCGACCTATAGCCTACACATTTAACTAATGGTAGGAAGTGTATGGGACTAAAATGGTAGAAGACCACACTTCCACATTTCTCCCATAACTAACTTTGTTACGATTAGAGGTACTAAGGTAATTTGGGGAAAGCAATCTTGTTTACCATATCAATCCTTCTAAGCCTATATTTAGACCCTCAAGCCTTCAAGCTAAGGGGTTTGAAGGAAGATCAAAACCATGATCAGTGACCAATAAACTCTAGACTCGTCTTATCTAAACACTAATCTCTCTCTCAATCATATTATTAACTTGAGCATCAGCGTACACATACTGAAGATACTAGCTTATGTTTTCTCTTTTGCAAATCCTTTAATGCCTACTCAAATTGCCTTCTAGATCAGATCTCATATTCGTAAAAATTCACCAACATATAGTTATTAAGCGAAAACATGAGAAATTTCTATATATAACCCTTGTTAGTATTGCTTACTCTTATTTGTACTTTGTTAGAACTAAATATGAAGAACTTAGGGTGGATTCTATAGTCTTATGATATTCCTAGGTGGGAGTATCAAAAGAAGTACAATCTTGATTGAAAGCTTGGGCTTGTGTAACCTCATTCTTATTTTTTTCTCAAATAAAATAACACAATGTAGAAGGTAGGTCTTTTAGTGTAGAGTTAGAAGAGAAGACTAACTATAAAGAGAAACCTTTATAAATTGACTACCTAATGTTCTTGCTCGTTATCTTTTTTTTTTTTTTATTTATTTACTTTATGATCCATCATGTTTTTCCATTTGCATCCTCTTACAATCTCTAACAAAACTAAAGCCTCTTAAGCTAAAATCGAAAAAATGCTTAAATACATCAAGCTTAAGGTTTCTTAAGCCCATCAAGACCCATTTGAAACATACCAGGTCCAAATTTTAAAGCTTTCTCGATCTATTAAGGCTTTAAGTATAAAGTTTCCTAAATATACTAAGTCCAAGACATTCCTTTTATCTTAAAGTGTTTACTCATTCCAAAATCCTCTCAAGACCAAAGCTAAGGCCTATTCAAATACATAGAGCTTGAATTCTAATGCCTTTTTCTCAAAAACACTAAAGGCTTAGAAGCCCTAAATGAACATTTCCATAAGCTTATACATAAGGCTAACCCTTATAGCAAGCCCCTTTAATAAAAAGTAAGTATTTCAAAATTGGGCCAAAATAAGAATAACTTTTGTTTAAGCCCTTAACCAAAAGCAAACATTTCAATCACAAAATGAAACCTATTAGATTGGCTAGGAGTATATCACTTGCAATGTGGACTACAATTTATAGAGTTGAAGTCTTGAGTAGAGATAAGCTAGGGGAGAGTGTAAGGAAGTCCTCTTAGATTGGAAAACTCATGAAAGAGGTAACTTTTTGATATACGTGAACTTTAAAAGTGCAATTTCTATTAGTAAGTATATTTGGTTACCATACAGCAATAAAAGGATTGGTGAGAGCAAGTCATTCTCATAGGGACTAAATATTAATTACCAATTATGTCAACACTACTTTTAGCTAAGAAATTGAATTAAGGCTTTAAATTAAATGAAACTAAACTAATGATAACCAATCAAACAAATTATCCATAAGGCAACAAATATATAATCCAAACAAGTGGTCTATTGACTACGTTATCATTTGAAAAATTTCCATATACCTCTAGTATATATTAGGACTAATTATTTGAGTTTTAATTAGATTTAAAAGAATCCCAATACCTTTCAAGTCTTAGTAGTTGTATATAACATAGGCATCCTTTCTAAGTAGCCCATTTATATTTATCAGCTGCATAAAATTATTCCTCTTATGAATCAAAATACCCTAATTAAAATTGATTAGCCTACATATATGTGTTAAGATAACCAATTTTAATCATATTAAGTGTGTAAATCCTAGAATTTATTTAAAATGCATGTATCCATGTAATGGTTAAATTAAGTCTTTTTTTATTTTCATGCGAATCTTCCATTTCTTCTTTGGTCTTTCGGATTCTACTTTACAAATACATCATAGGCTAATGATGTATTCATAAATCATGAAGATCAAATACTAAAGATAGCTAAGTAACTAAATAATAACATATAAAAAATCCATAATAAAATAATCCTACAATTTAAGGTAAGTAAAATAACCTTAGTATGTGCTTGTTTCATAGGCTTCCTATAAGCCCTAAAATCTATGAGGTTCTTCTTGGCTCATTTGATCCCTTCAACCCATTTCAAAGGAAGAAGCCAAAAGCCCAAGTCTAAGATGGAAGTCTTAGAAACCTGAAGGTTTTGGAAGCTTTTAGAATGTCCCAAATTGTATCTTAGTAAGTAAGGTAGTTAGATGTACCTAATCTAAGAGTAAGTGCGATAAGTGAGATTGCATTGCAACCATTAGATCAAATGAATGTCAACCATCTATTTATAAAGGCCTCTTGTATATATAACAGTAACCCCCTCAGTTGTATTTATCAAGACATTTGACTGAATTGAGTTACTTAAGTACTTCTCTCTCTCCAAATCTTGTATTGTTTGTGTGATAGGTTGAACTTAATACTTCTTCTTAGTTTTATGTATCTAAGTGTCACATAGGAAGCTCTTGGATAAGAACTTTCATGACAATTGGTATCATAGTAAGATTTGAAGAGAGGATGCCATCATTTAGAGATGAGAACAACATCCAGGTAATAGACTAAGTGGCTAACCTAGAGGATTGTTACATTATATAGGGTTAGATCTAATGATATGTTGAACTCCTTAAATGCTAGGAAGGAGAAGGCTAAGTTTAGTATTGACGAGGCAAAAGGGCAGCTTATTCATTCACAAGCCTTTGTAGAGGAGGTTGAGGAGGAACTTTGGGGTAAGTTGTAGGGTTCCATGAACCAAGCCTTAGAGGAACTCCAACAACGTAATGAAGCTATTAAGGAGATGGAGGGAATCCTTGAGGGTCGAGTAGATTCTCTTGGTACTAGGCAAGATACTTATGATGCTATAACTGAAGTTCCTTTTGGCTATGTGTCAAGAGATTGGAGACCATAAGAATCAGTTGGTAGCATGTTAAGCTACTGTTGCTAATGGGGTCACTATTCAACTTATCTTGAAGGTGGAGGTGCTAAAGCTTGAATTCTTCAAAGGAACCTAGTCAACTCAAGATGGTGATAATTTCTTATGGGGACTAAAGCAATACTTTAATGTAATGGGACTTATGGATGATCATAGTAAGGTACCTACTGTAGCATTGTATTTTGAAAGATTCAATAATGGTTTGGTGCAACAAGAGAGCCAATGAGATCATTACATGGGCCAACTTGGTGTAAGACCTCAAGAATCGGTTTTTCCCTCAAAATGCTATTAGAGAAGTTAAGGTCAAGCTTCATCACTTGATTCATAAAGGGAAGATAAAGTAGTATGTTTGAGAATTTTCTGAGTTGATATTGGAGATACTGGATCTTAACCCAAATGATGCTTTGGTAATGTTCCTTGAAGTACTTAGGCCATGGGCTAAGAATGAGTTGGAATGAAGGGGAGTTGATGACAGATCTAAGGTAATTGCTATTGTTAAAGGGTTGGTAGAATTTAAAAGTCTAAATTTAGATCCTCTATTGGGAGAGGAAGATTTGGAAATAAAAAGGAGATGACTGATAGCTCTTCAAAAGGGAAAGGAAAGATGGAAGAGAAGGATGATAAGAGAACCAACTAAAGAAAGCCTTGTAAATTGAAGTGCTACTTTGTAATAGGCTTCATTATGCTAGAGAATGTAGAAAGAAAGACCAATTAGGCACTTTTTTAGTAGACAAACTTTCAAATGATGGAGAAGAGGTTAAGTTGGGGTCACTACACATTCTTAGCACCATGAAGACTCAAGTGGTAGAAATGTGTAAGGAATTAATGTACATATCAATTGCAAGAAAGAAGATGAATGCCTTTATAGACATAGGTGTTTCCTATCTTTTCATATCCAAATTGATAGCTGCTAAGCTTAGACTAAAAATTGAAAAGGCTAAGACATGGCTTAGGACGATTAACTTAAAGGAAGTTCCTATCTTCGAGTAACATATGATGTAGAGCTACAAGTTCGGGGCTAAAGCAAGAAGGAATCTATTGAAGTGATACCCCTTGATGACTTTAAGTTTATGATTGGGATGGAATTCCTTGATAAGATCGATGCTTTGGTTGTACCTCGAGCCAACTATCTTTGTATGCTCGACTAAAAGGCCTAATATGTGGTCCTTGTGATATAAAAGATAGGTGAAGCTACTAAATTCCTCTTAGCTATGCAATTGGCTAGGGGCCTAAAGAAGAATGAGGTAACATATCTAGTTGCTCTTAAGAATGATGATGGAATGAAGGAATAAGCTGAAGTTCTACCTTTAGTGGGGGAGTTATTGGAAGAATTTCAAGATGTCATGCCACTTAGACTACTAAAGATACTAACACCAGGATGTGTAATAAATCACAAAATTTGAGTTGGAACCTGTGGCCAAACCTACCACATCTATGCCATATCGCATGTCACTTGATAACACTTAATTTGCATACATATTTGAAGGTATTTTTGTATAGTTTTATCCATTATTTGAGTTAATTATTGATGATTTGGAGCATAATTGTTTATTATTCATTTATAGGTGTTTTTTGAAGCTTCTAATAAGTTTTCAAACAATTTTACGAAATTTTAGAGTTTTAACAAAGAAGTGCATTGGCTGAGCTACTCAATGAAGTAAACTCTAAAAAAGAACTAGGGTCTAGAGAAGAACACATAGATGAACACGACCCTATCCCTTGCCATGTAGCACTTGTCAAGGAACTTAACTAAAAATATAAGTTGCACATGAAGAAGAAAGATACGCCTAAGATTGCAACCATGATCTTAAGGCATGTATATGCCATAATTTGTAAATCTTTTATTTTTAGAATGCCTCTTTTATAACCTTGAATATAAGTCCTATATTTAGAGTCTTAGGCTTAGCGTTTAAAGAGAGCCCCTTAAAGGAACATTGTAGGGTAAAATATAAGGGTTTTTTCTCATGTCACTCAATCTCTTTTATTTTATTTTTATGCCATAATTTCATCATCTTAGTAAATCTTTCATTGAACCCTAATTCAATGTGACAATTATTTTATTCTTAATCTATGATATTGTGTTTTATGATCTAATTACATTGCTTTGTATTGCCTTTGATTCAATATAGCTAGGTATTGAATTGTTTAAATCGACTATAGAGTTCATGAGATCTTATAATAGATGGACTGGTTTAATTAGAAGTAATTGAATAGGTTTAAAGATTAAGTATTCAGTTTCTCTTAATTAAGGAAACCTAATAGAAGGATTTAAGATCTTAATGTGATCTTGAGATGCTTTGTTGTAGAAGTGATTTGGATAGACTATTTAGGATTAGGAGTTAATTAAGAGATATGAGTCTGGTTAATTTACACTAAGAATCTCCATGGTCTAAACATACAATTGAGATTGAAAGTCACATAGAATTTAAGTAGTGAATAATATATTTACTGAGAATTATGCTCTTACAATTTAATTAATCTTGTTTATTTATTTTGCTTGTTTATTGATTATTGTTTATTGTTTCTTTATCTTATTGTCTTCATTCTATTTACTATGATTTAATCCAATTGACAAGTTAGATAACTAGTAATTTTAAGGAGAATTGCTATTAATCTAGGGTGTCCCTAATATTTCATGGTTCTCTATAGGATTGACAACTTAGACTTAAATCAATATTTATACTATAACTTGACTAGGTATACTTGCCTAAGGGTAGTATTTACCCCTATACTACTGGAGTTCGCAATCAAGTTTTTGGTGCCATCTTTGAGGAGCCAAAAGAGTAAATTAATTATGATCCTAGAAAAATCCATTTTTACCAATTATTTTAACATGTTAATTTATTGCATCATTCTTATTTTTGGTATCGTTTATTTGTTGTCACTAACTTCTGAATTACAATGGGGACAATTAGCCATAATGGTTATCAAAAGGCAACAAGGAAGCTTATTAGGAAATATTGAACCCAATCTTAGACCTATAAGATTTAAACAAAATTGAAGGAAGGATGAAATCATTGGGCCAATGACCCAAGTTATTTTGTTTGAATTTCTTTGAATAATTATTGTCTTAAACTTCATTGTTTAGGTCAAATTCAATTGTCATGTTTGTGTTATTTTAAATAAGTGTTAGTTTTTTCTCTACATGAATAATTTTCAATTTTTATGAAGCAACCAATTGTTAAATTTGTAAGTAATTTTTGTCTTTGAAAACAAATTAGTCTTTCCAATAATTCGCAGTTCAATTGAATTCTTTTCTTTGGCAAATTAATTCATCACATTTTTTATTTGTTCAACAAGTATTTTCAAGTGAAGAAAGAGAGCAATCTACAAATTGATGGATTAAAGAGTTGAAGAGAAATATGGCTCAAGTTCATGCTCGTGAACATGGTTGTATTTCTCTTGTAAACATATTGAAAGAAAGAAAAACAAGAAAATAAAAGACGAGAAAATCATAGCCAAGATCATGCCCATGATCTTTGCACGTGATCACACCTAAGGGTAAGTGTGCACTTCAAGATAGGAAACATGGCCATGATCATTCCCATATACTCGTCCTAATTCAAAAACTATGATAATTTCTTTCCTTTCCATTCTAAACCGTCACTCTCTCTCTAAAACAATACACTTTTTCACATTCTCTCACTACAAAGCTCATGATTACTACAATATTACTTTGATTTCTTCTTAAAATCAACAAATCATACGTATGTAGAACTCAATCTCGACTTGGTTTTGTTGTTTCACTTGTTATTCTTAGAGAAATCATGTTGTTTAGTTAGGGTTTGATGCAAGGATAAGAGATTTGCAAGTGTGATGATCATTAGTCTTATGAGTTATTTTTGCATGCGCAAGTGATCTAAATCCTTATTATCACATTATTGGTTAAGAAAACTCTATTAAAGAATGATACTAAAGAGGATTTGAAGAAGAACATATAAAGTGCTTGTGATAAATGAGAAGAAGAGGAATTGCTTTTTATTTATTCTTTCTTAGTGATGATAAATCTATGTTGTTTGTGTGTAGAAATTAGAGAAACAATCTTGGATTAATTGCACTTGAGTTATAATGGTAGGAACAAGAATTCTATAAGCATGCTTTCAATTGGATTCTACAAGATTGTAGATGAGGCACATCTAAGGGAAAAATTCCATATGCTCTTAATCATTGAAAGTTGGTTCATGATTTTGTGTATTGATGAAAAATTTAGTATGCAATATTGCAATTCTATAATTGATTGGATTGTGACAAGCACAAAATTTTTCATTAACAACTCTTTTCGAAATTGATCTTCAAATCCTTATCTTTTTAGAAACGAGATTATATATGAACTCTTTGATTGTCTTGTTTCAAATCATGCCCTAAGTTAAATACGATGCTAGAAAGGATAGCATAAGCACTAGTGTTGCATGAAACCCTATGCTTATAGCAAGTTGTGTAAGAAAAGGTTTAGGGTAGAATACCATACTAAGTTAGGATAATTTGGCAAAAGTTAGATATGAAACCATTGTGTGAATTACTTAGAAGTAAGACAATGGGATAAGCTCTTGACTATCAATGAGCCGACATATAAGGAGTTCACTTTAAAAGTCCTTAGTACCCTCATCTTAGACTTTGAGCATATAGAAAATGAAACTCGGAATACCATGAGGTTTAAAGTCAATAAGAAGCCAGTAGCAATGCGTTTCCACAGCATATTAGTACCCCTTAGCTTGTACTTTAAAGAAGATGTTTGTATAATTGAGTACCATAATCTGCTAGTAAAGTTTCTAATAGGGGTAAATGATGCTTAATTTTAGGCTAGGTTGAGCTCTAGTAGTAAGGTATGTAACCCAGGTAAGTCAAAAGCCCTAACCTTGAGAGATCCTATTCTAAGAATTATTCACTGGATTCTTGCTAAGAGTATGAGGAGATAAAAAAATAGCATGGGGGTTATAAAGTTAAAATGATATTATTTTCTTACACAACTTAGTAATATAGTGCCTGCTTAATTTGGTGGTTTACATGGCTTTCTTTTGTAGAAGCCAAGCTATTGAAGGAAGAGCAAGGTGTATATTTGTAGGACCTTTTAATTACTTGGCTAGTGAAGGGAATCGACATGTTTGATTTCCTCCCTCTAATGGAATTGATCCACCATCCTACTCCCATAAGCCTTAAATCAATCTACACCATGAAACTCCCATCAACACCTCTAATACCCTTAATGGTAGAATTCTAAGATGAAGCATTGATGCTCTATTACCAGCTCTAAAAAGAGATAAGCCCTCCATACCATCAGTGTTGGGAAAAATTAAAAAGATGATAGGGAAGTTAATCAAAAAGCAAAAGACACTAAAGCATGAGCTCAAGTGTATAAGGTCATGTGTTGGAGCAATTATGGAGAACCACTGCATTCCCTTGCCACCATCACCACTCCCTACTTAAGACTCCAAGGATGAAGGTGATACAAAAGAGATTGAAGAGGAGGATACCTCTAGTGAAGAAGAGGATTGATTTTTTTTTTCTTTGTTTTCACTTTACCAAAAACTTAGTTTTTTTCATAATTATTATTGGATGATTGTGATGTTCAGACTAACTTTCATTTTCTTTTTTTAGGATTGCTTGATGCACACTTATTTAGATCTTGTGATAACCTTGCAGGAACACATTAACTAATGTATTGGGTATAATAGTAATTTAGTTTAGTTTTTTTTTTCCTTTTCATTAACATTTTCTCTTTTGTAGTTTTCTTTTCATATTGTAAGGAATCTTTGATTTTGAATGGAAAAATTTGGATCTAGATAGCAAAATTATTAATATCAATGCAACTAAAAACTAGGGAAGTCTCAGTTATCTTTTACTTTTCTTTTCCCTTTTCAATTACATTGTAACTTTAAGATAGTGTACATTGAGGACAATGTACAATTTATGTATGAAGGAAATAATAGGAGATATTGAGTTATGTGAATAACCATGTTTTGATTGAATACCACATTCTTAAGTTTTCTTTTTAGTTTTGTTAGAAATAACTCTAGAAATTTGCTTCCGACTATATGAGTAAGCAATTTTTTTTTTCTTTTTGAAACCTATCCCTGATTCTTTGTGACCTTTGTACACTTTGCTAAATTTGAGTAGTTAAATCCTTATGATCTAAAGTTTCATGTTACTTAAGCTTAAACTTAAACTTAGGATCAAGATAAATATCAATAGGTTAGGGACTAGTTATCTACATTTCTAAGCTTAATTTGAGAAGGATAGTTATCCATTTCTATTTTTTTTTTTCCTAAAAATTCTTTTTCAAATTGGATGTACAAACGAGATTTATCTATTTAAAATCTCCTAAGGAAATAAATCAAAGTAGTTTGATAAGAGTAAATTACTCTATTCTTTCAAGGCATATTTAAATATAAATTGACAGTAATTGTACTTACTTTTTAAGTTTTTGGTATTTAATTGTGTAATATATTGATTTTACATGATTCAAGAGCAAGAAGATGAAGTTTACATAAAAAAAATGCAATTTAAGGTAATTATGGCTGTGAGAAAAGGAAAACTTTTAAGGAAAACCAAGATACATTCAATCATGGGCATAATAATGAAAGATTTGAGTATCTAGCACTGGTCACACCCTCCATCATGGGTATGATTAAGGGAGGTAATGTGATCCCCTTGTTAGTTACGGCTATGATTTTATATCAGGGGGATAATCACAAGCATAAGGAGATAAATAAGTTTAACGAAGAGTTCACGTGCATGATCATGGTTGTGATTAGTATAGATTTTTGTTTTCGGAGACTGTGACATCTCGAGTCATAAGCGTGATGGGAGTAGACATGACTATTCTTCTCTAACTTTATCGTATGAACTAGTGTGTAGAACATATCTTAACATTAGGGGGTATCTTCAAGTAGTGTATTTCAATCCTTTTGATGAGAAAAATATAAATACACTACAATTTTCGAATAGTAGATCATCAAAATAATCAAGAACATCAGATCATATCATATTACATCACATCTTCAACCTACAACACATCCATTCATCCATCTTTGTATCATTTTGTATTTTTTTGTTTTTCTTCAGTACAATCACGCATACTCTTCCTAGAACTACTAAAGAGAGCCAATGACACTATCATTTGTGTATTTGTAATACTTCTATAGTAGAATAAAAAGGAAATTTTACTTTCTATTGACTTCATGTTTTATTTCTTTTTAGTAATGATTTTTGTAAGTTTATGTTATTGTTTTATCGTGTATGAGTAATAGTTTAAGACTTGCTATACCAACTTAGTATGATCAAGTGCATGAAATAGCGGCTTCCTAATATTGTTAATTTTGACAAATTGAACTTAATGAATGTAAGTATGGTATAGTGTATGACATTGACTTAAACCAGATTTTAATAGAATATGTTAAGAGACAATTCTATTGAATAGACCTAATTTATTGGAACAACTTACTCCTCATAATAGAGATATTATTGGGAAAGTTACTACATCTTTCGAGGAATCGATAAATGATTATGACATTAATGCGATCCGAGTTGACTTTTAATTCAGAAGAGATTCTAATAGACACAATTAGGATTAGGAGTAAGTAATTTTGAGATGAATTCTTACAAACCTGTAATTTTTTATAGATAATAAGTTTTAGGACAAAAAGTATAGTAGTATCATGTTAGGTGGTGAAGCAAGTCTGCATGTTAAGTATGGTAGTGTTAGTAATTGTTTTTTTTTTTTTTTGTAACCATTGTATTTGTTGGCATTAGCTTATAGATTGGTGTAGTTTAGTCAGTCATTTAGAGTTTTAATAATTAATTACTTGATAAATTGGATTGCTAGATAATAAGAAGGTTAATTAGTACTAGTTTTTGTATTCGTTCTCAATGGACACAACCCTATACTCATCCATGCTATAAAATGATAGGTACACTTTCCTGTTGAATCAAGTTAAGGATATAATATAGATTTATAAATTTTAAAACTCGAAAGCTCTAATTAGAGGCGACCACAGTTAAAGGCAAAAGAAAGAACTAAAATAAATAATTAACAAGTTGGCAAGGATTGGCGATGGTCCCTTACAAGAGTAAGGTAATTTCTTACTACCAACCTAAGGAAACTGGTAAAGATCGATAAGGATTAGCCTTGATTTTTCAAAAGAGCAAGGTTCTTTCCTACTACTAACTTGAAAATTAAAATCGTAAGGATTAACCTTGGTCTGTCAAAAGGAGTAAATTGAATTGAAAAGGCCTCCCAATAAAAAAATATAAACTATGGGGATAATTAGAGCATGAGTTGATGTAACATATATCTAGTCTGAGTTTTTGTAACAAAAATAATATAGGGAAGATCTCTCTCCTCTTGTGTTATAGTGCTGATATTCTTATAACTATTTCTTAGTTTTTTATTGTTTATTTTGATTTCTAGTTTAGTTTTTGTTTAAGTAATAAGGTTAATAGTAGATTATTTGGATTTATTGTTGAAATTTAGTAGCTCTTCAACATTAAATACCTTAGTGTTCTAAGGGCATTACTAATGAAAGAAGAAAGGGTGATTTTTGACGAAAAATTGTGAAGCCCTTTAAATTGTGGATGCACTTTTCTAAGTTATAGGAGGATTTGTAATCTTGTTGTAGTTTTGTTTTGATCGTTTTGCTTGATGACAAGCAAAAACATAAGTGTAGGGGAATATGATAACACTCAATTAGCATATATATTTTAATGTAGCGTTCTATAGTTTTCTCTATTATTTATGTTAATTATTGATGATTTGAAGCTTAATTGGTTATTATTTCATTTATAGGTGTTTTTGAAGCTTTCGACAAGTTTTTGAGCAATTTTATGTAATTTTAGAGCTTTAACAAGGAAGTTCATTAACAAAGCAACTCAATAGAGTGAAGTCTAGACAAGAACTAGTGTCCAGCTAAGAACACGTACATGAACATGATCATGCACCTTTGTCGTGCAACTCTCATTAAGGAATTTCATTGAAGAATACAAGTTGCATGTGAAGATGAAGACCATGCCTAAGATCATCGTTATGATCTTAGGGTATATACATGCCATAATTTGTGATCTTTTACTTTTAAAGGCCTCTTTTGTAACCTTGAGTACAAGTTCTATATATAGAGTCTTAAGCTTAGTGTTTAAAGAGAGCTTTCGAGAAGAACATTGTATCGTAAAGTATAAAGGTTTTTCTCATGTCTTTCAATCTCTTTTATTTTATTTTTTATGTCATAATTTCATAATCCTAGTCAATCTTTTATTGAACCCTAGCTCAATGTGGCAATTATTTTGTTCTTAACCTGTGATATTTTGTTTTATGATCTAATTACATTGCTTTGTATTGCCTTTAATTCAATATAGCCAACTATTGAATTATTGTTTGAATTGACTTTATAGTTTGCAAGATCCTATAAAAGATGAACTAGTACAATTAGAAGTAATTGTGTAGGCTAATCGATTAGGTGTTCAATCTCGCTAGATTAGGGCAACCTAATAAAAGGATTTAAGATCTTAATGTGATCTTGAGATGCTTTATTGTAGAAGTGATTTAGATAGAGTATCTTCAACATTAGGAATTAATTAAGAGGTGCTAGTCCTTTTAATTTACACTATGAATCTTCACGATTTGAAAGTACAATTAAGATTGAAAGTCACATAGAATTAGCTAGTAAATAATAGATTTACTAAGGATTATGCTCTCATAATTTAATTAATCTTATTTATTTGATCCAATTGTTTATTTTGTTGTTTATTTATTTTTACTTGTTTATTGTTTCTTTATCTTATTATCTTTATTCTATTTACCACTATTTAATCGAATTGATAAGTTAGATGATTGGTAATTTGGGGGAGAATTGCTAGTAACCTAGGGTTTTCTCAAAATTTGTGGTCCCCTATGGGATTGACAACTTAGACTCAAATCCATATTTATACTATAACTTAACTAAGTGTAGCTTGCTTAAAGGTGTTATTTGTCCCAATACCACTAGAGCTCGCAATCATCACCCGGCAAATTGAAAGAGTTGAGATAACAATTGAAGGAATTGTTAGAGGCTAGATATATCTGACACTTTAAAACTCCCTTTGGGGCCCCAGTATATTTCAAAAGAAGCACGATGGTATGCTTTGACTATGCATAGACTATCGAACACTAAATAATGTCATTATAAAGAATAAGTACCCCATTCCAAGGGCATTCAATCTCTTACACTATTTGGGTAAGGCATGATGCTTCTCAAAGCTTGATTTGTGGTCCAAGTACCACCAAGTGAGGATAGTAGAAGGAGATAAGCTTAAGATGGCATGTGTCATAAGGTACGGCACTTTTGAGTTTCATGTCTTGTTCTTTGGGCTTACAAATGCACCTGCTACTTTTTGTACACTTATGTATAGAGCTCTAATGCCTTTCTTAGATCACTTTGTGGTAATGTATCTAGATGACATTATGATCTATAGTTGCTTAATAGAGGAACATATTGAATACCTCCAGTTGGTACTCTAAGCTTTAAGAGAGAATGAATTGTATGTGAAGAAGGAGAAGTGCACTTTTGTCCAAGAAGAAGTGGTATTTCTTGGGCATGTGATTAGCAAGGGATAATTTGCATGGATGATGAGAAGGTTAGGATGATCAAAGATTAAAAGGTACTTACTAAACCTACGGAGTTAAGGTCATTCCCTAGTCTTATAAACTACTACAAAAGACTCATTCAATGATACTCAAAGATAGATACTTCTTTGACAAACTTATTAAAGAAAAATGTTCTATTGGAGTGGAATATGGACAAATAGAAGGCTTTTGAAGCCTTGAAGATAATAGTCACAAAGAACCAATTTTGAACCTTCCTGACTTCCACAACTGTTTGAAGTATATATAGATGCTAGTGATTTCACTATTGGTGGTATATTAAAGCAAGATAGATTCTTATGGCTTTTGAAGTTAGAAGTTGAAGTAGATATAATGAAAGCATGTGATACATGAGAAGGACATGATCGTAATAGTAAATTGCTTATGAACATGGAGGCATTATCTCCTTAGGGAGAAGATTGTAGGAATAATGTAGTTGCTAGCTATTTTCAAACTTAGTAGAAGCTCTCTCTAAAGCAGCTAGGTGGCAAGTCTTTCTAGTATAATTTGCCTTTAACTTAGAGTATAAACTAGGAAAGAAAAATGTAGTCATTAATGTACTTAGTCGAAGGGTGGAATTGGCATACATTAATAAGCTTGAGACAAACCTCCTACAAAGAATCAAAGGAGTAGAATAAGATCAAATGGCAAAAACCTAATTAGCTTAAAGTAGGGAAGGTAAGCCTAGAAGATTTTGGGAGGAGGATGGGCCAATTTACACTAAGGGTTATAGAATATATGTACCCCATTATCCTAACATGAGAAAAGAGATATTGCGGGAATGTCATGACTCAAAATGAGCAAGCCATCCTGGTACACACCAAACCTAAGCCCTTATTGAAGAGCGATACTTTTATTGCAAGAATGATGTGGAAAACTATATTAAAACACGGTTGGTGTGCCCATAAGATAAGGTATAGTGCAAAGTTGAAGTAAGGTTATTGAAGCCCCTACCCATACCTGGAGGAACCGTGGGAAAGTATTAGCATAGACTTTATTGTTGGCCTACCCAAATATGAAGGGTTTGCCATTATCGTAGTTGTAGAAGATCATTTCTCCAAGTATGCCACTTTCATCCCTACAGCTAAGGAATGCCCGACATATGAGGTTGGTTAATTATTTTTGAATTACATCGTGAGCTATTGGGGAATACCAAAGAATATCATTAATGATCATGATGCAAAGGTTCATGGCAAAGTTCTGGGAAAACTATTGGGGTTTGAGCTAAATTTCTCAACCAATCTTCATGCCTAAACTAATGGACAAATGGAACAAGTTAATGCATTGGTAGAGTTATAACTCAGACACTTTATAGGGGTGAATTAGTAGGATTGGGCCAAGTTACTAAATGTAGCTTAATTCTCCATCAACTTGCATGAAAGTGAATCTATGGGTCAAAGCCCGTTTGAGATTATTTTGGCAAAGCAACAGTCGACACCTAATACAATTGTCATGGGATATACGAGAAGCAATCCCTTATCATAGAAGTTTATATGAGAATGGTAGGAGAATAGAGACTTGGCCCTAGATTTTTTGTAGAAGTCTCTAAAGAGGATGAAGAAGTTTATAGGTAAGAAGAGGAGGTAAGTAGAATACGAAGCTAGAGACCAAGTGTTGGTCAAACTATAAGTAATACAACGAATGAAGGGGTAGTTGTATAAGGGACTAATGCAAAGATATGAGGGACGATTCCGTATTTTGAAGAGAGTTAGAATGGTTACTTATAAGCTTGACCTACTGCCAAGGCTCATTTTTGCTTAGTCTTCCATGTGAGTATGTTAAAACATTATTTGAAGCCGAAGATGAGAGGAAGATACCTAGAGGGCTCTACCTGGTGTTCAAAACTCCTATGATAAAGAAGTAAAGGAAATTTTAGTAGACTAACATGTCCAATGTAGGGGTCATCCTTTAAGACATGAGCACATGGTGGTTTAGAAGGGGCTATTAGAAAGTAGAGCAAGTTGGGAACTTACTTAGGCTTTATGGAAATTTCAAGATAAAATCAAGAAGTTTCATGAGGAAGGTGCAACAAGGTCGTCACCATATTAAGTAGGGGTAAATGTCATAGGCTTCCTATAAACACTAAAAGTTATGAGCTTCTTCTCAGCCCATTTGACTCTTTCGGCTCATTTCAAGGGAGAAGCTACAAGCCTAAGTCTAAGATGGAAGACTTAGAAACTAGAAGGTTCCAAAAGCCTCTTGAATGTCCCAAATTGTACCATAGTAGGTAGGATAACCAATGTACAAATTTGAGAGTAAGTGGGGTAGGTGAGATTATATTATAATAGATTGAATGAATCTGGGTCATCCATTTTCAAATACCTTTTATATATATGGGGTGACTCTTCAGTTGTATTCATTAAGACATTTGAGTGAATTTAAATTACTTGAAAAGTGCTCTTCCTTCTTTCTCTCTCTAAATCTCATGTTGTTTGTGTGATAAGTCCTCCTTGTTGGTTTAGAGTATCTAAGTGCCGCATGGGAAGTTCTTGGAAGAAACTTCCGTAACACTTGTTCCTTGGAACACGTAGATGAATTGGTCTGGACACGTATATGTTTGCCATGGACTTTGACTTGTTGCTGGCATGACTTATATGAGACATGGGCTGACGAAATTACGTCTTGGATTATGGACATGGGTCAGATCTTGCATGTATTTTCTATGGGCTTGTGACGAATTGGATATTTATGGCATGGAAAATGAGTGCAACTCCGCCTGTGCTGGTTTAATGTGGAGTGTGGACATTCAACGTCGGCTTCAAATTGGAACATGGGCTTCAATAACAAAATGATTAACGTGGCACATGGGCTGCATGTTGTTGTTAGGCACATGTACATGTTGGATTTCAATTTGTAGCCCTTGGAAGTTGACATGGTAACTAAGTTTTTTAATTTCATACTTGATCCTATTTCTGTATGATTCTTGTACTTCAAACAACTTATATTCTCAGAATTCATTTATATTTCCTATTCAAAATATAAAAATACATACATAAGTACAATATAAAGTTGAAATAAAAAAATGTATAAATTTACTACTTATCACTTTTTTCCAAGTAGAAAAAGTCGAGAATTAGCAAATGAAAATACCTCCAAATTCGCAAATGATGCCATAAAACTCAAAAAGACAAAAAGGAATAGACTTGAATGCCTAGTCGGCCAAGAAAATGGTTGACTTTCCCTTTTAACAGAAGGTTGTCGGTGATGTATATAGTCTCTTGCAAATGGGTGAATGGAATGAGGTACTCCCCACAGGAGGTTATCAGTGATTTCCATAGTTGATGAGAATCATTTTCCAGGATCCATCACAAGAGCTAGAGCAAGAGAACTACAAGCGTTGTCCACAAGAGTTATCACGAATCAACTTGAGCATGGGGACTTGAACTTTGTTAATCTGTACTCCTTTCATGTTTGTAATAATTTAAGATGGATTTTAATTTACCGTGATGAGCTCGAGTAAGAGCCAACTTGTATTTCAGGATCGGACTTAGAATCAAGTGGAGGAGGCAACGGGAATCACCAACCGACTCGACGGCACTATCTCA
The DNA here is from genome assembly GCA_024138015.1 of Lumnitzera littorea. Classification (NCBI taxonomy): domain Eukaryota; kingdom Viridiplantae; phylum Streptophyta; class Magnoliopsida; order Myrtales; family Combretaceae; genus Lumnitzera; species Lumnitzera littorea. The sequence goes on along the minus strand of JAMXBB010000012.1, from coordinate 45,457,891 downwards.
AACCGGCTTGGCGGTGAAATGAATAGAAGCTAAATCAATTCATCAAGGAGACCTCCAAACTGGCTTGACGGTATGCTTGGCTACCGGTTCGACCGTAATTGATGCAACCGGCTGATTGGTTATATCTCATATCGGCTTGATAGAACCGGGCACAAAATGTTCTCCAACTTTCAAAATACGTTTCATGGCCGGCTTGACAGCTACCTTGGATACCAGGCTGCCGGTTTCCTCTTCTTTTTTTTTCATTTTTTAATTAATTTTTCTATTTTACTATGATATTGCCATTGAACCAAAATTAAGTACTGTAAACACTATTTTATGTTTCATTATACAAAATAGAATACACTTTTTAGTCTTTTACTCTTAAATTCACTCTTATTAATTTTTCTATTAAAGCGATTAGTCGTTTATGTGTTATATCATTCAATTAATCTATCGAGTGGAATTCCCTTTTGATGAGTATATTCATGAGAATTTTACTAGAAACCTCTTAAAATCCAAAACCCTAATTTATGCAATTCAAGAAATTACTTGATTAATTCGAGTTATGCTTCATGATTAGGTATATCAATAGTCCTACTAGAGAAAGGAAGAGGTAATATACTAAGACATGGATTGGTTCAAGATAAAGGGTTGGACACTCCAAACAATATTTATATACTAGAAGAATAATATTACAAGGCAAGTGAAAGATTTCATTAACAAATAAGTTCCATTTACGAATGCTACACTGGTAAGAGGGACAATAGCAACTTATCCTAAGGTCTCCTTTCTAAGAGCTCCCTAGCAGCGACAGAGGAAGCAACTCGCCTGCAGGCTACATTGCCAAAAAGAGACAAAGCTGTAAGATCAGCATGTGATGTGAAGCAACACCAAGAAAATGATTCAAAAGAATTTCCTCCGTTAACAATATGTAGCCTTCAAGTAATTGTGAATGACTACTGAGCATAAGGTCAAGTTTCTTGTTTATCAACAGTTTTTAGGGTCCTTTATATTCTTACTTGTCAACAATCCAATTTTTCACAAGGAAAAGAAAATCAAAGAAAGTTTGAGAAGAATATCATAATCATTCTTTTTTCATGAAAGGAAAAAGAAAAGAGAGAGAGAAGAATGAGCAATTTTGATGTAGGATGGTGGAAACAAAAATTATAAGGAATGAAAAAATTAGGGAAAACATGAAAATCAATAAAAAAAAATTAATCTAAACAATTTTTCTATGAAATAATAACAAAATCTAAAATGATATATTTAACAACTTCATATTGCTAAATTGAGATGATGGTTTTACACCACTAGTGAATTGCATAACCTTACACCACACATTAAGATTTTGATGGCCTAATATAAAAGAAAAGACATCACACCAATTCGAAAAAATAATTTTATTTAATATCTAATTAATCCTATTTTAATTGATTACAAGCTTACCTATTTAAAGGCATTATAAGATCTAATATTTTAAAAAACTAAATATTGATAAATATAGAAAATAAAAGATTTCATATATTCAATAAAAGATACTTATTAACCAAATCCTAAGATATAAGCTATTAATTATATAATATTTACTCTTTCTTGATTCATATCAAATTTTTCTAGAATAACCCAAAAAATAACTTTCCAAGAAAACTTCTTTAGGCTTAGGTGTCACATCCTAGCTTAGCACGAAATGCACTATCACACAGGAATATCTGTTGAAAAATTAACTCAACTTGCTCGTTCATAAAAAAACAACATTGTTTACATGATGAAGAGGTTGCTACATTGGAGTTTAGTTAGATTTCCTATTACAACTTATATGTATAACATAATATTTACATTAAAATATGAACTAGCTTTTTTTTCTTTTGTCATCTTCATAATAATAGGATTCCTGACTTAATGCAAGCTCTATACAAAAGTTGTTGACTTCAATTCACACTCTTAGTATATATATATATCCCCTCTTAGTGTTGGGCCCTTCATGATGTAATTAACTTAAGGATAAAATATTTTATTCCATTAGCTGCTAAAGTTGAGTTAGAATGGATAACAAACAACATAATATAGAAAATATCATAGACAATAATGCATGTCACAATTGAAATATTTCAATTATAACTTGCGGGTTCAACTTCACATATGCATTCGCCCAACCAGACATTTACTACTAGCAAAGCAATATGCTATGCTCGTGCATATGGCATGTATCGGTATTGATATCCTATGCCCTCCAAAACTTCTTCCGATTAGTCAATATAATCGAGCATCTGGATACAACGTCTAGGAACTTGGGGCAACAAGAAGCTACTTAGAAATAGGACCCTTAACTTTACAAAATTAGATTATACACTATAGTTCGCTAAATCAAAGTGGCAACACTATCAAATTACACCACATACAACGTCCTGGAACTTGGGGCAATAAGAAGCTACTTAGGAATAGGACCCCTAACTTTACAAAATTAGACTATACATTATAGTTCACCAAATCAAAGTGGCAAGACTACCAACTTACACCACATACAGCATCCTGGAACTTGGGGCAACAAGAAGCTACTTGGAAATAAGACCCCTAACTTTACAAAATTAAACTACACACTATAGTTCATCAAATCAAAGTAGCAACACTACCAAATTACACCACATACTATATATACCAAATTTAACTATCGAAATAGTTATTATGTTTGAGCAATGTAGTTTATATGCATCTAAAAACTGAGTTCATTAAGCTATATTCTTTCCTCGATCACTTGGCAGCCATATTCTTTCTATGATCACTTGGCTCATAGGTCTCTTTTTGTGTTGTGCCGTGCTATGCCGTATGCAATAACAACTCAAGAATATTAATCAGTATAATCAATCTTTAAGTTTTATTCAACCTAGTTATTTGATTCTAGTTTTCAAACTCTCTAAACTTTTCTTGTAACCCTTAATATACCCTAAAGTGTTCATTTGACATGGACTTAGTAAATATTCTAAAAGTATTAATTACAATATTACACATTAAGCTAATATATAGGTTTATATTAGGAAAATACACAATAAATAGTATATAAGCCCAATTAATTTCATGAAAAATCTTATAGACTCACAAAAATATGTAGTTTAATTATTAACTATGAATTACACCAAATTGGCTATTATCTATTTTTACGAAAATAGTTGTTTTAGCTCAAAATAGCATAAAATTTATGTGTGAGATAAAAATTAAATATTCTAAATATCATTATAAACATCCAAAAGTCTAAACATGTAGGGCTAATTCAATAATATCAACAAAAACTAATTATTTCAATAATTCGGTAAAATTAGCAATTTTATTCAAAATAATTATAAAAATAGTAAACATGCTTAATTTTGAAAATTCTTATTACCAAAATTAAATATGTATATAAGTGTGTTATATACAAAAATTAAGCTTGAAACAACATCATCTAATATTTATAACAATTCATTCAATTTTTGCCCAAACAGGGCATTTTCTTAAGGAACCCATATTTCCACTAATTATTTAATTGGAGTAAAATTACTACATTAGTCTATACCTAAAATAATCTCAAAAAACCAAATTTCATAATTAATGGATAACATTTAATATTTTTAGCAAATTAAACAAGTTATGGGTGAAAAGTTGGTTCACCTTAACCGGTTACCTTTGGTCACCTCACTTTATTGGAAAGCCTCCTTCGGTTACCCTCTATTCAACCTCCAAGCCACTTTAAGTTAGGTTGTGGATAACTTATTGAATCGCCTTAACCCAATTCTAACCCTATTTCTTGTTCTATTTTTATTTTATTTTTTTTTTCTAATTTTTTCCAATTTTCTAAAATTATGTTCTTGTGTTTTTTGGTTGCTAAAATATTACAAATGAGGTTTAGACTCCTATCTATAAGCTTTAGGATTTTTTGCATGTAAAAAGTGAAATTACATATGTCATTTTTCCCATTTCTTTAAGTGTCATGTGTCATTTCCTCATTAACTAAGTATTGACTTAACATTTGCAATTAATCCTAGCTTGACACATCATTTAGTGACTCATCCATTCAATTTTTTTAGTTAATTTTCCTTTATTTTATATTAATTTCCTTAATTTTAATAATTTATTATTAAGATATCTATATATTTAATACATATAATGCATATCACATGTAAATACATAAATTATGTATAATTCAATTTCATTTATTATTTTTAAAAGTTAATTAACTTATCTTTAGTATCTTATTATATCTAAAAATTTGAATTTTACAATTATTGGCTTTATTGGTAAATTGGCTTTTTTCTTAAATTAATATTTTTATATAGCTTGTTTGGAGAAATTGATTTTACTTAAACTATTTTATCTAACTTTTCTAACTTTATTGTGAAGTTTGAAATAAAATGGATAACTTAGTTTAGTGCCTTAAATTTAGAGGCTTAGATTCTAAAGTTATTGAATTAGCTCGAAATCTTAGGATATTACATCCTATCACCCTTACAATAAGTTTCATCCTCAAAACTTCCATAATCAAAGACATTTATGCTGATAAACCAATACTGCACTTCTGCTATATAACTCTGATTTCTACATCACATCACAATCATCAACTATTATTAAAGGTGAAATTTTTCAACACTGACTGTTGTATATTAACCTCAAGTTTATTAACTCGTGAACTTTCTGTTTAACTTACTCATCTCATTACTTTCTTCATCTTGTGTTATTAACTTTTACTATGCAAGCTTAATATAGTTGGTCCTATTTCACTCTCTCTTTTTGTTCAAGTCGTTTTTCCAATAGTATCTAATCTATTACTATTATTTTGTTAGCTTCTTATCTTATGTACCACAATCATCATGTTATTATTTATAATTTTTACCCCCATCATTGCTTGTATCAAACTAGCATGTTCCTATACCATTCCCTTATCATCATCTAAACTAGTATCTCTACTCAATCCTCGTTTCATCCCTTCATCAGTTCAGACTCTTGTATTAGTTAGTCCTATAGAATTCATAATTATTCCTTCCATTATTTCCTTATTTGTCCCATAACTAGCCAACATGTTTTTTCACCTCGTCCCTATCATTATCCTAATTTTCACTTAAGATGAACATAATGAATTCACTTTCCTTCATGTTTATAGGTTTTATATTGTGGTTGTCACTTAATGGTCATAATTAAGATCTTGGGCACTTCCTATTGTTAACACATATATCAGTAAGAATGAGTTTGGCAAATTTGAACTTTCCACCAATTTGCACATCAAGGAGATAAAAAATGACTCAAACCAAGTAGACTCGATTAGATTCAACATGAATTGACATAACTCTTGACAAACAAGACTCATAAGGATACTAGACCTTTTTCTGATTGATAACTGACATGATAGGACTCGTAAGGATAGGAAATTTTGTTACAAAAGACACAAGAGTCATAATAAACATAAGACTTGACAAAAAGTTACGAAAGTCATAGATTTGTCATACTATTCTTTCTTATCACATGTGCCAAAGGTATATGAAAGGTATATATCTCAAAGTTTTGTAATTATATATCCTATTGACTTCACATACTTTATCGTCTTTTTGACTTCTCAATTTTATCATTAGCTATTACCTTATGGATCATAATTTCATTCAATATAAGATCAATCCCTGAATTAGTCTCCAATTATACTTTAAATAAATTTTGATTTATTCTCAAAGCTTACTCATTATCATCCACTTTCGATAGTTCTTACTATTCCATTTATTCCAATAACAACTTTTGCTTGCTTTACTGCAACATACATATAATCTTCAGAATCTGCATTTACTCTTTCCTACAAGTTCTTTTTCTTCCCACAACTTCTCTTAACATTGAAGTTTTTATAAATCTTCTGTGATTCCCTTCTCATGAGGCCACTTAAATGCTACATTTTCTCCATGCTTAACTCCAGTGTTACACTCAATCCTTTTATATCTAAGATAACTAATTCTAGAATCATCTCATGAGTATCTAGATTCACACTCCCCATCATTCACTTTATGTTGCACCGCTTGTTTTCCTTCAATAGGGGTTATAACTATTTACTCTAAAGTTTCTACAAATAGTTTATTTCTTTCAACGTATTCTCTTGATATGTAAAAGTGAATTGCCTTAATATTAAATAGAGTATACGTATAAGCATAACCATCTGCTACATATACCAATCTTAAAACATCATTATGATAACTATATTATTACTTTCAAGCATTTCTTATTTATCAACTCTTAGCTACTAAGTACTCAAATAATCTAGATTACTAAGTGCAGAATTCATACCTGTCACGTCTTAGTCATCTCTAGCTTTGTCTTGTTGGACAACGTAAGCATAACCCTACCTTGCTCTTTAAGCTTGCATTCATCTCTTCTAAGTCGTTTATTATTATTACCTAGTCTTGATTCATTAGTTTGTTTTTGTTGCTAAATTGGTCTCTCCTATTGTTGTCCTACACAATGTCAAACAACATGCCCTTGTTGACGGCAATGTTAACAATATTTACCTCTTGGATCAAGCTTATAACATTATATGGCTAGATGTCCAGTTTTACCACATCTATAACACTTCCTTTTCAATTCTGGACATTCCTAAGTTTGATGCTTACCATTACACTTCCAACAAGGTTGTATTTTTTATAAAGGCCTTCTATTTCCTTTTACAGATTGAATGAACTTCTTTCCTTTAGCTATATTGCTTTTACTGCTAGAACTAACATCCAACTTCCTTTTCTTATTCTCAATCTCATCTGCGGTTTCTCAAAGATTACAAACTTGTTTGATCAAACGAGTTTCATTAACAACATCAGTATATCTTTTCACCCTACTCCTCTTCAACTGTACCTGGTAATAAAGATCAAGCCCTGCCTTGAACTGCTCAACTTTAGAAATCTCATTCTTTTGTACAGTTTCAGGAGCAAACTTTAATAACTTATGAAATTGCCTCTCATACTCTTCAATTGTCCTACCTTACTATCTTAGCTTGTAGTATTCTTCACACATTTGTTCTCTTATACCCTTAGGAAAATATCATTCCAAAAATATATCTCTAAATATAACCTAATCAATTGGTTCTAGTAAATTCCGTCTCTTTGCCTCCTACCAATTACTTGCTTCTCCATTTAACAAAATAGCAGCTATCTCAACTTTCTTATTTTCCTCAATTTCATGTACTTCACTAGCTTTCTCCAATGAGTTAATCCATTCTTCTGCCATTAAAGGATCAGTATTCTTTCCATCGAATGCTTTCACTAATCATTGTACTTGAGATAACCTCTCTTTATCTCCACAAACTCTTGCCAATGCAACTGTAAATTGTTGGGCTAATTCCTCCATATGTCGTAGTTGTTCGAGGTTGGATTAAGGCTGTTGTGATAGACCTTCTCTTTGCTCCTCAAATACATAGCTCATTGGCGACCTTCAACATTCCCTACAAATCATCTTTCTAAATAAACATCACATAAAACTCTATGGATAACTACTACAATTATTTTACTAAACAATGACTCTTTATTACCTAACTACCCCACACATCTCACACATGCCCAAAGGTTATGGTCCTTAAATAATGCTCGGATACCACCTAAAGGATGTCACATCTCGGCTTAGCATGGAATGCACCATCACATAGGAATACCTGTTGAAAACTTAACTCAACTTGCTCATTCATCAAAAGACAACATTGTTTACATGATAAAGGAGTTGTTACTTTAGAGTTCAACAGGATTTCTTGTTATAACTTATGTGTACAACATAATATTTACATTAAAACATGAACTAGCTTTTTTTTCCTTTATCATCTTCATAATAATAGGATTCTTGACTTCGTACAAGCTTTATACAAAAGTCACTGACTTCGACTTACACTCTCAGTATATATATATCCCCCCTTATTGTTGGGCCCTTCAGGATGCAGTTAACCCGAGGATAAAACATTTTATCTCCTTAACTACTGAAGTTGAGTAAGAGTGGATAACAAATGACATAATATAGACAATATGATAGACAATAAGATAGACAATACTACATATCATAACTGAAACATTTCAATTATAAGCTACAGGTTCAACTTCACATATGCAATCACTTAATCAAACATTTACCGCTACTAATGTAGCATGCTATGCTTATGTACGTGGCATACATCGGTACCGATATCCTATGCCCTCCAAAATTCTTTCGAATAGGTGACATAGCCGGGTATTTAGATACAATGTCTAAGAACCTAGATCAATAAAGAGTTGCTTGGGAGTAGAACCCCTACAAAATTGGACTACACATTGTAGTTTACCATTTTCAAAAGGGCAATAAGGAGCTGCTTAGGAGTAGGACCCTCAACTTTACAAAATTAGACTACATACTGTAGTTCACCAAATTAAAGTAGTAACACTACCAAATTAGACCACACACTGTAGTCTATCAAATTTGACTATCAAAATAATCACAATATTCGAGCAATACAATCTATATGCTTCCAAAAATTGAGTTTATAAAGCTATATTCTTTCCATGATCACTTGGAAACTTTATAATGAAAGTTCTGACTCGTAAGTCCCTTTTTATGTTGTGCCATACCATGATATACACTAGCAACTCAAGAAAATCAATCAGTACAATCAATCTTTAACTTTTATTAAACTTAGTTATTTGATTTTAGTTTTTGAACTCTCCACAGCGAAATTCTAGTATCTTACTTAGGGTTCACTTAGGTGAACACCCAAAAGATTGAGTTAGTAATTATCTAACTTCCCCGATTAGCATAATCATTCATAAGCACAAATCATTGCTCAACATGACAACATAATAATTTAACCAGAATATAGTTATTATTATTCAAAATCACCACATCAGCATCCACTATAGTAATATATCAATTCAATCAGGATATGCCCATATTCAATCAATACAGCATCAAACAGTACACAGTGTTATTAGTAGCAATATATCTACTCCAAGCATGGGTTAGATTTACTTACCTAGAATCAATAATAGCGTAGAATCCTAAACTCAGCCATGTGGTCCTTCTTTACTTATCACACCTATAAAAATATAACACAGTCTTCAAATCAACTATGGGTCAAATCTAAACTGCTATAAGCTTTCATTTCCGCATTTTTAAACTTTATTTGATCGTATTTTACTCATTTTTTATCCGATTTTAGTAAACTTTATTTTGTCATGATCATTATTCTAAATACTATTGATATATCTTAAGAATCAAAACTAATAAATATTTTCAAAAACACTAAAATACCGTTTTCTTATTATGACTTGATTGTATGCTATCCTAACTCCATAATTGACTCGAGTAAGCTTTAGCATTAGACTAAAAACTCTAAAAATTATACTTTCTAAACTTATCTAGTAACCCATAATATATACCAAAGTGTTCATTTGACATGAACTTGGTTAATATTCTAATACTATTAATTACGATATTATATATTAAGTTGATATCTAAGTTTATAATAGGAAAATATACAATAAATTGTATACGAGCTTGATTAGTTTCATGAAAAATCCTATAGTCTCACAAAAATATGTAGTTTAAGTATTGACCATGAATTACACCAAATTAGCTATTATCTATTTTTACAAAAATAGTAGTTTTAGTTTGAAATAACTAAAACTTAGGGAAAATTAAAAAATTTATGTGTGAGATAAAAATTAAATATTCCAAATATCATTATAAATATCCAGAAGTCTAAACATGTGGGGCTCATTCATTAATATTAACAAAAACTAATTATTTCAATAATTTGGTAAAATTGGCAGTTTTATTCAAAATAATTATAAAAATAGTAAACATGCTTAATTTCAAAAATTCCTACTACCAAAATTAAATATATGTATATATTAAGTGTATTATATACAAAAATTGAGCTTGAAACAACGTCATCTAATATTAATAAAAATTCATTCAATTTTTGCCCAAACAATGCATTTTCTTAAGGAACCTATATTTCACCTAATTATTTAATTAAAATAAAATTATTACATTAATCTACACTTAAAATAATGCCAAAAAAATAAATTTCATAATTAATGGATACCATTTGATATTTTTAGCAAATTAAATAAGTTATGGGCAAAAAATTGGTTTACCTTAACCGGTTACCTTCGACCACTACCTGATTACCACACCTTATTGAAAAGCCTCCTCCGACCACCCTCTATTGAACCTCTATGTCACTCCAAGTCAAGTTGTGATTAACCTATTCAACTAGCTTAACCAAATTCCAACTTTATTTCTTATTCTATTTTTATTTTATTTTTTTCTAATTTTTTTTATTTTCTAAAATTATTTTCTCGTGTTTTTAGGTTGCTAAAATATTACAAATGAGATTTGGAGTCTTATCTATAGGCTTTATGATTTTTTGCATGTAAAAAGTGAAATTACACGTCATTTTTCCCATTTCCCTAGATGCCATGTATCATTTCCTCATTAACAAAGTATTAGCTCATCATTTACAATTAATCCTAGCTTGACACATCATTTAGTGACTTATCCATTCAATTTTTTTTTTTGTTAATTTTTCCTTATTTTATATTAATTTCCCTTATTTTAATAATTTATTATTAAGATATGTATATATTTAATACATATAATGCATATCACATGTAAATACATATATATTATGTATAATTCGATTTTATTTATTATTTTTAATAGTTAATTAACTTATTTCTAGTATCTCACTATATCTAAAAACTCGAATTTTATGATTATCGGCTTTATCGGTAAATTGACATTTTTCATAAATTAATATTTTTGTATAGTTTATTTTGAGAGATTAACTTTACTTAAATTACTTCGTCTAACTTTTCTAACTTTACTGTGAAGTTTGAAATTAAATAGATAACTTGGTCCAATGTCTTAAATTTAGAAGCTTGGATCTTTGGGTTATTGAACTTACTTGAAATTGTAGGATATTACATTGGGATCCTCTCTAAGTCCTATTTTAAGAATTTTAGGTGTTCTAGTCATCCTCTAGTAAAACCTTTAGGAGCATCAACTATCTCAAATTTTTCAAGAAAAAGGAATAATTTGAAAACCTTCATGAGTTTTAGCTATATTGAGGCTTTTGAGAAAAAAGAATAATGTTGATATCATCAAGAGTTTCGGTTATCTTGTATATTTTGAAAATTTGTAAGAGCTTCGATTACTCTAATCCTTTTAGATAATTTGAAAACTTTTAGTAGTGTTCGTTACTCCAAGGAATTTCAGTTATTCTTAGAAATGACAGCTATCCTTTGGTTAAAAGCATTGGTTATCCTAAGAAACTTTCGTTATCCCTGGGAGTAATGATTCTATTTTACATAAGAGCGTCAATTACCCTTGGAAGTACTAGCTATTCTAAGGAATGGTGGCTATCCACCCAAATCGAGTTAAAATTCATCAGTGACCTGATCAAAACCTGTAAGGCGATCCCAACTAAGCTCGAGGAATGAATCGCTGAAACCTAAAACAATCAAGTTCAGACCCATTAGCTATTTGACGTCCTAAAAGAATTAAGTATAGGTTTTTGAGTCATCTGACACCCCAAAAGAATCAAGTTTAGGCTCGCCAGTCGTTTGGCACCTCAAAAGAATTAAGTCCAAGCCTATTAGCCGTCTAGCATCCTCAAAAAATCAAGACCAAGCTTGTTGGCTGTCTGATAACCCTGATCCCAGCCCTTTGACTTTTTGGCACCCCCAAACAATCAAGTCCAGAATTGTTACCAGCCTAACATCCCAAAAAGAATCAAGTTCGGCCAGTTAGTTGCCTGTACCCTGAAAAGAATCGTGCCTAGAATTGTTAGTCGCCCTAACGCTCAAATCAAAATGGGCAAAAATGAAGTCTTAGAGAGACAATCATAGACACCCTTTAGCCCCTTTAAACATCTAGGAAAAGTGTAAAAGAAAAAAAAAACAAAGAAAGAAAATAAAGGAAAATTATAGAAAAATTAGAAAGATAATGAGAAATTTTATAATAAATGAAAGCATACAGAAAGGTAAACAAAATGAAAAAAAAAAAATAGAATAGCTGGAAAAGTAGAAAAAGAATAAGAAATCACACAAAAAAAAGGGAGAAAAAAAATTATCCAAAAAAAAGGGAGTAAGGCGAAAATGAAAGAAAAAGGGTAATTATAAAATAAAAAAAAAAATTCATTCACTCCCGTTGTAATCATTTGCAGGAGCCTAAAAAGAACAATTTAGGAACTTAAAAGGGACAATTTAAGAGAAATATGGCTTTAAACTGAGTTCATTTGAATTTAATTGGGTTAAATTAGGGACAAAAGAAAGAAAAAAAAATCAAGTTTTGGACTGATCTAACAGTAAAAATGACTAAATTTTCATATTGCATCAAACTGGACCAATTTGAAAAATTAGATTTCACATATACATATAAGGTTCATCTATTATGATAGGCTTAAAATAAATATTTGTGAACCAGGGCCAATTATTGGCCTAAAGTCTCTTTTAGTCCTAATTAGCCCAAGTAAGGCCAATCAAACTTGAGTATAACTTAGCTGCATAATAATTTGAAATAACATGTTGGTTTAGTGGTTAAGGGTTTGGTTTGGCTTAAGGGAGGTAAAGCCTTTGAATCCCTTGACATATAAGAATTTTATTTTATTTTATTTTGAAAAGAGAAAAAAAAATGGCATGCATCCACGTGCTTAGGACCCTTCCTCCCCAAGCTCCAACGCTTCTATTATTGAAGAAGGAAGCTAGCTCAAATTTAAGATTGTTTCTTCTATTGTTTGAAGCATTCAAGCATCTATAAGGTCAAGCTATCTTGCTTCTACAATGCTTTAAGAATCAAATCAAAATGGAATAATTCAAGAATTATGTTCAAGAGACATGTATAAAATTAAAAATCATGCGCACTTGATCTTTTAGCTCCCTCAATGTATGCATATCACTCCGTTATATAAAGAAATTATTGCTAACTTGAATTCACCAACAAATTTCACTCAATTTCATTAATATAAGCTTGAATTTAATCTTTTTTTTTCTCTGAGTTAGGGGTTCAAAATCCATTCTCTCTCTCTCTCTCTCTCCTCTGAATACAAGCTTGACTACTAAATGTCAAACGAAATCACCATTGCTATGAGCTACCCTACTTTCTAAACACACTAGATTTACCTTCCATTGTTCTTAAACCATCATGATGAAGCCCAATTTAAAGAGCCCAAATCAAAAGGCAATTGCCTATGTTAAAATGCCACCATCATCACAACGTTGTGTAGCCACCACTACTAGGTGATTCGGCAACCATAATCAACCCAATTTGATACCCTTACAATGGTCAATGATAAGCCAATTGTGACAAAGAAGCTTTGTTATCAATTGTGTTTAGTTCGGCTTTGTTAGCCTATTAACCTAACCCAAACATGGGATTTAATCAGATCAATCAAATCTACGTCTCATCAAAGTAGCCTCAACCTAAACTACGTTTAAATCTAACCCATCTCTTTGATATTATTTCCTATTCTTTAATTTTGTAAACAATAATAATTAAATAAGAAAATTGTTTCCTTAAGAAAAAAATAAAATCTAGTTCATTAGAAAATAATAATAAAATTATCAAAATAAATAGAAAAATAAAGAATAAAATCTTGCTTTTAAAAGAAAAAATAAAAAAATATATAAAAAGTAAATAAATAAATTAGGGCTCTTAAATATAAAAAAATTTTGCAAATAAAATCTCCTTTTGTTGAAGTAAAAAATAATTTTTTTTTCAATAAAATTAAGATTTCCTTTAATTTAATTCAATAAAAATAGAAATCAATAAAAAAATAAATTTCTCGAGCTTTTTACAATTAAGGATATTTTCAAAAAAATGGCACTTAGTTAGGATTTTCTTGAAACTTTTCAAAACAACAAACAAACAAACAAATAAATAAATAAAAGAAGTAAAGAAAAAAAAAACTACGATAACTTTGGAAAACAAAAACAATCAATACACTAAAATTTTATAAAATGAAAAGAGAACTACAATGACTTGATGCTATATAGAAGGTGTCATCTAAGGATATTTGCTAGTAGAGATTTTAAGTGAGACTAGGGTTCGTGTAACTAAATGAGCTTGTAAAACAAGGAACAGTGAAGAGCACCGAGGTGTTGTCTAGTATGGTTACTCCGATACTTAAATTAATAGTGTGAGTAGAGAGAGTAACAGTACTTAATAATAGAATGTAGGCTCAAATGTATGAAGCATCAAGTGGTTTATAGTTAAGTAGTAGTCTTGTATTTATAAAGGAGTGGAGTCAACAATTAGAGAAGAGTTAGTGGGCAAAAGCCATGTTCACAATTGGGGAATAGTGGAGCCTTGAAGTCTGACGTGTTCCACAAATGTAGGAGGTAGTTATTGACTTAATCATCCAGCCTTATTTGTATTCTTCTAGCCATTGGTGACCATTATGGTTTGACAGGTCTTAATGGGCCTAAGTTGAGGTTGGCCCTGAGTAGGAAGGCTGAGACTTCAAGGGGCGCAGCTTAAATCACAAGCCCTTTTAGGTTGGCATAGGCTTGAAGGGCATATATCCAAAAGATCCTATCAATACTTGTACTCTACTCCCACCACCTACCCGCCCATACCACCCCACCTTCAGTAGTCTCATTACAGATGTAGAGGCAAGGAGAAAGGAAAATGGGCTCTTTAAGCATGTGGCCAATTTGGTCTCGAGGTGCTTATGTTGGTGAGGCATAATGATAATGCAATAGTATTGATGTAGTGGTGAATGGAGTTTGATTTTGTGAAGGGACAAAGTGAAGGCGTCTAAGCTAAGTGATAAGGGGGTCAAGCGAATATGGTTGACTTGAGCAAGTTGCCATAGAGGCTGAGGTAGGTGGTCTAGACTTGAGGTAGGATATAGGAGGTCTAACCTCATTGGTCGTTAGGGGGCATTGAGCCTTTAGCCCTTCTTTTAGTAAGGGTAGGGGACACACAAAGGGGAGATTTGAGCTAAAGATGTGTGAGGCTAAGTGGAGTAAGGGGATCTGAGGTGAAAATTAATGGGATGAGCTAGGCGCTTCAAGCTGAGGTAAAGGCTCGACAAGTAGGCTACTTCACATAGGTAGTGAGGACGTGTTAAATAGGGGCATCGAGTGGTTTAGATTGGCAAGACCGAGCCCAGCTACCTATTGTTTGAGCAAATCCTATTGGTCCATACTAAGGCGTAGTGTTGTTGATATGTTAGAGAAGTTCTCTTGGTGATGTAGAAGTTGGCCAAGCCTCGAGAAAACTTGTAGTAAAAGTAAATTTTTGAATTTTTACTTTATCACATGCTTTTATGGTACAGTTAATGTGATGTAACAAGTGTCCCATCTCTATAGACTTGCATGTAGACATATCCTTTATGCTTGTTTCCTTTTGAAAGTAGTCGTCCAATCAAAATTGTCTTTAGTGTTTGCATTGTAATATTCTAGGAGACTTGTGCTTATACAAATCTCTATAACTACCGATTTGCTTTCCAAAGCATTCGGCCAATAAATACCATAGTTGCCTAAGTAGATTACCCTTTTGACAACCTTTTTCTTTCTTATTACAATCTAAGCAACCTTATTCTCACATTTTACTTTCTTCAAAACTTTTCACACTTCCTTCTTCACTTTTTTAATGATAGAATGTTAGCTAACAGTGGAGCAAACATAGATGAGATGCCTTCTAATGTGTTGAAATACAACATCACAACTGATTTTGAAGCTATAAGGAGTAACCCCTCCTGTAGAGGAGAGGACGAAGCTACATCGCTAGTACAGTTGGGTGATGACACGATAATGGTAGTGGAGGCATTAGATAGGATAAGGCTCATTAGTACCATCCTAAAGGATGTTTATGTATACGATCCCTTACCCAAGGCCATAGATTTACTCATCATACTTGGGATAGAAAAAGGTTTGAGTGGTCTGATCAATAAGACTAAGCCTTCCACTACTAACTGGGTCCTGGCGAACTTCATGATTGGATCGACCTTAAGTTGGATAGTACGATTGCTAATAAGGGAGGAGAGGGTGCCCTTATTGTTGAGGAGGTGCTTTGTGGTATATGAGAAGTGTTTAGAATATGGTTAGTACCTCCCCTTGAGTGAATTTGAGAAGGAGCTTTTCAACTTCCACCGATGCAGTCCAGCATAAGTCCCTCCTAATGGGTAGAGGGTGTTAAAGGTATTCTAGGGCATTTGTGAATACTTAGTTATAAGGGCTACTCCTAAACTCTTCAAGCACTTCTATATGTGGAAGGGTTTTAGTGGATGGTCATACCTCTAGCCCCATTCAAGGAGGAAGCTACTTGGAAGCCTAGCGCATTCCATTAAAGGCTAGTAGGATGAGTTCCTGGTGTTAGAGCTATCAAATCAAGCTAACTTTTAGATGTGATGGACCACCTTGGTTCGAAATGCAAGTAAGAAGGAGTTTAAGCCTAGTGAAGCTGAGGTTGTGAAGAAGATAAAAGCCTTCATGGACCTAAGGAATGGCTAGGAGATAAATGCCATGGAGGTAGTGGAGAGATACTTCAAGTGTTCGATTTTTGAGCTCTTCCCCTACATGAAGAAGGCTATGGTGAAGAAATGGATGGAAGGTATAGGTTCATTCTTCACAAACTTCTTCTATTATGCTACCATACATGTGTAGAATTGTGCTTTGTCCGACGTGCTTTTGAAGAGAAGGGAAAGATCCTCCTTGTCTGTGTTGGTCACTGCAGAGTTGGTGAAAGATCGTATCATATTCATCTTCAAATTGACAATATTTCTTTCATTGCAGGCAAGAAATTGGCTAAGGAGATACCCCATCCTTCTGCATTCGAGTTGCTAAGGTGATGTCAAACTCAAGTGAAGCTGACCACCAAAATTGCCGACCCTATGGGCAAGGCCGTAGGGCTAAGACTGAAGGTAGGGGAGACAAGTAAGTTTGAGCTGGCTACCCTGCCGTAAGGGATTCTTCCTATCGACCTCCCCATAAGGTTGTTGGCTACCAAACCTATGAGCATGGTTGCTCCCCCCATCAGATTTATTTCTACCTTTATGCTCGTAATGGTAGAAGATGAGCCTATTAATGCTGAAGAGTTGGAAGTGGTGATGTTGGTTGTTGTCAAAGTCAGGGTAGAAGTAGTTGGGAAAAAGAGGATGATCTTCAATACTGCTAGGGATAAGGCCTTTGAAGCGAAGAAGATTCAAGGAATGGCCTTTGGGTCATCCTTATAGGTATACTGACTAGCTTGGGGACACTTTCTATGAAGTTCTAATTAAGTTTTAGTATTTGGGGATAATGTTGAACTCGTTCAGGGACATACTATACGAGTCCTAAAACGAAGAGCTAAACCTTTAAAAGGTTGAATTTGAGACTAAGAAGGTTAAGGGGAAGTTGCTAAGGCCAAAGTGAGAGGTTCATGGCAACAACATCACATTGTACCACTAAGCTTTTAGCTTCCAAGCCTTTGATGGGATCATATACCCTTAGTGACTAGGCTATCCTCGAAGAGCTATTAAGGATTGGGTAAGTGGGATGCTCCCATGGAGATAGTAGGTCATTTGAGCTTACTCATCTAGTAAGTAAGTCTTCATCTCTTTGAATTGATGTCTTTCCTTATTGATGTTGATCTGATCATATTTTGTGTGTTTCTTTGTAATACTATGGTGAGGTGTTGCTCTAACTCAATAACTACCACACATTGCTAATTAAGGTAAAGGGATTTTGTGCGGTGATATCTAGTGTACAGAAGGGCCTAAAGGAGGTAGAGTCCTCCTCTAGTAAATATTTAGAAAAGTTTAGCAAAGTTAATAGGCACTTGTACTGCTCTTATGTGTAGATGATTGTGCTTAAAGTCAATCTATAGGAGGTGGAGTAGGGGATAGCCAATATTGAGAAGAACACTAAGCAAGCCAACAAACTCAGGACTCAGTTGAAAGATAAGCAGAGGACCAAGGCTCAACTCTCTTAAAAGTTGGATGAAGAGGGGAGAGCTAAGGATAAGCTTAAAAATGAAAATGTTGAGCTAAAGGCATTGGTATCCAAGCTAACAGTTGAGTTGGCGATGAAGGCATCTGAGTGCGATAGTGTTAAAGCAACATCGCTTGAGCTGGTCAGTGAGAAGGTTGGGTTATAGCATGAAATCTAAGAGCTGCGAAGAGGAAGTTGTAGAGAGAGTGCATGGAGATGAAGGAGATCATCTCCGAATTAGAAAGTAAGGAAGTGCTCAATGTGGTCGCTACCGACAAGGCCGTTAAGGACTTTTACAAGATGAACTAGTGGTTAGAGGAGCTAAAAGACAACTCCATTAAGTGCACTTAGTATATGTAGAATGAGGTGCTCTCCCATCATCTTGAGCTCAACTTTAGCTTCTTAAGCTGGTTGGATGCTCCAATTCATCAGGAGAAGCAGGTAGCCTAAGTAAGAGAAAGGGAAGTTGCTCAAGCAGTTGACGTGGTCTAAGATGCCCCTTTTACTGCTAGGGATGGTCAAGATGTTGCTGCATCCACTTTTTCTTTGACAGCTCTATAGGGGGTAACTCTAGAGAGTGCTTCTTAGGATGATCTAGATCGGGGTGATCCTTTTACTAACCTAAGCTACTAGATCTCAGCCCCCTTGCTTTAGAGCCTAAGACTAGTCATCTTAGGAATAGGGGCCATTAGTGGATCAACCCTCTAAACGATTGAGGCGCTAGATTTTCTGAGCTTCTAAAGTTCATTAATCCTAAATAGACAATTACCCCCCTTCTTTTTATTGTGTTTATTTAATTTTTCTTGTTCTTGTAAAGTAGGTTGATATGTTAACCTTAACCTTATAATGGCCTTTCTTAATAGACTTAGAAAAGTTTTTGCTTTTATTATTCGACTTATGTAAGTACAGCTTTATCTGATGTGTTGTACAACTAATCTAGGGATAGTTTAGTATATCTATAGGGGAGTTCTTCAATCGTACAGGGGTGCTTCCCCTTATTGAGGTTACTCGAGGGGATTGGGTCGATGGCATTCTGAGTCGCCTAGATAGTAAGAGTTCCTCAATTGTGCAAAGGGTGTTTCCCCTTGTTGAGATTACTCGAAGAGGTCAGGTTAGTGGTGTTTCGACCTATCCAGGTTATGGGTGTTCCTTAATTGTATAAGGAGTGTTTTCCCTTGCTAAGGTTACTTGAGGGGGGTCAAGTTAGTGATGTTCTAACCTACCCAAATAGTAAGAGTTCCTTAGTTATGAAAGGGGCATTTCCTATTGCTGAGGTTACCCTAGGGGGGTCAGGTTGGTAGCATTTTGACTAGCCCAAATAATGGGTTTGTTCACTCTTTAAGGATTGAGACTTAGTATGAGAGTGAAAGAGAGAGTAAACATAGATAATATACATGAGGAATATAACTTTTAAGATTTATAAGATGGCTATACATCAATCAAAATAGAGTCGAAGGTTATTGACATTATAAGTACATGGGATGAGTTCGCCTTCCAATTGTTCTAATTTATATGCTCTATTCCCTAAACTCTCTCTTACTCTAACTAGGTCTTCCTAGTTGGGGCCCAGCTTGCCTAATCCTTCTTGTGAGCCTATGGCTTTTAGCTTTTGATAGACTAGGTTGTTGACCTTTAGTTCTCTATGCTTGACCTTTTGATCGTAGTTCCTGGTAGCTCAATGCTAATAAGTAGTTACCGAGTAACAGCCAGGTCTCTAATCTCCTCTATAGTATTGATTCTGGCTCGTAGTAAGGACTCGTTAAGGATGGCATTGAAACTTTGAGTTTTGATATTGAGAAGTTCTAGCTCAATGGAGAAGCCCTTTTCCAACTGAAAAGCTAAGCGAAAAAGGGGTTTCACTTGTAGAGGTGTAGTGGGTGGTTATGTATCCCTACAAAATTTTAGGTAGCTCATCTACCTAAGTACCCTATGCTTGGTCTACCCACTTCTTTAAGCTTTTGAGGATGACCTGATTGGCTGCTTTAACCTGATTTAAGGTAAGTAACAGATGTAAAGTGTGACATGATGTGGTGCTTAGTATAGAATTCTTTGAATTTGGGGTTATTAAACTATTGCTTATTGCCCATGATAAGGGTGTAGGGGACCCTAAATCAGGAGAGGATGCTGTTCCAAATGAAGGACTTAATACTCCTCTTAGTAATCTTCGCTACTGCCTCGGCCTCAACCTACTTAGTAAAGTAGTCAATGGCTACGATAATGAACTATCAACCTCTTGAGGCCTTAGGGAAGATGTTAAGAATGTCGATACCCCATTAGGTGAATGGCCATAAACTAATCAAGGGCTAAAGATTGTTACAAGAGGTATGATTGATTGAGGCATGCTTCTGGCACTAAGGGCACTTTTAGGCTACAACCTTAGCATCTTACCTCATGGTAGGCCAATAATATCCAAGTCATAGAGCCTAATTATAGAGGGCTTAGGATTGAATGTGGTTGTTGCACACTCTAGCGTGTAGCTCTTCCATAACATGTAAGCCTTTGTCTTCCTAGAGGCATCTAAGCAAGGGTAGGTTAACCCCCCTATGGTACAAAACGTAGTTGACCAACATGTAATTAGTGGTGTGGCATCTCAATTTCTTTGCCTCTCTCTTATCTTCTAGGAGCGTACCCTACTCTAGTTAACTTCAGATGGGATCTATCCAATTTGGCTCTAATGGTGCTGTTGTAAGTTCTAAGACATTTGCCGAAATCGAAGTTATGCTCTTCTCTAGCAAGTACTCAATAAAGATTTTCCTATCCTTCGCGTCGGGCTTCTATATTTCCATAGAGGTAAGGTTTGATAACCAATTTTGTTACTGAGTTTTCAAGTTGGGGGATCTTCATGATGGTCCATGAAGGAAATTCAACTAGGAGGCTCTTTACCTTCTCTAAGTACCATGCCATGGTGTTGTCCCAAGACTTATATTCACCCTAGACTTATTGGAAGACAAGCATAGAGTTCGAGAAAACTGGCAGATGCTCAACGCCAATCTCCTTAGCTAGTTTAAGACTACCTATTAAGGCATCGTATTTAGATTTGTTGCTCCTGGTGTCGAACCTGAACTTGCGGGCAAAGCAAATTGTAATTCTGTGCAGTCTAGTCCATACAAGACCTACACCTCCATCCCACGAGGTAGATGATTCATTAACATAAAGAGTTTACACTGATTATATCAACTTCAACCATGAAGTTGGCCAACACTTGCGCCTTATAGGTCGTTTGTAGTTGGTATTAGATTCTATACGTGCTCATCTCCATTGCATACTTCACCATTTGTCTAGACACATTTGGCTTCTGTATCATCATATGCAATGGCTAGTTTGTAAGTACAATAATTTGGTATGCTTGGAAGTAGAGCCTAAGTTGACATGCTGAGTGATGATGACTAAGGCAAATTTCTCTACTTTAGTGTAACTAACCTCAAGCCCTTATAATATGTGATCGACGTAGTATACGGGCATACTATCTCCCTTTTACTCTAATTAGTACAAAAGAGGGTGCTTGGTCGTTGACGGCTAGGCATAAATACAAGTCCTCCCTTTGAACAAGCTTGAAGAGGACTAGAGAGTATGCAAGGAAGTCCTGTAGTTGCTTAAAGGCTTCTGCACATTGAGGAGTCTATTCAAAACTCTTAGGATTCTTGAGGATTTTGAAGACCTTAGTGCATCTATTTGCGCTCTTAGAGATAAATCTGCTCAATGCAGCCACCATGCCGATGAGCTTTTACATGTCTCTAACCGAAGAGAGGGGACTCATGTCCTTGATCGCTTATATCTTTTCAGGGTTAGCCTTGATTCCTCTCTAAGTAACTAAGAAGCTTAGGAATTAGTCAAAGTCAACCCCAAATATGTACTTTTGGAGGTTTAGCTTCATGTCATATTTCCTCATCTAGTTAAATGCTTCCTACAAATCCTTGACATGATCGTCGAGTTTTCTACTCTTGACTATTATGTCGTTGATGTACACCTCCATGTTTGGTTCGAGCTGGACTTGAATAGTTTTGTCACCATTTGCTAATATGTTGCCATGGCATTGTTAAGGTCGAAGGGCATAACTGTGTAGTAGTATGTGTCGAAGTCTATGATAAAAAAGGTAAGTATGAACTTTATCCTTTGAGTCCATCTTTATCTGATTATAACTCGAGAAGGTGTCTATGAAGCTGAGCAGGGCATATCTTAACGTAGAGTTGGCCAGCTGATTTATCTTAAGGAGAGTGAAGCAGTTTTGTGGGTAAGCTTTGTTGGGATTGATATAATCAACACATATGCACCACTTATAGGACTTGTTCTTGACCAGCACTATGTTTACTAGCTAGGTTGGGTACTTCTCTCTTACGAAGTTGACATTAAGCAACTTCTACACTTCTTCCTCTATTACAGCCTGCCCTTCTAGTGAAAATGTATCTTCTTCTATTTAGTAGGCTACGTATTAGAGTTAATGTTAAGGCTATGGGTTACCAAGTCAGGGGAGATTGTAGGCATGTTTAATGTCGACCAAGCAAACCTTTCTGAATTAGCCTATAAGATGGTAAATATTTGCTACGTAAGCTTGGAAGGGGTCTTGATCTCGACCTTTGTGGTTTGGTCAGGTGAGGCACTAATTTGCACCTCTTTTGTTTATTCACCTAGCTCCCTTCTTTTAGCCAATTGCTCCTGTGAGTTGATCTCTAATGTAAAGACACCATCTGCTTTAGTGGCCTTAATGTGGAGCTCTTATGAGAGCTTATGGTCACATTTACAAATTCCTACCTCAATAGGGGTTAGGAATTTGGCCTTTAGGTGGAGGGACAAGGTGATGACTCTGAATGCATTCAAGTTTGGTTGTCCTAAGAGAGCATTATAAGGAGAAGGGTAGTCGATCATGATGAATTCTACTAGTCGTCACACGACATTATCGTCATCGCTAAGTTCCATATCTAGGGTGATGATTCCTTTAGCTTGGATATTGTTTCCATTGAAGCTAATGAGATTATAGTGGTAGGGCTTCATCTTTACGAGAAACTTGCTCCTCATCCATTCATAAGTATGCAAGAAAAGGATGTTAGTAGAGCTGTTGGTATCCACCATAATCTTGAGGACCTCGAAATTCATGATCCTCACCCCTATTACATTAGCATCTTGATGAGGGGTGTCTACACCCTCTAGATCCTCATTGGAGAAAGAGATCGAAGTATCAACCTTTTGCTACTTCTCCTAGTTAACCAACACCTCGAACGGGGTGTTAACTAAGCTATTGGTGTTAAGTTGACTCCTTAGACATAAACCCCCAATGATTATGTTGATGATGTTGTTAGGAGCTTGATCATTAGTGGTTCGATCGTTGCAGTGATCTTCATTTTGCTTAGCTCGAGCACCTTCGATTTGCTACCTCTAAGGTGCCTTGTCTTCATCATCGAAACAGTCGTCATTCCTTTGTTAGGCAACATACTTGCTAAAGAAGCCCTACTGAATAGCATATTTGATTGCGTTTTTTAGCTAAAAGCATTCATTTGTAATGTAGCTGTAGTCATTGTGGAACTGATAATACTTGCTCTAGTTCCGATGACTGGGATTCCTCTTCATCTTATGAAGCTTCTATATTGATGCGTCTTTGGGCTCATACATACAGAGAGGTACTACAACGAAGCAAACCCTAGAAGGAACAAAAGAAAAGCTAGTAAAGTCTAGGCAGTTATCAAATGGATATGACACATCACTTGATCCTACTTAGCCTACAATCCATCGGATATAACTCACCAGTTTGAACTGAAGGGTTACTCACCACTACTCCTTACTAAACAGAACAGATAATAGTTTATTGATAATGAAAACATTAAGGTTACTCAAAGGAATTGTAAATAATTTATGTATTTATAAGATCTTGCGTATAAGTAAGTAGGGGTTATTTACCCATCCATTAGGATTACTTTACATGTATGAAAAGGCAGAAGGATATTCTTACAATTAGGTTACATAAACATACTAAAAGGGGTAAAAGAGATAAGGAATATTTAGTATGGAAAAGTAAAGAATCTTTTTGGAATGTTGCATTAGAAGACATGTGTCATGTGGTAGTTGGATGTTAGAAATATGGTACAAGTAGACTAAAGCGAGAGAAAGGATTTGTAGTTAGGGGTCAAATTGATCTAGATTAGGTTGGGGCTTAATTAGTTCTATAGAGAAGTCAGATTGAACTAAAGTTTGGTATTTGTGGTCAACTCGAGAGCTCGGCTCAGCTCGGCTTAGCTCGGGTTGCTCCTAGAATAGAGTATAGTTACTAGGTAAGAGTAGGTTTGATACAAGTGAGAGTCCAGAAGCCAAGTTGGTAGGGAATAAGCTC
Source organism: Lumnitzera littorea (assembly GCA_024138015.1). Classification (NCBI taxonomy): domain Eukaryota; kingdom Viridiplantae; phylum Streptophyta; class Magnoliopsida; order Myrtales; family Combretaceae; genus Lumnitzera; species Lumnitzera littorea. The sequence continues at coordinate 45,433,663 of JAMXBB010000012.1, read as the reverse complement.
GAGATAGGAATTTCTATCTCAAATATAGCTTTAAGTTAATATCCTCTAAGTGAGTCCTTAGAGTCTTCTAGCTTGGCTACGAATAATCGGTCTAGGGGATTGATTCTTATTATCTACCTAGGAGTTGGAAAGATTTGTCCTCAAATCTAGAGTAGTTTCTACTTCTTCTCTTAGGGCACTCGTAGGGTCTTCTTCTGCTGGTTGGTGAGGGATTAAATTCGACACATTGAAGGTAGAGGAAACACTATTGTCATTAGGTAACTCGATCTAGTAAGCATTGCGGTTGATCTTCTTTAGGACCTTGAATGGACCATTAGCTCGAAGAGATAGTTTGTTGTATCTCAGGTTTGGAAATTGCTCTCGATTGAGGTGAATCAATACTAAGTATCCTAATTGGAAAGTGACAGTTCGGTAGCCTCGGCTACTAATCTTATGTTTTTTCTAATTAAACTTGGTGATCTTCTTGGTTACAGACTAGTGTAACGCTTGCAATTCTTAGGCTCGGTTAACTCCAGATTGACTCTCTTCAACAGCTACTAGGGTGCTAATCATGTTTAGGGAAATTGTAGGGTTAAAGCTATAGATTACCTCGAATGGGGTCTTCCTAGTGGTGCTGTAGATGGTTTGGTTATATGCGAACTCTATAACAAGTAGACACAGATCCCAATCCCTCAAGTTTTTTCCCATAATAGCTCTAAGTAAGTTGCTTAGCATCCAGTTTACTACTTTAGTTTGGCCATCAATTTGAGGGTAGCTAGTAGAGTTGATTAAAAGTTTAGTTCTAAGTCTTCTCCAAAGAGTCTTCCAAAAATAGCTCAAAAATTTTGTGTCTCAATCTGAGACAATACTCTTCGGTACCTCATGTAGTTGGATAACCTCCTGTAAAAACAAATTAGCAATATATAAAGCATCAGTAGTCTAATGGCATGGAATGAAGTATGCCATCTTGCTAAAGCTATCAACTATAACAAAGATAGAATCTTTCCCTCTAGATGTCTGGGGCAACCTTAGGACAATGTCTATGTTGAGGTTAGCCTAAGGTAAGGTTGGCATGGGTAGAGGCATGTATTCTCTATAGGGTTCTCTCTTCCCCTTGGCATACTTGCACACTTCATAACTATTAACTATCTTATGGACATCCTTAGCCAAACCTATCCCATAAAAGTTCTCCTTCAATAGACTGGCTATCTTAGTCTCCCTAAAGTGACTTGATAATCCACCGCTATGACCTTCCTTGATCAACATCTTACGTGTGGAATACTTTGGTATGCATAGCCTTCGGTCCTTGAACAGATAACTTTCCTTAAGATAATATCCCTTGGTAGCAATTCCATCCTTGCACTATTCTATGATAGGGTTGAAATGAGGATCATGAGCGTACTTCTCAATAATGAGTGAGAATCCTAATAATTTTGTCTGCAAATGGGTCAGTAAGGTTTGCCGTTGTGATAGAGCATCGATGATCACATTTGTGCTTCCCTTCTTCTATCGGATGATGTATGAGAACCCTTCCATAAACTCTGACCATTTGGCTTGCCTTTTCGAAAGCTTGTTTTGATTCCCCAAATGCTTTAGAGACTCATGTTCTATATAAATAATAAACTCTCATGGCAACAGATAATGTTGCCAAATAGTAAGGGCTTGGTAAAGAGAGTATAACTCTTTCTCATACATAGAATAGTTTAAGGCAGGGCCACTAAGCTTCTTATTGTGGTAGGCAATAGGTTGTCGCTCCTGCATCAAGATGGCACCAATCCAACTTTTGATGCATCATATTCTAATTCGAAGGGCTTATCAAAATCTAGTAATGAAAGGACAGCAGTTAAGGTAAGCTTTTCCTTGATCTTTCAAAAGCTCTACTCAACTTGGTCGTTCCACTTGAATCCTTCACTCTTCTTTGTTAGCTTGATCAAGGGGGAAACTATTGTACTAAAGTCTTTAATAAATCGCCTATAGAAAGAAGCTAAGCCATGTAAACTTCAAATCTTAGTGATACTCTTCGACATCAGCTATTCCAAAACAGCTCCGATCTTTTCTTCATCTACTTAGATCCCTTCCCCTGATATGACAAACCCTAGGAAAATCAGCTCATTCTAGTAGAACATACACTTCTTCACATTCCTATACAACTTCTCAGTTCGCAAAATGTCAAATACTTTATGGAGATGCTAAACATAGCTGTTTAGGTTAGCAATATATACTAGTATGTCATCAAAGTATATGACCACACATCTTCCAATCAAAGGGTGCATCACATGGTTCATTAACCTCATAAATATGCTTAATACATTAGTAAGTACGAACGACATAACCAATCATTCATAGAGTCCATGCTTAGTCTTGAAGACAATCTTCTACTCATCGCCTAGTCTCATATGAATTTGGTGGTAACCACTTCACAGATCGATCTTCGAGAACATCTTAGCACTATGAAGCTCATCCAACTTGTCATCGAGTCTCAATATGGGATATCTATACTTAACAATAATCCAGTTGATTGCTTGACTGTCGATGCACATATACCATGAATCATCTTTCTTCAAAACAAGCAGAGTCGACATCGCACAAGGGCTCATACTCTCCCTCACATACCTTCATTCTATGAGTTCATCTACCTATCTTTTCAACTCAGCAACCTACTTAAGGTTCATTCTACATGCAGGTCAGTTCGGCAAGACAAATGCTTGGCTATAGATCAATATAGTGTTTTATGCCTTGGACTAGAGGTAGTCGCTTAGGAAATTCTTTAGGGAATAGATTAGTGAACTTATTTAACAAACTTTAGATTTTATCAAGAACATCCTCCAAATCTCTCATCTCTAACAATCTCTTAACTAATAAAAACATAAGCTCTTTGGCCTTCTTAGCAGCTCGGAGCTCTCTTCGACTTATTACTAAGGTCTTCTTCTTACTGGCTCAAGTGAGCTGATGATGGATCTCATTTACTTAGGATGGTGTCATAGGTTGCAACATAATTCTCTTTCCATCCTTAACAAAGGCATAAGTGTTCTTATAGCCATCGTGAGTAACACAGTGGTCTAACAACCAAGGTCTTTCAAGCAACAGATGTGAAGCTTCCATAGAGATGACATCACACACTACTTTGTCCCTATACATACTCTAAACACTGAATGGTACAGTTACTTATTCAGTCATGTGCAAAGTACCCTTATTGTGAAGCCAATGCAGCTTATAAGGTTAGGGATACTTTGAGGTCAGCAGTCCTAACCTCTGCACAAAGGATCGGGCAATGACATTAGTACAACTTCCCTCATCTACAATGATCATGCATAATTAGCCATTGACAGTACACTTGGTATGGAACGGGTTCTCCCTCTGGTCTTCTTTAGAGGTTGTTAAGGAACTCAATACTCATCTCAAGAGAAAGCTTATTACTTCTCCCTAGTCGGCATAGACATAGGTCTCCTCTTCCTCTTTGATTTCGGCTTTTCCAACATCTTCTTCCTTTTCAGGCTTGCTTTCATCAGTACTATCCACTACATCTCCTCGAAACACTATGATGCGTCGGTTCAAATACTTAGTAGTCATATGTCTGAAGCCTAAGCATTTAAAGCATTTCACCTTGCTGGTCTTCCGTTTGGAGGTCTACCCTTCCTCATATGTTCTCGAGGTTGGCTTAACCTCAGCTTAGTCTAACTGATTGGCTCGACCCTACTGGCTTGCTCGGTTATCATTAGATCGGTCTTTCCTATCCTTAGCCCTATATGGCCTCCTTAACTTAGCTTGAATAGGTCAACGTAGAACTAGTAGTCAGGAGAATGTTTGCCTAGGTTAACTCGGAACACATCTCATTTGCTTTTTGACCCTCTATACTATCTTTATCTCCTTTTCTAAGGTATAAAACCTTTACACTTCCACAATGTCTTGAATCTCAAATTTGAGTCCAGAAATAAACCTCAATATTGTATGGGCTTTTGGTACTTCCACATTGGCTCATATCATAAGCATATGGAATTCTCTAACATAGTCATCAACAGATTGGCTTCCTTGGTGAAGTTCCTGCAACTTTGCAAATGTATATTTTAAGTAGGAATTAAGCATAGACCTAACCATTAACAACCTTTTCACCTCCTCCCAAGTTCTCACACCTCATCTTCTATCCTTTGCCTTAGTTGCGTTTAGATTCTTCCACTACATTGTGGCATACCCAGTAAACTCCAATGTAGCAACTTAGACTTTGATAGGATTCGTATACCCATAACAATCAAACGCCTTCTTGACTTTCTCTTCACACTCCAAGGATTCATCTGCATATCTACTTCTACTAAAGGGCGGGATTTGAACCTTGACATTATCTAACCCTCGAGGGGCTCGATGCCCTCATCCTTGTATTTAGTAATAGTCAACTTCTTCTTCTTCTTCTTCTTCTTCTTCTCTAAACTCTTCAACATTCAACTCCTCATCATCTTTCTCAATTCCTTGTAACTCCAGTCTTTGTCTAGTAGCTCAATTCGCTACACTTCTAGCTTGTTGTAGTTGAATTGGGTGATTAGTTTGGTTACCTTAGCCATAGTGTCTCTCAAGAGCATTTTCTTTTGGGTTATGGTGCTGTACACCTTGGGATTGTTGTCTGTTAACTTGCATTGCTGTGATTAGACTCTCAACAAGGTTAGTGAGTTTGTCAAGCTTATTATCAACTGACCTTGAGGTGTTACAACCATTATGACCATGACTAGGTTGAGCATCATTACTTTGATCACCAATAACACTTTGAACACTCGAATTTGACATGATGCAATACTTCTTAGACAAATTAATAACTCACTAACAACTTTAATACCCAATAATCACTCAAACAGAATAGAAATGAGTTTGCTCTATTTTGGTAATGAAAAATAGAATAAGAATAGAGTAATAGTGAAACTATACTTACACACAAATATACAGCAGTAGCTATAAAGGGAACATAATAGCCACTAACAGCAAAGTGATCTAAAACTTCATTGCAACTTCACAAACTCTTATGTAGAACTGTGCTTTGATATTAGCAAAGTTGATGCGTTTTTGGGGTCGCATACACAAAGAGGCACCACAATGAAGTAAATCCTAAAAGGAACAAAAGAAAAGCTAGTGAAGTCCGAGTAGCTGTCGAATGGATATGACATATCACTCGATCTTACTTGGCTTACAATTTGTTAGATATGACTCATCGGTCTAAACTAAAGGGTTACTCACCACTAATCCTTGCTAAAGAGAATAGATAAGAGTTGATCGATAATGAGAATGCTAAGGTTGCTTAAAGGACATGTGAATAATTTCTATATTGATCAGTTCCTACGTACAGGTAAGTGGGGATTTATATACCCATCTACTAGGATTGCTCTATATGTATGAAAAGATAAAAGGTTATTCTTACAATTAAGTTACATAAATATACGAAAAGAAGTAAAAGAGATAAGGAATATTCAGTATGGAAAAGCAAAAAATCCTTTTGGAATGTTGCACTAGAAGATACATATCACGTGGTACCTAGATGTTAGAAATATGGTACAAGTGAGCTAAAGCAAGAGAAAGGATTTGTAGTCAAGTTGAATTGGAGTTTGGTATCTGTAGTCAGCTCGAGAGCTCAACTTGGTTCGGGTTACTCTTGGAATAGAACATAATTATTGGGTAGGAGTAGGTTTGACATAAGTGAGGGTTTGGCAATCAGGTTGGTAGGAAATCAGGTTGAGATAGGAATCTCTGTCTTGGATATGGCTTTAAGCTAGTATCCTCCGAGTAAGTCTCTAGAGTCTTGTAGCCTGACTACAAGTAATTGTTCCAAGGGGTTGAATCCTATCATATAACAAACCTTTGTTTCGCACCTTAGCATACATTTGTGTGATTGGTTAGTTCAAAAGGGGTATGGTGGGTGTAAATGGGAGGGGGAAGTAGGGTTTGCTCTGCTCGGCGCTTCTTATTGCTTAAGCTTTGCCCCTTGACACTACTCGGTGCCTTGCTATTGATGCGATCTTTTACGGATAATCTTTTCTTATCCTTTTTGCCACCTGACCTCTTTTGGTTGGCGTCACACCTTGCGTGAATATAATCCTCCCAATCCATGTATTTGTAGGCCTTATTCCAAAAATCAGCTAGGGTCTTCGACTTGCTCTTCACAAGTGAGCAGAAGAAGTCTCCTACAAGTAATGTGTCGAGTTGCATAGTATGCACTACTACTCCATCATCTAACTGAGGAATCTCGACTACGGTGTTATTGAATTAGGTTACATATTTACGTAGAGTTTCCCCTTCACTCTACCTTATTAAGTACAAGGACGATGTATCCTTAGATAAGGAGCTTACTAGCCTTGAAGCGGAGGCTAAACCTTCATGCTAACTTGTGAAAGGAGCCGATGAAGTTCTCAAGCAAGCAGTTAAACCATGTCCTAGCTACTTTCCTCAATGTCCCTAGGAAAGCCTTACACATGATGGCATCCCCATGACTATGGAGCTTTAAGGCAATGCAGAAGTGGAGGAGGTGATCATCAGGGTCACCAATGTTGTTGTATTGGTCTAAGGTAGGAAGCTGGCTATTTGGAGGCAACACTTTGTCTTGGATACCCCTTGTAAAGGGGGTTTTGTTGTTGGTGACCAGCTTAATATTGTCAGTTGCTTGCTACCTTACTACTCAAAAAGCCTCCTTATAATAGCATAGAGCTTGTTAAGGTTGGCATTTTTCTATCGGATGAGCTTGTCGTACTACTTAATTTACTAATACTCCATGGCAATCAACCACCAACTTGTTGCCAACTTAGATACTCCTAGTGAAGGGGGTTTTGTTGCTAGTGACCAGCCTAACATCGTCGGCTACCTTGCTACCTTGCTACTTAATAAGCCTCCTTACAATAGCATGGAACTTGTTGAGGTTAGCATTTTTTTATCGGATGAGCTCGATGTACTACTTAATGTGCTAGTGCTCTATGGGAGTTAGCCACTAACTCGTTGCCTACTAGAGTGTAGTCGTGGGCAGCCACAAATTATGGTTGCTGCTCTTGTACTGGGGGATCAAGTTGTTGATCCCTATTGCTCTACTGTTGTTGCTGTTGATTGTTTTGCCTAGTGTAGGCATTAGAAGCTTCAAGCGGATGGGTCTAAGCTCTATGCCTCTTAGCATCTTCTAAGTGAGCCGTAGTAGCCTTTTTTGGGCTACAAATTCCTCTAGTAGGCATTCTACATACTCTAAATGCACTTTAAGCGACTCCCTCTTAGCTGGCAGTTGATTGTTGATAGGTTAGTTATTCAACAACTGATTGTTTTCTAGGTTGCCAATAGAGACATGTTGGTAATCAAAGGTGGTCTTTAGGTGAGTGTTTAGTGTGTATTTAGGTAGGAAATTGGATTAGTTTCCCATAAACAACACCAAATGTTGTCTCGAGATATTTGCTAGAGATTTTGAGTGAGATTAGGCTTTATGTAGCTAGATGAGCCTATAAAACAAGGAATAATGAGGGGTGCCGAGGTGTTTTCCAATATGGCTACTCTGATACTTAAGTTAGTAGTGTGAGTAGAGAGAGTAAGAGTACTCAATAATAAAATGTAGGCTCAAATCTGTGAAGTATCAATGATTTTATTGTTGGGCGGTAATCTTATATTTATAGAAGAGTGAAGCTGGCAGTTGGAGATGAGTTAGTAGGTAGTGCTAAGTCTGCAAGTAAGGGATAGTGGAGCCATGATGTTCAGTGTGTTCTACAAATGTAGGAGATAGTTGTTAACTTAGTCGTTTAGCCTTACCTGTCTTCTTCTAGTTGTTAGTGACCACTATAGTTAGGCAAACTGTATGATGAGCTTAGATTGAGGTCGACCATGAGTGGGAAAGCTGAGACTTCAAAGGGTATAGCCTAAGCCACAAGCCTTTTTGGGTTGGCATAAGTCTAAGGGACTCATGTTCAAAAGGCCTTATCAACAGAACATATGAGGGCATCTCCTAAGAGTAACCTTAAAAATAAAAAATTAACTCTTTCTCCCACTTGAAAATGAAATACTAATATAATTTTGCAAAAGTAAAATTTATCTTAAAAATGATAAATGTAATAAATAAGAAGTTTATGTTTGCAATATGAAATAAAGTTCTAAAAGTCCCAAACTCAAGGTCTTTTGATTATTTGACTAGAATAGTAGCGGGGTTAATAAAAAGTTCCACCTATTCAATTTTAATCAACCATTTTTTTTTTCTAACTCTACCTAATACATGGTGATTCCAAAACTAGTTTTAAAATTCCTATAATTTCTTATTAAGTGGTTTATATCAAGTAGGTTAGGCTTGAAATAAATTAAAAATAATGATAAAAGGAAAATTTAGATATTGTAACAATAGTTTATAAATTTCATTTATAGGAGATAGAATCCTAAAAAATGAAGGCACCTTTTTCTCTTGGCGTTTAACCAAATTAGTACTATTAAATAGCTTGTAAGAGTTCTATGCTAACCATACCTCATAAGCCTTGCCTACAAGAAGCAAGCATAAGATTTTTTGTGGGCATCAATATCTAAGATTGATAAAATAAATCGATTCAAGAAGATTTAATTCAAACTATTCATATACTATAATGACTCTTATTGTAGATCTAAGTGAATCAATTTAATTAAAAGAGAATTCTTTTAGTGAAATCGTTAGCCTTAAAAAAAAAAATGAAGAAAAAGATGTTGATAAGAACTTCAAAGGATTATTACAATTTTTATATCATTTACATATTGAGCATATGTTGAAGTCAGTATTATCATCCTCTATACTTGCTTGAGTCACTAAAATATAACATGGTCATAGATTCGATAACTTAAAAATATAATAAGAATTTCATCATGCCTTCAAAGAAATATGCAAAAAGAAAAGGATTGCAAACTCACTTGAAGTGAGATTAATGCTAGATTTTATCAAATGTAACAAGCATAAGAAATCCAGTAGAATAAAATCTAAAATACAAAAATATAGAAGTACCTCGAAAAGAAGAAATGCAAGAGAAATAAGATTATATCAACATTACATTTTATTGTAAGACTAAACATTATGCTAGAGATATCCTAATGAAAAATTGGTTACAAAAAGATGATCAATCAATGAAAGCAAAATCTAGAGTCAATTTGAAGGATAACGATATTAAATTGATATTCTGCATGGAAAAGAAACCATTGAATGCAAGGAAGAAGTATAGAGAACTCTTTTGGGATTCAAGTAACTCTTAAGGACAAAAGTTCCTTTGGGGGGTTAGTTGTTAGAGGTATTGTGGAAGAAATATGAGGAAGGTATTGTGAGGCTTGATTTAAAATTCGGTGTTGTGTGTTTTGAGGTGTTTCAGTTGTTGGAGTAACGCTTATAGTGTATTGTGACTAAGTTGTGGATGACTATTGAAGAGGAGTTTATTTTGCATTGAAGTTTTTGAGAAAGCACAAGAATTTATGTGTTTTGGAGAAAAAGAAGCTACTGACCATATAGTAGCTTCTCTATTGATTGACTGGTAGGCTTGAAGAAGGGAATGAAGCTCCCTTGTTTCAACACACTTGGTACCGTTTGAATAGTACAATTTGAAAGAAACAAAGTATTCCTACTAGCGTACCATTGTGTCGTTTGGATGGTAACCAATATATCATCTAGGCGGTGCTCTACTAGAGTAAACTAGGCATCTTTAATTTCTTTTTCTTAAATAATTTAACTAAGCAATTCTCACAATTTATTTTTCAAAGTACTCTCTTGCAAGATTACATTAGTACTATATGCTATGAACTTAATTTTTTTCTATTTAATTAATACTCAATAATTGATCAATGAACATTAAAATGAGTATTACTAACTTGCTTCGGATTGAGCCCTTCACTTCAGGTACATGTTTACCATGCTTGTTGCTCATGGATGTTAGGTTGGTAATAAAATGAATTTAACTAATATTTGGCTTATAACTAGTTGTTGCTTGTGTATGGTTGGGCTTAAAAATCGAAAGTGGTAGACCTTAGGGTGGCATTCTGATGATTGGTACATAGCATTGTCCCTTATAAAGTTGTCTACTAAAAGGATTTGGATAGATTTAGATTGTTGGACTCATGGACTCTTAGGTATTGGGAATTGATGGTGATATTACCAAATACAATATAAATAACTATACATTAATTGTATAAATATGTATGTTGCAAGGTCTTATGCTACCTCAAGTTTTAGGATGCAAAGACTATGTTGTTTTCCAAACCAAAATAAGATAATTAACAAGCCTTTTTTATTATCTTGTTGCATTTGATTGCTTATGTACTGTTATTGCATGGTAGGTGTTGTGGTTATGATAGTCACGTATGGGGCAATAGCTGTGTAGGATCCTTCTACTTTTCAGTTGTAAGTACGTTGGATGAGTTAAGAGTCAAGTATTAATAGGCAAGGAGGACGTCATGTATTGTACTACTATGATGACCACTAGATGGAGATGTGTTCAAATGTTAAACTTATTAATATTTAGTTCTTCCTCTTTAGGAGATGAAACTCCATATGTGTTTGGTACCCTTTCATTTATTGTTGGTCTAGTTAATCATAACATTTAACTTGTTCTCTCTTCTTGACGTATCAAAATTTTGATAAAAATATTTGCTTATAAAAGCTTAGCTTGATCTTTTTTAGTTAATCTTAAATTCTTAATCTTAGGTTCTATTTGCCTTTGTTTCTTACATACTTTGTATGCTTTTGATTAATTATGTTTGTGTTAATGCAATCAAACAATTAATGCATAAAATAAAACAATGAAAAATAAAAAGATAAGGGATCAGAAGGTAAATAGATATTTTGTGGTTCCTCCCTATGAGCCAATTTAGTCTTTTAGCACCCAATGCTAGAGAACCAATCCTTCACATTGGCTTATCTACTATTACAAAGTGAGACCCTATTATTTGACCAACTATCAAGAACTCGAAATGGTAGGATATTACGAATAAACATGGAACTTAGGAAAATACAACTTGGGAAGTCATGAAATAAAATGGTTGTGAATAGCACAAGTCTCGAATATTATCACGTAAAGTTATCATAGTTGCTTGAAATTGGTAAATTTATGGTTTCAATAAATATTTGCAAAATCAAATGAATTTTTATATAAAGTCATAAAAATTAAAAGAAGCACCTTAGTAAAGTATATTTTATAAAATTAAGTCAGGAAAATATTGCATTTAATAAAAGCGTGATTTTATCTAATAATAAATATTTTTATCGTAAACCTAAAATGTGATACTAAATTGTAGTGAGACTTTGAGAATAAAACTACTTGACCTATAAAAATGATAATTTGGAATTAATTGAGAGTAAACTAACTAAAACAAGTATCACGTATATATGTATATACATAAAATGGGAAAATTATTACCATATATTACATAAATATGGTTAAATTAATAATTAAATTAGATAAAATCTATAAAAAATCACCAAAAGCTACTGGAGTATTATTTTTAATTAGAATGAGGCACGACAAGGGTGTATGAAGACAAGTATATGAATGAGTATAAACCTTAGGTCACATATTAACTTTGAAATAAAGGAAAAAGGGATAATTAGCACTTAATGATTTCCTTAACCGACCAAGAGCTAATATAAAATCCTTAAAGCTACTTCATTATGAAGTTTGCCAATTTAAAGTCCAACAAAAATAGGAGAGAGTATAGAAAGTAGAAGAAGAAAATTAAACAAAAATTATAAATAAATAGTGCAAAATTATAGTTCTTCGAGTTCCATAGTTCAAGCACAACCAAGGAGTGAACCACCATCATGACTTGAAGGAACAGTTGATTGACATACTCTTTACCCTTGATGGTGGCCAAAGTTTCTTACAATGGTGAGTGTAAAAAATTATCAAGTTTTTCAAAAATTTATTAAAACTATCACTTGAGGTTTAAAAATTATGGAACTTAGTTTTCTTAAGTATTTTTCCATATAGAATTCAATTATCAAATTAAATTTTCGAAATTTTGAGTGCTAGTATAGACTCCTTAAGAAAAATTTCCTATTGATCTATTCTTGTCACATTTTCAGAACTTAAAAGATGTAGTTTTGGCCTAAATTTTTGTAAGTAAGTTTCTTAAAGATTATCCTTTCATGATGTGTAATTTGTTTTTTATGATTTTAAAGCTAGGTTTTTTTATAAATATTGATTTTTGGCAAAACATTAGATGAAAGTATGTTTTCTTATGTTGTTTTTCATGAACTTAGTGCAATTATTATTATAGACTATAAGAATGATGGTTTTTAATGATGTTTAGAATGGGTTGACTTTAAATTTTGAAGAAGAATTTGCTATGAAGTAGCAATTTTTATTATACCAAGAGTCATAATGTTTTGTTGAATTTTGCTTAATGAAAGTTATAAGTTGGAGCATATAGTGTTGCTTACCATAAGGGAAAGAGATGGTCTCTTTGAGATATGGAAGAAGAAGCAATAAGGATTGGAACTTAAGTAGCTTTAGGAAGCTATTCCTTGAATATGACGCATCGATGATCACAATATGACTTGTTCTTTACTTAATATGACTCATAAGTAAAGAGACAAGGTCTGCTTGCCACTAACCTTGAGCTACTAGTAAGATTAGATAAGAGTATAAGTGATGTACTTGGAGAGGTCTTTGCAAAAGCATAGATAATGGAATATTCATTAATAGTGAATATAATAATAATTTCAACTATAATGATAAGGGACTATTTATAGTAAGTTCCTAGGGTTATAAAAAAAAGTAATACAAAATTGTAAGGAACCTAGTACAAAGTAAAAAAGGGTAAATGAGACAAATGAAAAAAGACAAAAGAGAATATAGTGTAATCATTACGAAAAGCTAAGACGGATGGAGTATGATTATTGGACCTATAAAATAGGGTGGTGGGATATTAAGTCTAAGTTATTTGGTGAGCCAAACTAGTCGGTAGGTTAACTTAGATAGGCAAGCTTACTTAAAGTGTCTAGGAGGTCGACCTCGAGTGTTTGTATCATCAGCTTAGCATCAAGGTCAGTATTGATGCAGAATTAAGTACATCTAAGTAGGCTATGTAAAGAGTTTATCCATAAGCTGTCTTGATAAAGGAGCCCATCCTATGTTAGGTGCAAAGAAAATACTTCCTAGACTAATCCTTATAGACTATAGAGGCAAGCTTGGGTGAGAGTGCTAGAGGTTAGCAGTCCATCATCTAGTAAGCTGAAGGGATAAGTTATCTTATCCTCAAGTTAGGAAAGAAAAAAAATAAAAGATCTCATGTTACGAAAATGAAAAGACTAGGGAAAGCTAAGTGATAATAGCTTTTCTTAAGAGGTAAATGGTTGCAAATCTAAGGATAGATTCTAGGAAGAAGCTCTTCGGGAAGATTGTTAGATTAATATGTGAAGGCCTCAATATGTAAATTATAGATGCATTGTATAAACTATCTAATGAAGCTATGTATTATAAAAATTTGTATAGTTGTGAAACTTTAGGTTTGGTTTACTCTCAAAAAAGATTTCCATTGTGGTTTATTATATTGTATAAAAAGAGATTTGGAATCAAGTGTTTATGTAGTTAAATGACAAGTGAAGTATAAATTTTGCCTTATCCTTAATTCAGGGATAACAGTAATTAATTGTCTTCAGGTACAAAAATTTAAGAAAAATTTTTAAGCAAATGTCTAAAAGGTGTGTTACAAGATGGTATTAGAGCATAGTTTGTAAAATAAGCCTCGAAGTATCAAAACTTGTTTATGGATAAGGATTAGAGGTGTAATGGACTGAAAAGTTAACGTATTTATATGGATTCAAAGAATCAAAGCAAATTAAGGATGGAAATGAGATTTTAGGCTAAATAAGAAACATAGATCAAGAATGCTTAAGAAGAAGAGATAGAAAGTATGAGGAATAGCATGAATTAAAGTAAGTTCTGAGCAAAAGACTTAAGGAAGTTGTTAAGAAATTAATGGACTTGAATTGATATTAAGGAGGAAATGCTGGTAAATTTTATAATAAATTAGTGCATTAAAGGAATTGGGCAAAAGATATGTGGACATATAGCGATTGGAATTAGGAAAGAAATGGATAAAGTTGTATTGTAAACTGGGAAAACCCTTTAAAGATAAAAATGTGGTAGTACATATGTATGTATGAGGCTATGTAGAATAGTTAAATTAACTTATGAAAGCAAAGGAATCTTATTCTTGTATAGTAAGAGTAAGTTAAGGAATGAGCAAAAAAATTGTACATTCCCATTAACTATTGTCATAGGAAGAAAGATTAATGGATATAGCATGAGATACAGTTAAAGTAGTATTAGTATCATTATTCATATGCGCTTTTGGCATATATGAGTAAGTTAGGAAGGGAATGACAAATTTATGACTCTTGTATTTCTTTGTTCAATTCTCTAACTGTCATGACTCAAATGTTTTATGTTGAGTTTTTTGTCATTATTGTTGATCTAGTCATGTCATGTCAATTATATGATTAGAAATTAGTCAGCTCCTTCGTTTGTCTTGTTGGTCCAATAGTTGTGTTAGTCTTACTTTATTCAAATCAAATACAATTGGGTTGAGTCATTCTCTATCTCATTTGAGTCTAAGTTAGCCAAAAGTTTAGATATGCCAAACTCATACTTAATACTATATGTATGCTAGCTATGTAAAGTACTAAAGCCCTTAGCTGTGATGCAAATGTGATACCTAGAGAGTTATAAACGTATATATGGGGAAAGGGATTAGTTAGTTACATTTGAATTGTAATATTGTTATGGTTAGCCCTTAGTAAAGATAGGAAATGAGATACGTATTAGGTAACAGAAACTAAGTTAGAAAGTATTTTAAAGGTGGAATTCTACCTAAATTAAGGGTGAGAAGATAGGTTAGAATGTATCTTACCACAACATTTTAAACTTGATGTGACTTAGAACTTGCCTCATTGAGTATTATAGCTTAGAAGTAAGAGAGTATATTAAGTTAGAATCATAGCTAGAAAGTGTAAGAAAAGAGGATTGAGTATGAGTCGATCTAGAATCATAATAACTTATCAAGCCACAAGTAACATATATAATAATGAATAAACCTACTATAACCTTATAACTTATATTATTACAAAACATACTAAGTATATTATAGGAATTGATGTAAAAAATATATTAGAAATTATCTTGCTAGGAATTCTAAAGATAACTACATCGAAAGGACGTGCTTGGCTCATAAAGCTATAAGATGGAAAATGGAATGAGCATAGATGTGATAACTATTAACCTTGATAGAAATTAATAAGGGATAAGGGAGGTATAGGATATTACAAAAGCAGAAGCGAAAGCAAGGGATGTTTAGAACCAATTGTATTAAGATTATGATAGAAATTACATAAAAGTTGGATTAGTTTCACCATGACAAGTATTAAGTTGTAAAGGATAACATAAAATATATGGTAGTCCATGCTTTTGGCAATTATGTTAAGTTACCAATGTGTAGAAATTGAAATAGAAGATAAAAGTTAGTTATTAAACTATAACCATATGGCTAAAATATTAGAGATCTTTATAAAGCGTGTAAGAATTAATGATAGACAAGATAATCACTTTTGCTATTTGAACCCCTATAACAAGGAAAGAGTATAATAAAAGGTTATAGACTCAAAAGCGATGGCTTGAATGATGGAAAGAATGGATACATAAATTAACATAAGAAAGCCTATAAATATGTTTAAGGTATAAGTGTATTGAAATTATAACCTCAACAGAAATTGATGATTGTGATATAATGTGAGAATCGGAGTTGCATGGTCGAAGTGTGATGATGAGTTTTAAATTGCTTATTTTAAAGTGTAGAAGTTTCAAAAATGAAACTTTTTGTGAGGAAGATGGAATGTGAGACCTAATCTTTGATCAATTATCGAAGAATAAGAACGATAGTGCATTCCTAATAAATATGGAACTTATGAAAATACGAATTGGGAAGTCATAAAATAAAATGACTATGAATAGCACGAGTCTCAAATATTATTATGTAAAGTAATTGCAATTGTCTAGAAACAATAGATTTAAAGTTTCCAAAAATACTCTCGAAATCAAATGAAGTTTAAATATATGGTCATGAAAATTAAAAGAAGCACTTTGGTAAAGTTTATTCTATAAAATTAACTTAGCAAAATAATGAATTTAATAAAGATGCAATTTTATCTAGTAGCAAATATCTTGTCATAAACTTAAAACATGCTATTGAATTGTAGCAAGACTTTGAGAATAAAATTACTTGCAATATAAAAGTGATAATTTGGAATTAATTGAGAGTGAAATGACTAAAACAAGTATTTCGTATATATATGTATACACAAAATGGGAAAAATAATACCATATATTACATAAATATGATTAAATTAATAATTAAATTAGATAAAATGTACAAAAAATCACCAAATGCTACTGGAGTATTATTATTATTTAGAATGAAGCATGGTAAGCATGTATGAGGGCTATTATGAATGAGTACAAACCTTACAGTGCATATTAACTTTGAAATGGAGGAAAAAGGGACAATTGGCACCTAATGAATTCCTTAATCGACCAAGAGCCAATATAAATTCCTAGGAGTTACTTCAATATGACGTTTTGCTAGTTTAGAGTCTAGGAAAAAATAGGAGAGAATGTAGAAAGTAAGAGAAGAAAATTAAACAAAAATTGCAAAGAAATAGGGTGAAATTGGGGTTTTGGGGGTTCCATAGTTCAAGCACAACCTGGAAGTGAACTACCACCATAACTTAAAGGAAGAGGTGGTGCTAGGGCTAGTTGATGCATTCCTTACCTTTGATGGTGGCTAAGGTTTCTTGCGACTGTGAGTGTAAAAAATTGTCATGTTTTTCAAAAATTTGTTAAAAGCATCACCGGATATCTAAAAATTATGAAACCTAGTTATCCTAAGTATTTTGGCATGTAGAATTCAAGTATCAAATCAAATTTTCAATATTTTGAGTGCTAATGTAGGATCCTTAGGAAAAACTTCATATTGACCAATTTCTCATTGTATTTTCAAAAACCTAAATGATGTACTTTCAACCTAAATTTTTGTAGGTAAGTTTCTTCAAGATTATATTTTTATACTATGTAATTTATTTTTCAAGATTTTAAAGTTACGATTTTGATAAATTTTGATTCTTAGCAAAACAGTAGTTAGAAATATGTTTTCTTAGGTTGTCTTTGATGAAATTAGTGCAATTCATATTATCAATTATAAAAATGATGGTTTTTACTGATGTTCAAAATAGGTTGTCTTTAAATTTTGAAGAAAAATTTGCTATTAAGTAGCAATTTTGATTATATCAAGTGTCTTAATGTTGGGTTGAATTTTGCATAATGAAAGTTATAAGTTGGAGCATATAGTGTTGCTTTTGATGCAATTTTGATCATGTTTCAGTAGCTTAAAGGCTTAGGTTTTAACGTACTCACTAAGCTACTTTTTATTTTAACTTATTTTCTAATTTTTGAAAAATATTATTCATTACAACTTATTAACCATTGGAGTAGATGGCGTGTGAAACGAAGAACTATGTGATGCATAATATGGTGTGTGAGATGAGGGCATTAGTTAAAGAGCACTATAACACAATAATGGCTTTAGTAGGGTAGCTTATGTGGTTGGAGAAATAACGAGTGGTGAGTTGTTAGAAAATAAAGTAGATACGGGCAATCAAAGCAAGAAGAAGGCTCTACATTTGGAATTTGGAATGTAATAGATGTTTGGTCAAGATCATCTTGAATATTAATGTCTATAGAAAGTTGCAATAGCGATGGTCGATGATGTTCTTGTACCAATTAAGAATGAAAAAATGGATGAACAGAAATCTAAGGAATATGAGTGAATTGATGTAGTTATGGAGGAAATTCTAACATATATTACTAAAGAATCCATTAGTGATGAAGCTTTTGTTAAAACCATTGATAAGAAAGTGGAAGCAAATGGGATAGAGAATGTAGAGGAACGATAAAGGGAGTTCATATAGAGAGAAGATTGCTAGTTAATGAGAAAATTATGAGCTTACGGGTATAGAATGTGAATCAATCCTGTACATTAAATGTTATTAAGTTAGCCACAATAGGTTTAACTAATATTTATAGTGAATCTAATTTATAGTACTATGCAATTATAGAAGTGGATCACTTATCATGGTCCTCATGAGTCATTAGATAGGTTTCATAACAAGTGGAAGGACCACAAGTTTTTGAAAACATTTTAGATATGGTTGAGTTGTTATAGGTTCTTCATCTGTTTTTTTTTTTTTTTTTCTTTTTTGCAAGTTTGTTTTTTACCATGGAAAATATACTTTTGAGATTTAAGGCAAATCTACATAAGCTCAAGTGTGATGATATAGGGATTAAATCTCCTAATCCATTTGTTTAACAATTTGTAGTGGCAAGAAGAAGATTTGCATGAATCTTGAAGACTTGTTAATATTTTTATGAGATATTAATTTAAGTTTATTTTATTATTGAAGATTTAGTTAGTTAATAATTATATAAGGCCTTATTCTTATTCTTATTCTCATTATTATCATCGGTTTTTACCAAGTTGCCTTAGCTTTATTGGGGTTTTCATATAAATATCTCTATTATGAGACTTTTTATAGTTAGTGAGTTTTTAGCATTGAACAAACCCTCTTTGTTGAGAGTATTTCTTTACATACCTTTATTGAAGTCTAATAAATTGTGAGTTACATCAATAGCTAAATTTTAACCCTTTGCATTATTGGTTTTGTTCTAGGTTCAAATTGTGACTCAACCCAATATTGGCATGGTGAGCAACCAAAACCAACCCCTCTAAGCTAGATCATTAGGTCTAACCTTAGTATCCATGAAAATTTAAAAAATAAAAAAATAAAAAGAAATTAAAAATTGAGTAAATAAAACATTTACTTAAATAATATTGAAATTATAAATTATTTCCATGTGAAATAGGAAAAATTATTTTCCATTCATAGTATTAAATGTGTTGCTGTTAACAACAATAGAAATAGATATATTTTAAGAGCATATCATAAGACATAAAGTTTCATTAAAAGAAAGTTCTCATTCCTTAGCATAACAGGACTAAGACTAAATGTTTTGTCTTTCAATCTTGTTTTTAAAACTTTTGTACTACATTATTAATATTACAACTATTTAAAACTTTCAAACTGGCCTATTTAATCCATTTTTTAAATGAGTTAAGGTTGAATTGTTTTGGCTAGTTTGAAAGGTAAACTAAATGAACTTGACTCATAAAACTTGCAGACTAAAGTGGATTGAATTAGGATGACCTACTTAACAAATTTATACCTTGAGTTCATGGGTCAATCCGTTTGACTTGCTTTTTGAACGAGTTATGTTTAAGGTTCTTTAGCCTGTTTAAAAAGTGAATTATGTTGATAGTTGAGTTTCATTCATTCATTCATACGGTTGTTGACAAGCCAAGTGGTCTATATTCTCAGTAAATGCTGAGTAGCACAAATTCATGTATAATTCGAATTCAAGGAAAGTGGCGTTAACAGTTATCACATGGTGCGGTTATATTACATAATTGTTTACTCTCCCTATATTTTAGGAATGTGTCTAATCAAGAGGTCTCCAAGTGTCTTGATAATATTTTTGGTAACTGTTTCTTTAGAAATGATATTCACCTATAAATATGAGAAAGAAATAATATAACGACATCTAATAACTCTTTACTCCTCTCAACTTTCCCTATTCTCATTCATTAACTTAGGTATCGGAGTAATCGCACCAAACTGGTTCTAGTATCAAAAAGTTTTCCTTTCTTTATAGGATCATCCAAATCCAAAATCAACTAACAACAGACCATATGAATCTAACCCGTTTAATCTACATACTAGAGTAGGCTGAACTAGGTTAGCTTGTTTAACCCATTTACACATCTCTAGGTTTAATTATAGATAAATAGATGTTAGCCATTTTCAACTTATTTTAAAAGTGAGCTAAAAACTATAAGATTACTGGGCCCATGGTTTCTTTTTCTCTTAAGTTTAAAACTTCTTTTTTTCTTTTAACTAAAGAAAATTGAAAAAATGGATGGCTCATGAGTCCAAGACTTAGAATAGTGCCCTGTGGAGTCTTAGATTAAGGTTAGCTAGGCTGATTATGATTATTTATTTAGTGAACCATGAATTGATGAGTTCGGTTTTGGTTTCGCACGAGGTTAGGCTTAAGTCCTACTTTAGTTGTACGAAATATCAACTAATCAAATAAGAACCACTAATTTGGTTGATTGTACATCATATTAGTTAACTAAATCAAAACTCTAGTTCAATATTGTATATGATGCATAATATTAATATTTCTAAATTATTTATATCCCTTTGAACTTTCATTCTTTTTCTTTTTCAATTACCAAAAACCCATAAGAATTAAATAAAAAAAAAAAACCATAAGAACCCATAAAGAACCAAATTTTTATTCATCTGAAATTATTTGTTAAGATGCGCTTAACTCTAAATATGAACTCATTTCACATCACCATTGATCATTAACTCTAACATTGTTATGGTGTTCTTAGTTGCTATTTTATTCTCTCCTAGCTCTTACATTAAAAGGTTATGAGAAATTTACATCAAAATTTTAATATCATAAAATTGAAAAGGAAAAAAAAATTCATATATTATAAAGAGTATCTTATCTTATACCTTCTAGGTTTTATAAAATACAAATTTTAGGTTGGTTTAAAAATTTAACAAGGTGGAAACTAAAATCTATAGATTAAGCTACAGTTCTACTTATCCTCTACCTCCCCAATCTTAGAATCAATTCCAAGAGTTGATTCAAGTAACAATGTGTTTTCCATGCAAAAGGCAAGGATAAGGAATCAACTCCAAATTCTCCATGTGAAAGAAAACACTCCTTCCTCGCTAAGGACATGGCACTTATTCTATCTCTTCATGCAAAGGGTATTGTCAAATATCTTATTATCTCTATTATATCCTGGAAAATGGATGGGTTGGTTCCTTATCGATTTGCCATGATAATTGAATGTGCTCTGCACTTTTCCATGCAAGAGACTAAGGCATGGCACTCATTCTATCTCTCCGTACAAAGAATATTGTGAAATATCTTATTTATCCTTGTTATATCCTAGACCATGAATGGACGATCTGCTATGATAATTGAAAGTGCCCCATAATTACTCTATGAAGATCACTTTAGTGATTAATAGTTACATTTTATCATCTTATGGGCGACAAGGGAGCATAAATCGGCAAGAATCAGACGGTACCAATCCCAAGGTGGAGATTCATGGAAATTAAACTCAATCATGGAATTTTAGTGTGAAACCCTGAATGGCATGTAACGAATTGGAGATGACTCAATCACAAGCAAAGAAATGGGCTGGCGCTCTACTTTTGCACAGCAAAAGGCATATGGGCTGAGGTTAAAAGTGAAAAAGAAAAAGGGCCGAGGTTTTTCATTTATGAAAATAATCAAATCTCTTAGTGGCCTTCCTAAATTGGGGCCTTCATCATTAGTCATTTCCTTTAGGTGCCGTGAGAGGGGATAAAAATTAAAAACTATTGGAGTACTCTTAACTTTTGGCAATTTTTGTTTTTTGCGCGATTCAGTGTATACTTTTTCAATTTAATTTCAATATGATGTTTCCATTAACGAATAAATTAACTTGTATTATTTTAAATTTTGGTATTTATATTTTAGTTTTAATTGTATTTTGATATCTATACTTTAATTTTGATATAGTTTACTGCTTACTTGCAAATTAATTTATCCAAAATGTATATTTTTTATTAATTGATATATTATTTTAAAAATGAAAAGAAAATTATTTATTTCTAGCAATTTCAATCTAACTTTTGCATGTGATGTCTAATTTTAATAAAATCTATATTATTGGAAAGCTTATAAGATGTAGTTTTAAATGAAAATAAGGTCTAGTACACATCTTCTAACCACCTAAATCAAGTAAAAATTAAATTGGTCATAAGTTGTGAACCGACTGTTATTTGGCCTCTAAACATAGATTTTCTAACACATTAGATAATTCAATTTTACATAGTGTAACATTTTGTTATGTCTCATATAATCTTGTAATACTGATTTTTCAAATTTTATGATTTAATAACTTGCAAATTGAATATTGTATGATCGTAAACTTATCACATTTGGAAAGTTCATATGACAAGCTATTTTAAAATCATTAGTTTGACTTAAAATTATGTAGTTTAAAATTGTCCTTTTTACTTAGGCAAACTTAACTTGCATTTTTTTTTAGTACTTTTAAAATCGATATGAATCATTATAAAATCGAAATGTCTCATAGGTCATGAATGTCTTCTAAAATGAGAGCTCTTTTTGGAAGACATTCATGACCTATGTAAACTATAATGAGAATAAAAGAGAAATATAAACTGTATAAAAATTGTGAAAATAAAAGGTTAATATAAAAAAATATTAGAGGAATTATGAAATTTTCCTATAACCATTCTCTCTCTCTCTCTCTCATTATAACAATCCATTATTTTTGAATTGCACAAAAAATATGAAAAATTTAGACCACTATACCTATTAACTAGATGATTTTTGACCATGTAATTTTAAGTCAAACTAATAATTTTTGTAGAGCTAATAATTTGAGTTTTACAATGGTTATATAGTTGCAATCTTATGATATTTGATTTGCAAGTTATTGGATTAAAAAATTATAAAAATTAGAATCTAAACACTATTAGAAATATAATAAGATATTATAATGTATAGCAATATATTATTTGACAAGTTTGAAAGTTTGTGTTACAAGTTCAAATGACAATTAAATTACTGATCAAGAGCATCTTGAAATTCTACCTATTCCACATGGTACTAGAGCACATAATAGATCTTATTTTCACATAAAGTAAATGTCAATAACTTTTTATAGCAATATAAGATTTGCTGAAATCAAGTATTACATAACAAAGTTGTGCTCAATAGAAATTACTAAACATAAATTATTTTCTTTTGCTTTTATAATTAATATGACAATTAAGGACAATAAAAAATTAACTCTAGATATATTAATCAATTAAAAGAAACTAAAATACGTCAAAATCAAAATACTAACATCTTACTATAATCAAAACTAAATTACAAACATCAAAATGCAAAAAAAAAAAAAAAAATGTAATGATGGTCAAATTTCCCATTATGTACCAAATTGAAAAAATAAATACTAAATCATAGAAACTCTAACTTAAACACCAAAACGTCAAAAGTTGGAAGCATAGGCACTTCTTTGCTAAGAGCATAGAGCAATTAATAGCAAATTAATAGGTAACTTTTAGTCTCTTGTTGGCTAGTTTTTATTATGAGTGTTTATTGCTAGCTTTTAAAAATTAAGATTTGTAGTTTCCCTTTCTATTAAAATGGATTGACTGTGTTTTATACTAGTTCTTTAATAGTTTTTATCTTCTACATTATTAAAGTACAAGTGGGTTCTTTTGGTGTCTTTTCCAATTTATATTTCATATGATTTTCCATTTATAGTTTTACAAGATACCATTATTTCACAAGGTTTATAAGCACCAATTACCTTGTTTTATCCTTTATATTGAATAATTCTCTTCAATATCACTTTCCCATCAATAATTCAAATTTTAAATTAAAAATGGATCCTTTCCCACCTCTCATAATATTTCTTTTTTGTCAAATAAACTATAGGTTTCAAATTGCTAATTTTGGATTTGTTTAGTAGTGAGGGTTGTTGAATTGAGTAATTAAGTCAAAGGGACACCTTTTAAGGAATGGCACTTATTGTCTTAGTGATGAACATGAGCATATTGACATGAAATTTTGTTATAACGGTTAAGAGAAAAGTTCATGAAAGTTGACCCTTAAATAAACTTGATGAGAGTCTAAAGGTTCGAAGGGGTATCTAAATATTTAACAACCTTAGATTGTCCAACCTAAGACCTAAACTTATTGAGTGTCAAAATCAATATGTACTAAAAAAAAAAAAAAAAAAAAGTGAAAAGACCTTAGAATTGAAAAATTGCTTCAAACAAAAAAAGCAGATAAAACACTTAGAGAATGAACCTATGTAACTTACATTTACTCTACATTAGCATGCTTAGTGAAGTGCAAGAGGGAAGTGCATACATGTTAGTTTTAGTGTATAAAGAGTAGGCAACTCATTCCTAATCAAGTAAATGTTGAACTTG
The DNA here is from genome assembly GCA_024138015.1 of Lumnitzera littorea. Lineage (NCBI taxonomy): Eukaryota > Viridiplantae > Streptophyta > Magnoliopsida > Myrtales > Combretaceae > Lumnitzera > Lumnitzera littorea. The sequence continues at coordinate 45,409,536 of JAMXBB010000012.1, read as the reverse complement.
ATCTTTAGTTAAGCTCTGATATATGGCATTTCTTGTATATTTGATTGGTTTTGTATGTCGTGTGCATATTAAATTGCTTGAACTTGACATTGAAAACAATTTTTGAGTGTAAATTGGTAAATGAGTGGTCTCATGATTCTTTTAACAAGTATAATGTGTTATTTAGTTAATTTTAACTATAGCAATGAGAATAAGTATGGGTGCTCTCCTCATGTCTTCCACTTCTAATTAGGTATGCTTTTCTTCATGACAAGAACATATTCATGATGATACTGTCTTTAGCATATCTAGAGCTATCATAGCCTAATCTAATTTCTCTCAATTTAGTTCCATCTCATAATGGATTTTATAATTTCTAGGAGCACCTCAATTGTTGGATTAATTCCAGCTTTAAAACTTCAAAATTAATTACTTGGAGCTGTTTAATTTTCAACTCCAAATCTATTCAACCATTTCTAAATTATCTATCTTTACTCCAAACTCAATCCTAATACTTCTTGTTGTTGTGTATGATCCTCTAGGCTCTCTTTGTGGTGATATTTCACCATTAGGCATAGACTCTCTAGACAACTAGCTTTGTTACATGAGCTATTTGACATTTGGAGAAAGATCTCCATAATCAAGACCTACAATAAGCCTATGTGTGTAATCTATTTACCTACTTTGGCATCTTACGTTAATTCATGCATGCACTCATTTGCTTTATTCACCAAAACAACATAAACTTAATTTATCCTCCCATAGAACTTTAATAACTTATACCTAATCAAGTAGCCCAAGATATATGATCTCCTTATTTCAACACAAATGGATTCTATCTTGACTTGTAATACCTTCACAAGTGCTTTAAGATATATGTAATGATTGGCTTGGTAAAGCGTTACATATAAGCTTTGTTTTACTAGTATCAAAGCATGATGGCTGACACATCGAGTACATGGCAACCTCATCTTTAAAGATAACTCATACAAGTTCACAAGGCAGTTACCAATGATACATAAATGCAAAATTTTGAAAACTATAGTTTCTATCATGCATTAACTTTAGCTTCGTTGTGTATATCCTTTTTGAACTTAGTTCCATTGTCATCGAATAGCTTGCATATGTCCCCCCTCTAGTACTTACTTAGTTACGTATGTTTATGAGATTAGTGTAATATCAGCAAAACTTGAAAGATGAATTAGAGCATCCCATCCAAGGTTTTGAGGTTCTTGACAAATGGGGAGAGGTAATTGGCTAATGACCTCCTCTTTAGGGTCTTTAAGTCAAGGACCTCAAAATATGAACTTTATTTATTTATTTATTTTTTACTTTTAGCGTTATGTGGATTTAAATTTATGTATTATGGGTCTCGTAAATAATATAAATAAATGTTAAGGACTTATTTAAAAAAAAATACACTAATAAAGTGGAGAAGTTCTTACCATTAGAGTTCTTTAAGTTATTAATGGGACATTTAAAGATTTTAATTGGAGTTCTTATGGATGTGGATATCCATTTTACATCCAAACATGGATACCCTATGTTCTTCTTATGTGATATCTTTCATAAATAAGTTGTTAGCCAAAATGCAATAAATAAACTACAAATTTTTGCCTTTGTTAATTAAACTTGTTTATTTACAATTTCTTGACACTGACATGCACATGCTAATAATCTTTTACATTTTAAGTTAAATTGAACACTCTATGTTTATGGCGATAAAGACGTGATGACTTCACTGGCTCAAAAGACACAGAATTTGGTTAAATTTTGATAAAAAGATAGATGATTTCCATTCTCTTAGATAATAGAGGTCTTAGTTAAATCTTGACAGAGCAAATGTAAAGGACTTCTACTCTATTTATCCCTTATTTAACATAATGACGCTTGCGAAAATAACAAAACTAGCAAAAAAAAATAAAATAAAATAAAACCCAATTTTAGTTTTGCAATAAATAAACTACAAATAGGGTTGTTTGTGGGTCGACAAAGTATCACTAATTTATCACATCAAGTTTATACATATAGACAGAGAGAGAGAGAGAGAAAGAGAGAGAGAGATGCTTGTGTGTACATATAATATTCTGCATGGATATCACACTAGATCACAAATCCTCATGGAAAACTCATGCCTTGAAATCTTAGTGGAATTTATCGAGGAACCAAATCTTCTTCCGGGAAGCACAGTACACATTGGTTTAGTTCATGCGTGCGGTATAGAATCGATATCATATATACTTTCACTTTAACCATTCTAATCAAATTGGTGGACGGAGATCTTCTCAAATCACTAAGAAGCTCGAGATCACATTATCATAAACAAATAACTTCATGAGTGGGCTTCACTTCCCATAATTGGAGGCTTTGGAATATGATAGTTCGTTCAATTAAACAATGATTATCCAAAAATTTGTACCTCTCTCTCATATCTTCTTCCTCTTATTAATTATTATTAGCTTTTTGAGTTCAATGCAACGCCTGAATCATTTTGACTTGGACCCCATGCAAGATGTCCCAAATATCTCATTATTTAATGGACACACCCGTCCTTTTTGTCAAGAAAGGTGAAATGCACGCGTGGATTGCATATAATAAAAAGACAGTATGCATGTACTTCATTTCTTTGAAAAAAATAAAGAAAAAAAACCCAAAATAATATGCGTTCAAGTTGTCACTTATTATGTTGTTGAATTTCGCAGGTTTTGTGAGTTTAATCCGTCTACTAGTGATGGCCAAGAGTAGTTATCCACTTCATATAGTCTGAAAGGCTCTTTCCGCCTCTAGGTGTACCTGCCGCCTCATCGACAGGAATGCTAAACGTCGGCATCCTTTGTTGAAAGTTATTGCATATAACCAACTTGTACTAATTATTTCTCAAAATTAGAATAATAACAATGCCAAAAAAAAAAAAAGAAAGCACACACACACACACATATATATATATATATATATATATATATGTATATAGTATGATATTTAAATAATGAGAGGAGAAGAAGTGTACTGGAATAGATGCTCCTCCATCTACTCGAAAAAAGTGGTATCGACCGACCAATAACCTGATAAGCTATACGAACCAATACATATATCAAGACAGCAGGCCATTGGATCTTAAATGGCTACTGTGTTCACTAAGTCACTTAACAAATCTAGTCTATTTACACTAAGAAGTCTTCATATTAACATAAAACAAAAGGAAATAAAGTGATCGAGAATTCCGATCTTTGCATTTACTCACAGACACCTGTCCTGGTCCCAAGCAGAACTTTGACTGATTGACCCACCGACCCATCGAAATGTATACCATGGGCCTAGGCAATGCTATGCGTATGGAGTGGGATCCATCACTAATATATATTTTAAGTCTTGCGATTTTAAATAGCGATGTATAAATACAATTGACACGATTAGTAAAGGTGTCAGATCGGTTTCAACCCATTTATAAATGTCTTAAATGTCTTTAGGCTCGAGTTCAACGTTTAAACATTTAAACATGCTTATAAACACGTTTGATAATAAATAATTAAAAAAAAAAAGAAACTCCTAAACTTTTTGGGATCTAACTTGATGTCATGTTTAAAAAAGTAAGATTTCTAATATATTTACAACTTAATTTTGTCACTCATACTATTTTCTTACTTTAGAATCACCCATGCACTCCTCTCCCCCTCTCTTGTCATCCACTTCTACCCCTTTATAATCCACCAATAATAACAATCAGCTCCCACCATCTCAAATAGTACCCATTCAATTAATTTCCATGCATCCTTACAATTATTCAGTATTCATAATAAAATGATCAACATGCTCAATTCAAACTGTTAGTGTCCTGTTTTTCGATGATCCATATTGTGTGTTAAATATGCATGATAAGAGTGAACAGGAGAAACAAATTGGGTCTACCTCGTAAAATCAGATTATAAGACCAACAACTTACAAACTTAAGTATATTTAGGTAATATACTTGGGTAAGAGATTTGCTTTGAAAATCCTCCTCTTATTTGATTGGTTATTAATAAATTCTCCATTTTAGCAAAATGGCCAGGTTACTTATTTTTGCTTTGGGAAAACACTTTTAAACCACGGATAAAATTTTTGCGGCTAGTATCCTTAAACAAGTAATACTAAATGCGAGTTGAAATTTTGTTTCGGCGCAAATCATTAAGGTTACTCATTTTAGCTGGCATGCTTTAACCGTTTAAAGTTATATCTTGGTCGCCGGTTATTATGGAATCACTTAAGGCGAGTTTCATCAAGTTTTGGAAGCTAAATCCTGTCTGGAAAGTGATTTTGCTGGATTCTCCAGTCAATTTTCTTATTTATCATAAGTTAAGGAAAAATTATACTGATCAATCCTTTCTTATATTATCTTTAAATTATGATCGATATATTTCAAGGAAGTCTTGAATTGAACCTGAAGTTTTTCAGTAAATGTTTTCAATTAAAATCTTCCTAGCCATTTGGATTTAAATTGTTTTCAAAAAAGTATTGGAAAAAAGGATATTAAACTGTCCGTACTTTACAATTTAGGCAACTTACTATCACAAACTTCCCTATTTCACAATTTAGTGCTCATAAATTTAAATCCCTTTCAATTTAGTGTTGCTATCATAGGGGTGAGCATGTTTTATAGGATGTCAAGGTTATGTTAGGATTCTACCTTGTGGCACCTTAGAATCACACTATATCCTACACCCTTTAGATTTTATAGGCATGGGGTAAAATATGGAATGTGTATCATATATTCTTTATTTTTCTTTAAAACCTTGTGTTAGATACATAATCAATATCAAAATTGTAATTACATTATTACTACACCTACCAGTAATTATTTATATAGCTTGCAACACATTTTAAATTAAGATAATATAAAAATTTGGTAGGTAAAATAGAGAATATTTCTACAATTGGAAACATTAAAACCTTTATTAGGGTTAGTTTAAATTTCTTTTATCTTTTATTTTCAAATCATCAAAACGAAAATTTTGTCTAGCCATAAGATTGTTATGTGTAAAATTTAAAAATTATGTGCGAGTAGTTCTAATATAATATATTGGATGATAAGTTAAGAATTAAGTTATTTTTAAAACTTTACTAAACCGGAGTTATTTAAAGAGGAGGGTAGAGACAAAAAACGAAAGAAGAAGAAGAAGAAGAAGAAGAAGAAGAAAAAGGGAGATGGATTAGATAGTGGACACATGCAACATATAATTTTAAGATTTTATAATGAGTAAAGCTTTTGTTGTTATTTTTTTAAGATTAAAGAAATGTATAAGTGTTAATTTTTTTATTTATTAATATTATTTAATTAATATTACAAGGTAGATATAAGGTACTATACAACTTGTATCTATAAACTTTTAAAGTATAGGTCTTAAGATGGGATATGGTACCATGACTCTACACTAGTATCTTATCTTATAGGAGTAACTTTTAGGAAATTACTATCCGAAACCTACCTTATAATTCTTATTACCCACTAGGAACCTATCTAACGAAGTAAGGTTTGAGTGGATATCCTATACGATAGGATTACTTGCTCACCTCTATTTGTTAGTCCAATTGATAAATGTAACATGCTTTTGGGGACAAAAGCACAATAAGTACATGGAAGATTTGGTATCAACGTTAATATGTGTTGATAGTCAGTTTTCGCTCATTTGATATACTTGTTCATTTGGCTGCCGATAGGCTAGGTTAACAAATCTCTTGGCATACCACTAGATAAATGACATATGGTATTTCTGCCGAGTAGCATAAATCCGTTCTTGGTTTGAATTCAAGTCTATAGTGTGAACGGTTATTACAAACATAATTATATTACACAACCACTTAGTCTTCCTATATATTAGGGAAAATGTCAAATCAACAAGCTTCCACATGTCTCAACAATTATTTCAACAACTGTCTTAGACACTACAACCTCCTGTAAGTATTGGAAAGAAACTCTATAAGAGTTTTTTGATACTTTTTTACTTACTCATATATTTTCTATACAAAGATACCCTACTAACTTAAGCATTGGAGTGGTCACATCGAACTAGCCCCGGTACTAAGCATTTCGCTTTCTTTTAGAGGATTTTCCCTCATCCTAAAATTTACCAACAACATTTGGTGTTGTTCATTTTTCCCTAAACACACCTACATGGTTAAAACAAAAGTATCTAAGAGTGCAGGTGTTGGCACTCCTTCCTAATACCTTAAAGGGGAGAGTTGGCATACTAATGAGTGGTGATTAGCTAGACTAGAGCAACTCTACCTCGACTTAGATAAAGAAAACCAAGAATTAAACAAAAAACATGAGCAAGTCCTTAACCTCCTCCATAGTAATATTTACTTGAACCTAACCCAAAATAACCAGGGCAATTATGATGTTGAAAAAAGCAATGACTTTATTTATTCACCTGACTTGCAAAAAAAGTAAGCCAAGAATATGATAGGAGCTTCGGCTCCTACTTTTAAAAGGAATGACAAAGGCAAACAACCGTAGTAGGTGCACCATGCGGGTCCTAAGCATGTTAGCACTCCTGTTGCCCCAAGCAAGCAGTTCCAAATTTAAAAAAGTCCCTTTGTTCTAGAGATTTTAGAGGAAGTGATACATCGATATATCAAGCTGCCACAGTTTCAAACTTACGATGGAATAAAGGACCTCGAAGACTACCTAGAGTATTATTGTACGTTGGCCAAGTTATATAGTTTGAGTGATACAGTGGCCTATCAAGCTTTTCCTTCAACATTAAGGAATGCAGCCAGCATATGGTTTAAACATTTGAAACAAAATACCATTTCTTGTTTCACTAAACTAATAGAAGTGTTCCTTCAACACTTGTAAGAACACTTCCTTGCAAGCAAACTTCCTATAAAGTACTCTTCAATCCTTAACACCATCAAACAAAAATCCAATGAGTCGTTCAGCGGTTACTTAGCTAGATTTATGGCCAAGATGATTCAAATCCTAGAATTGAATATGAGTATGGCCCTTAACACTGTAATTGACAGAGTCAAGCCCTATGGAGACTTTTTTAAGTCTCTCGCAAAGAATAAGTCAAAATCTTTTACTGAATTTAAGGCTAAAGCTACCTCATACATCCATTAGAAAGACAATATAAAGGCATAGCAAGAGGCTAATTAAAGCAAAGGAGATGGAAAGAATGATAAGCAAAAAAGTGCAAAGGACAGACTTAGCACGAACAACGACCATAGTTCAAATGTCGAGAGGAATAAACCGAGGATCCTGACAGACTCATCCCACACGCCCATCAATCATCCAATTTCGGACATTTTGATGGATGTATGTGGGGAGAGAGGTGTCCTCTAGTGGCCAGAAAGAATGAGAGAGAATCCTTTAAGGAGAAACTCCAATAAGTATTGTGATTTCTATCGTGACAAAGGTCATAATACATATGAGTGCATTTAACTTAAAAATGCAATTGAAGATGCAATCCAGCATAGGCAATTACGCAAGTTCTTAACGTATGATGTTAAGAATATCGAGAGACCATCCTAGAGGAGACGTGAGGAACAAGAGAATGACATACGGTCGGCAGTAGCCATGAGAGATGCAAGGGACGTAAATTCCAGTAGAGTACCTAATGGAGTGATCAACACCATTATTGATGAACCTACTATAGGCCAGTCGAGCTCTTCGAACTCGATTAATGTCAAGAATTATGTTTGAAATATTTAAGGCAAAAACGTTAGGATCGATAATACAATATCTTTCGAAGAGGAAGATTTTGAGGGCATCTAGAAGCCATATAATGATACACTAATAATCAATATGAGAGTGGCCAACTTTGAAGTCAAGAAGATTCTTGTTGATACAAGAAGTTCACCCGACATTATTTTTCAACATGCCTTTAACCAAATGAGGCCTAAGATCAAAGCGTAGCTATGGTCTTACATGTATGAACTTTATGCCTTCAACAATCAACCTGTCCAAGTAGCTAGAGTCATTTCTTTACCAATATAGATTGGCAATGACGAACATGTTGCAGAAGATAAAGTGGACTTTCTTGTCATCCAATGTTGGTCCCCGTATAACATGATAATGGGACGCCCATGCTAACATCTATTCAACATTATTCTTTCAACTACACATCTTAAAGCCAAGTTCCCTACTCCCACGTAGGTCGGCATGTGCAAAGGGGATCAACAATTGGGATGGTCCTTATACATAAGGGTATTAAGATGAGAAGAAGTATTAAGGTTGAAACCTATCCAGAAAGGAAGTTAGACGGCATCAAGAATGCTAAAAGTGATACTAAGGAAATTCCTTTAGGGGATGACCTAGGGAAAACAACGAGAATCAGGGAACCATTGTCGGTAGATACTCAGTAGAGTTTGATCAACTTCTTGTAGGCTAATGTTGATGTGTTTGCATAGTCTCCTTCAAATATGTCAGGTATCTTAAGAGAATTTATGTTACACAAGCTTCAGATTGATTTGAACGTATAGGTGGTCCAACAAAAGAAGAGTCATTTTATGCTACAGAGACAAGTAGCGATAGAGGAAGAAGTCCAGAAGTTATTGAAGGCAAGATTCATCCAAGAAGAGCCTTATCTGACTTGATTAGCCAATTGTATACTAGTCAAGAAGTCTAACGGTAAGTGGAGAATGTGCATTGACTTCACGGATCTTAACAAGGTTCATCTCAAGGACTGTTTCCCACTGTTGATTAGATGGTAGATGTAACCACTGGACACACATGACTTTCCTTTATAGATTCTTTCTTTTGTTATAAGCAGATAAAGATAGACAAGGAGTATGAAGTCTACACGTCTTTCATTACCAACTTTGGAATATATTGTTATACGATGATGCCCTTTGGGCTTAAGAATGCCAGCGCAACATACCAGAGACTTATTACCAAGATGTTTAAACCCCAAATTCATAGAAATATCAAAGTATATGTTGACAACATGATTGTGAAGAGCATGAAGGAAGATCGGCATCTTACTAACCTGGAGGAGATGTTTGCTAAATGAGGGAATACAAGATGAAACTCAACCCACAAAAATGCATCTTTAGCGCAACATTAAGGAAATTTCTTGGATACATGGTTACTTAATATGGTATTAAGGCCAATCCAAGAGAGATTAAAGCCATAAGGAATATGAAATCACCTCCTACAGTTAAAGAAGTATAGGAGCTCACTAGGTGAATTGCCGCCCTCAACAGATTCATGTTAAGAAGTACAAATAGGTGCATAGAATTCTTTAAAATTTTAAAGAATCCAAAAGAATTCAACTAGACTGACAAGTGTAAAAGAGCTTTTAATGAGCTTAAGGAATTTCTTGTGTCACTCCCGATACTCTCGACACCCATTCCTAGAGAAAAGTTATAATTGTATTTGTCGGTCAGCTACCGAGCTCTTTCTTCTGTATTAGTCTAAATTGACAACAAAGAGCATTGACCTGTTTACTACGTAAGTCATGTTCTGTAGGAGCAAGAGCTTCAGTACATAAATATTGAAAAATTTGTATTAGTAGTGGTTCTCTCTATAAGAAAGTTGAAGCCATATTTTGAAGCTCACTAGATCATTATTCTCACTTATCAGCCATTGCAACAAGCATTGTAGTGGCCTGATTCTTCGGGGAGAATGATGAAATATGCTTTAGAGCTCAGTGCCCATAGTATCCAATATAAACCCAAAATGACACTAAAGGCCTAAGTATTAGTGGATTTTGTAGCCGAATTCATTAGTAAGGAAGATTGTATGGAGGTAGCCGAGAAACCTATCTAGATCCTTTATGTTGATGGTTCTTTGACACAAGAAAGAAGTGGTGCAAGCTTAGTTCTTCAATGCCACCATAATGTCAAAGTTCATTACATTCTAAAATTTGGATTCCCAGCCAGCAACAATGAACTAGAGTATGAAGCTCTAATTGCTGGACTGAAACTGGTAAAAGAATTTGGTGCCGAGAAACTCAAAGTGTTCTTTGATTCCCAACTAGTGGTAAATTAGGTCATCGAAAGTTATGTGGTAAGAGAAGAAGAGATAAGAAAGTACTCATTGGTAGTACGAACACTCATAGAAGAATTTCAATCTTTCTCCATTCACAAAATTTCGAGAAGCAAGAATATTACAGGCAACAAGTTGTCAAAGTTGGCTAGTACAACATTCCATGAGTTGAGCGAGAAACTTTTCGTCGAGTTTATTTTACAGAAGAGTTTATCTACTCTCTCACAAAGCTACGAGTTGGCTCTCTACCCTAGAGAAGAATTATGGATGGATTCCCTAGTGAACTATCTAAAAGATGGTACTCTCTTTGATGACAAAAAAGGAGTACGAAGATTGGCTTACCAGGCTATGAACTATATGCTGATTGATGGTCAGTTGTATAAGCATGGCATATCTCAACCTTACCTTCGATGCCTTTCTCTAAGAGATGCCTAGAAGGTGTTATTTGACCTGCATGGTAGCATATGCAATGACCATGTAAAAGCATAAACACTATATGTCTAAGCACTTCGACTTGGCTATTACTGGCAGACAATGAGAGACGATGCAAAGGAAGTTGTTTGAAACTGTCCCCAATGATAGAAGCACGAGTTGCCGAGTCATGCGCTTGCAATAAAGTTATGTCGCCTAATTAGCCTTTGGCCTTCGCCTAATGGAGGCTAGATATTCTTGGACCATTTCCGAAGTCTACCGCCTAACGACAATTCGTCATTGTCACAATAGATTACTTTACTAAATGGGTAAAGGTCGAGGTAGCAACAAAGATCATCGAGTAGAAAATGGAAGCGTTCGTCTTCAACTCCATCATATCAAGGTTTGAAGTTCCTTACATGATAATTATGGATAATGGCCCGTAGTTTGACAACCATAAGTTCTAAGCATTTTGTGAGAAGTACAGAATTCACCTCAACTATACGTTTGTAGTGTACCCTCAGGTGAATAGACAAGTTGAAGTTGTAAATAAGATCATACTATATGGCCTAAGACGGAAAGTAGATCAAGTTAGAGGAAAATGAGCCGATGAACTATCGAAAGTTTTATGGGGGTATTGAACCACTTACAGAACTATGACAGGAGAGACACCATTCAGGTTAACATATGGTATGGAAGTTATGCTATCAATTGAGCTGGACTTACCTAATCTATAGATACATAATTTCAATGTTATGCTTAATCAAGTTGGATTGACAGCAAATCTGGATACTATTGATGAAATTAGAGATATTGCAAAAGCTAAGGTTACAGCATACCAACATAGAGCGGTAAGGTATTACAATTAGAAAGTGAAGCACAAGGTTTTCTAACCTAGAGATTCGATTTACCAGTAAGATGGAAGCTACTAGTGTGCGAGTGAGTTAAGGAATGCTTGGTGCGAATTGGGAGGATCCTGTCAGGATCCAAGAAGTTGTTGGTGAGGGGGTTTATCGATGAGAAAGTTTAGATAGATCTATCATCCCTTGAGCATGGAATGTTAAGAATTTGAAATTATATTTCATTTAATCTGTCGGATGATTTTTATCACTAGTCATTTGGTGACAACCAACTTATTTGTAAGACTACAATACTTATTTATGAGAATTATATTTGCAATCTCATTATGTTTGTTTTTGTTATGGTTGCTGAATTAATGAGTTCTAGGCTATATGGTAAATGAACTTATCTAGGTTTTAGCTTAATGTGGTTAACGAACTACACAAATTAACCTTAAGGTTGAGTAATGCAGCTAGTCCATGCCTCAAATGACTAATAGACTGTCTATAAAGACATATAGAATGGGCATGTGAAATAAAACATGTCGAGAAACAAATACCATGTGAAATAAAACATGTTGACGAATAAAAGCGTGAAGTAACATATGTATACCATACACGCCATGAAAGTGCAGTACGTGAAATAAAATATATTGGAGACTTGTCTAAAAAGTATTTTCGTTCAACAAGGGTTACAAGCACTCGGCACCATGTTAAAGATATTTCCATTGATTTTTAGATCAATGGCTAGGGCTTCTTCGACAACTAGGGTCTTAAAGTAAGCAATTTTCTCGACATGAGCTTCATTGTGACCTTGATTCATAGTCTCGGTATCTGTCTCGTTGCTTTCATCTTAATTGGCACTGTTGACTTTGTCATCGACATCAACAAAGTCAAGGCAGGAGAGATTGTAATTAGGGTAAAGCTTTAAGATCTCCTCTCTTGTCGCTTGGACCCCTTCCAACAATTTCTTCCTCAAAAGTCTCTTATACTGCCAACTAAGAATGACTGTATCAAATCCCTCTTCAACCAAAGATCCTCTTTTCACAGTCTCTTCCAATTAGGTAATACAGCTATGTAAATTTAGGTGGTTGGTCTTTAACTCTTTAATCTACATTTTGAGCTTATCTTCCTCCTCACTCATCGTGCAAAGAGTTCGGCTTAGGCCCGAACGCTCTTCTTTTTTCTTCTATAGCTCCTCTTTTAAGCCTTTAGAGTCTTTGTACTACTCCATCTTGGCCTTTAGGCTTGAGACTTCATCAGCAGCAAAGTCATGTGCTAACTTCTTGACAACAAGGTCTTCTTGAAGCTTTCTCACCTCCATCTTAGCCCTTATCCTTGCATTCTTGGTAGTAGTAGTTTGGGCTTTCGATGCATTTGATGCATCCTCAACTCTCTGCAGTAAATTTATTTAACACAGTCAAGAATGATTTAGCATAACACATGGATACAACTAAGGATATTACCTTCTTCGTTCCTTTGTCGGCTTCATCCAAAGCCATTAGAATGTGGCTGCTCATCTTGGAAAGGAAATGTGTTAGTAACCCAAACGAATTCGACAATTAAAGGTATTAGTTATGGATACTCACATCATATAATTTGGCTGCAATATGGGCCTTATTGCAAGCACTAACTCTGTCAACGTCCCTCTTCGTAAAATCTCTATCCTTGGGGAGCATGACTCCTTCCATTAAAGCCAAGGACTTTATTTTATCACCTAAGGTTGAGTTAGTGTCCAGAATTGTGTGGTTCCATCATAGGAAATAGTACTCGCCAACCTCCTTATTAGGGATGAATTCAGCATTGTTGATGTCGAGTGCTTTACTGTGTATTGCCTCCATCCTCTCATTCGAATCTTTGAACTTTTTAACAATTGGGTGGCCGATGAGTTCTTTCACCGGTCTTTTATTGTTACTCAGTGCCACCTCTACCATTAGGGATAACCCTTCGGTAGTAATGACATTAACCTCATTGTGGGGTCAAATCTCCTGAACCTCCTCTTTTAGCTCTACAATGGGTGGAATGTCTTCAACAATCTTAATAGGTTCCCTCGAACAAGCAATCTTAGTTTCAGTTGGTAGATCTTTCTTCCCCTTCTTTCGCTTTTCGGTTGGTTGAGAAGGTTTCAGCTGTACCTCAGGCTACTTGGTTGATTCTTTGGCTACCTTTTTCACTGCTATCGATTGAATGGCAGATGCAACGGTCGCACACTCATCGATCTTTGATTTTTTGGCTTTTACTTAGGCCAATAGCTTGGTAAGATTTACTTTACTAACAAGCATATCTATGAGATGAGTAAACAAATTAATATCAACATAGGAAAAGAATAAACTCACATTCTCTATATTAAGCAAGACTCAAAGGTGATGATTCTTGTCCTAAATCAAGAGAACGGCTTTCCTCTTGCAGTTATACTTAACATGGTGGTAACTCATTAGCATACCTTCTTTTTTAGAAAAATTTGGTTCTTCACTTTCGTAATACCGTATAATTCTCTCGATGTCCTAGAAGAACATTTTAGTCTTCTTCCTTTCTTGAATTTTTTATTGCTGCTTTTGCATCGTTCAGTATCAGATCAATATCTTTAGTACGAATTGACTTAGTCCATTTGGTCTAGAAGTCTAATTCTTCATCAGATACTATCGACACGAATTTATTATGCCATTTGTAGATCTTGGCCTTAAACCTATCCGTGAACTTTGTGACAAGAACTCTATCAACGGAACTAATGATTCCATCTGGAGAGTTACAAAAGTAGGTTATGGCATTGTACAAGTATCATGTCAAAGACCTCCCTTCTTTATCCTCGGGATAATTATTCATTGGAAGCTCGTTAATCTGAGTATGTTTATCCTACCTTGCCTCCATACTATTAGCCGAACCACCCGAAGAACATGCCGCCTTGCTCTTTATTTAGGGGGGAAAAGTAGCCTCAATTTCCATTACCTCGGAGTTAGAGAGGACAAGTCGACGAGCAATGTTGCGAACCATACTTAAATAGTTGTACGAAATGATCTAACACAAGTCGAACAGTGTTAGGTTGAAGATGAGATAGCAAATGAAAGTTTCAGATGCAACCAGAGAAATGAATTATGATTGTGAACAGTACTTTATATATGGCAATTCGTCCTCGTAACTGTAAATTTGCTTCTAACAATAATGATGCACTGATCTGGTAATGGCGTAGATTACTGATGCGTGTTTCATGATAAAAATCTAATGGCTAATAACTTTTTGGCAGTTATTAGGTCTATAACAAAATGATGACCCAAGCGATAGGTGTCATGCCTCTAACTTCTTGGCTTCTCAAATAAGTCGGAGTTTAGAAATTACAACCTTTAGATTGGGATGTGATCCATCCTACTTCCCATATTGGTCAGTATTAATTTGAAGAATCACTCCCCTACTTGACTTCTAGTGCAATTTATATATGCAACTCTCTTTATCGATTACTCGAACAAAGGAGTTGGAAGGCAAATGTTGATAGTTAGTTATTGCTCATCTGATATACTCATTCATTCCTCTATCAATAAGCTGGGTAATCAAATCTCTTGGCATACCACTAGATAGCTTAAACATGATATTTCTATCGAGTAGCACAAATCCTTTCCTAGTTTGAATTCAAGCCCATGGTATGTATGAATAGATATCACAAATATGGTTATATTACATAACTACCAGCTCTCCCTACATATTAGGGAAGATGTCGAATCAAGAAGCTTCTACATGTCTTAACAGTTATTCCAACAACTACCTTAGACACTACAATCCCCTATAAGTATTGGAAAGAAACTTTATAAGGGCTCTCTGACACTTTTTTACTTACTCATATATTTTCTATGCAAAGTCACCCTACTAACTTAAGTATCAAAGTGGCCACACTAGACTAGCCCCGGTACCAAGCATTTCACTTTCTTTTGCATGATTTTCTCTCATTCCAAAATTCATCAACAATAATATGTACATTCAATTTGGTTATGATTTGGTATCAACATTAATGAGAAGTTAATAACTGTTACATTTTTTTCCCTCACAATTTAGCATCTAGTTTTTAGTGAGTCCAATTTATAAAAAGTTAATAAATTAATTTTAAATTAAAAAATCATCTTTTGCACCAATGACTTTGATTTTATATCACTTCTATACGTGATATCTGATTTTAACAAACTTCATATCATTGGAAAGCCTTAGAAAGCCTGTGAACATACTTTTATTTGAAATAAGATCAAGGCTACATGAAACAAAAGAAATTCTAATATGGTCATAAACACAAGTGTTTAAACTTATTGAGTAATGCATCTCTATATATTATAATATTTTGTTATATTTCTAAAGCTTTCAAATATTGATATTTCAAACTTTGTGATCCCAAAATTTGTAAAGTAAAGATCATAGTGTTGCAACCATAGAGCCATGAGAAATTTCATATTATGAGCTATCTAAAAGCTATTATTCGACTTAAAATTCTACAATTGGACATTATCCAATTTTGAAGGTACATTAGAATGAATCTTTTTATATATTTTTATAATTTGTGTACTACTATAGTGAATAAAGGAAAATGGTTAGAGGAAAGTTTCATAATTTTTCTATAATCTTTTATTGTAATAAAACTTTATTTTCTTAAAACCAACTTTTATAAATTAATATGTGACCAGATACTAAGATGCATTAAAACTAAAATGCTATTAAAGTTAAAGTATAAACACTAAAATATAAAAAATGTATAATGGATATCGACCTGTCCCTCAAGATTGATACCATGAAATCAAATTGAAAGTATAGATACTAAATCCCAAGAGATAGAGGTTTAGACATTAAGTTACTAAAAGTTAAAAGTAGAAGCAATATAGTGCATTAATCTCAAAAGGGACTCAACTTTTGTTACCAAGTCGACCAATAAAGGCACTGTATAGAACCTAATTTATTAGTATGGACTTTAAATTGCAAAAGCTAAGGTTGAACAACTAAAATGTCTAAAATGAAAAAAAAGAAGAAGTAATTAGATGGCCTTTTCTTCGTAGAAAATATGGAGAGTTGATTCTTGCAACTAAATGGGGCAAGATCTTCTATGTTGAACAAGCTTAACCATGTCATATATTGGAGATTGATTGAAGAGGGTCTAGGCCCTTGTCTCGATAACTATAAACATAAATTATATGTGAGCAATTGTATTAATGATAAAATTATGTTTCGAGATCTTATCTAACAATAGGGACATTTTTTGACAAAGGTTGTGTTGTATTTTTGAGATCTAAACGTCTTATGTCGAGAAATTATTTTGTACTGAGATTGTTATTTTAATCATAAGTTAAAAGAAGGTTGGAGAGTTACAGTAAGAGAAAGCTTAGCAAAATCTAGAGAACTATGAAGGGTGTGACAACTAGGGAGCTTACATTCATAATTTTAAGAATAGTCTTGTTTACAAACTCACTTTACGCAATACCATAGGTATTTTAGTAGATCCTAATGATTGAGCTAGTAGTATTGTGATAAGTGTGTGAAGCCATATACTTATTAAAAGGATTTCTCTAACGATTATATATGATTTAATAGATTTTTTTTTATCTAAAGTGTATTTATTTTCATCAAAGTTAGAGATAATATCTCAATACAATTGTTAATCATATTTTTATGTTTTAATGCTCAAATGTCATATATATTTAAATAATTCAAGCTCTTTATGCTTATTCTTACAAGTCTTGTGGTTACCATGTAATGGTAGCCCTCACTTGAGAAGTTGAAGGAAAAGAAAAGATAAAGACATAGAGTAGGAACTACCGGCTTAATGGTAATCCTAGCTACTGATATGCCATGCCGAAATCAGATAAGGACAATAGTATCGGGTGGGTTCAAGCTTATAGAAAGCTTGAAAATGAAGATAGGAAATGTATGAACAATAAAGAAAGTAAACAAGTAAACCCTTGATTCACTTCAGGATATGATGCACTACAGAATTATCGAGGACTCATGGCTCAACTTGATATGACGTACAAGCTAATTCAATGTAAGTACTCACTAAGTAGCTTTACTTAAGGGTTAAGATAAAACTAAAATAAGTAAGCAATAGAGAGCAACGCTCATGAAAGGAGAAGTATATTCACTATTAGGTGTATAAGATGACTCTTGAGGCTACATATTACAAAGGAGTATTTATACCCAATAAATTAGGGCATCCTACCTTAAATAAAAAAGACAAAGAGGGTATTGTCTAAAGAGAAGTAATGTACAAGGAATAATAAGATGTACAAATGAACAATCTAAAGAAGCTAGTGATTAATGCAGCAAAATCCTTTTATGTCGGACTAGATACATGGCATCTAGTCATTGGAGATGCTTCTGGTAGAAACAGAAAAATGGTACGATCAGGATGGAAGTCGCCAAATAGAGGTGCAGAACAGACCTAGGGGTCCTTTTAAGAAGATGTAGGTATGGATGCATTTTGGGGTTCTCAACACTAGTACTGTAGAGCTGCTAGTTGGCATAGTCATGGCTAAGCAAATATGAGAGAGGTCTAGGCTGCTAGTAGAGCTTATTTTAGGTTAGCACTTAATGGAGTTGGTTAGCATTAAAGATAGCTTGGCCTTAGTAGGAGTTGGTTGTAACAATAGGATCTACTTTGGCCTTGGTAATTTGAGTACAAAGTCTATGCTCAACTCAATCCAAAGTCAGGTCGAGATAGGTAAAGGCATTGCTTTCCCTTGTTTAGCTTGGCATTTGGCCCTCTTACATATAGCACAATTCTCAATAATATCATGCATATCTTGCCTCATCTTTGGCCAAAAGAACCTTCCACCTAATAACTTATAAGTCCTATTCTCTCTAAAATGTCTAGAAAACCCATTAGAATGAGCTTCTCTAACAAGTAGTTCTCTTAAAGAACAAGTCGGTACACATAACTTACCTCCTTAGAATGGATACCCACCTTCCATGTGATAGTCATTTACTATTCTTCCTTTGGCACATTGTCCAAATATAGGACCAAAATGGGGTCTTAAGGGTACTGCTCTTTGATGCTCGCAAACCCCACCAGTCTAGTTTGCTATTTAGTAAGAAGAGTATATTTTCTCAATAGAGCATCGACAACTACATTATCCTTGTCTTGTTTGTACTTGATCACAAAGTTGAATCCTTTGAGGTATTCAACCCATTGCACTTGTCACTTCGATAGCTTGGTCTGACTTCTATTACACCTCAAAGATTCATGATCTGTATAAATGATAAACTGATGCAAATCGAGATCAAGAACAGACAAAGTCGGTCGCTAGATAGATCCAAGCCTACCGAAAGCTTAAAGAGATGATGGGGAAAAGTGAGAAAGAATGAGAAAGTGAATGAAAAGTAAGCAAAACTTGCAAATAGCTTCAAAGGATATGACATACCAATGGATCTTTTGTAAACTCATGACATAACTAGATATGACGTATGAGATGGTCCAACGAGGTTACTCACCACCTAACCTTGTTTAAGGGTTGGGATAAGAGTAAAATGAGAGTAAATAAAGTAATATTTACGAAAGAAAGAATATTTAGTTGTATTAATGATAATTTGATTTTACAACTACAATTACAAGGGGTATTTATACTTGAAAGTTAGGGCAACTTACTTAAAAAGGAAAAGACAAAAAGGGTATTGTCCTAAAGAAGTATTGTACAAGAATAGAAGAGGGTAAAAATGAATATTTAAGAAAAGTAATGACTAATGTGGTAGATTTTACACGTAGTTCTATACATATAGTAAAGATACATTAGCAAGGTTGTTAGAAGATACAGATAAAAGAGTATGATCATATTGTTGGTTTGAAAGGCGATAGTTAAGGATCAGTCTAGGGTCTCTCTCTTAGTATCACCATAAGGGTGATGCCTAGTAATTGGGTAGCTCGTAGCTATTATCTCGGTAATCTACAATTTGGTATACTTTAGAAGGATAGGTAGTCATTCTACTTAGCATACAGAGTGACTTGGCAAACAGATACTCGGCTTCGATAAGAGTCAGCTGGAGTAGGAGGATTTGCCTTGCTAGCCCTTCTAGTCCTTGGACTCGGTTGTAAGTCAAAGGCCTAGTAGCTTAATTCCTATTATTTCCTCTAGGTTGATTTGGATTTGAGATCAAATTTGAATGGTCCTTGATTAGCCCTCCATCAAAGTGATATGGATTGAGGTTGGAAATGTTGAAGGTGTTAGAAACCCCATATTCTTTAGGTAGTTCTAACCTATAGACATTGTTATTGATTTTTTGGAGGATTCTGAAAGGTCCTTTAACTTTTACAGATAGCTTACTTCCCCTCTTACTTGGAAACCTATCCTTGCTAAGGTGTAGCTACACTAACTCACTTGGTTAGAATTGTCTATCTATCTTACCTTTAGTCTTCTCTCACATTCTTCTAGTGGCTTAGTCGATCTATCGAGTGACTCTATTATAGATGTGTTGAAAGGACTGTGCTTGGGCTCTCGCGTTGGGGTCTTCTCTCTTAGATTCAAGTATAGGGGTGTGATTAAGGGGTAGCTCAAGATTGAAACTATAGACAACCTCAAAGGAGGTCTGCTTAGTGGTGTCATGTACTATTTGATTGTAAGCAAACTTGACCAATGGTAAGCTGATGTCTCAATCAGCTAAGTTCTTGCTTACTGTAGCTTAAAGCAACGATCCCAAAGTACGATTTACTACCTTTGGATCTCTATCTAACACTACATTTTTCAACACACTATATAACCTAACAATTTCCTATAAGAAAAAAGAAACAATAGCTAAAGCATCGTTAGTTTTGGAGTAGAGCACAAAGTGTGCCATCTTACTAAACCTATCTATGATAACTATTACATAATCTTTACTTTAGGTAGATCGTGGTAATCCAAGAAAAAAGTTTATGCTCAATTCGGTCCATGGTTTTTTTAGAATAGGCAAAGGCATTGTTTTCCCTTGCTTAGCTCAACACTTAGCCCTCTTGTACACAGCATAGCCTTTAACATCTTGGTGCACATCTTGCCTCATTTTCGATTAGAAGAAATGACCATTCAATAGTTCATAAGTCATTCTTTCTCCAAAATTCCTAGAAAGTCCTCCATTGTGAGCTTCTTGAATAAGTAACTCTCGTAGAGAGTAGGTCGGCATGCACAATTTTCCTCTTCAGAATAAGTATCCATCTTCCACATGATACTCATCTATTGTCCTTCCATTGACACATCACATAAATATGGGTCCAAAGTGTAGATCCTTGGAGTACTGCTCTTTGATACTTGCAAGCCCAAACAATTTGCTTTGTAGTTCATTCAAGAGTATATGCCTTCTCAAAAGAGCATATGCAACTATGTTACTCTTTCCTTGTTTATATTGATTATGAAGTTAAACCTCTCACGGAATTTGACCCACCGTACCTATTACTTTGATAACTTTGTATAACTTTTAAGATACCTTAAAGACTCATGGTTAGTGTAGATGATAAATTCTCTCAGCAATAGAAAATACTACCATACTTATAGTGCTTGAATCAGTGCTAAGAGTTCTTTATCATATACATAGTAGTTTAGTTGAGGTCCCTTGAGCTTCTTACTATAGTAAGCAATTGGTCAGCCTTCCTACATTAGTATAATGCCTATTCTAATGCCTAATGCATTACATTCCAATTCAAATACTTTTTTGAAGTTAGGTCAACCTTTCTTTTATCTTTGCAAAACTTCTCTCCTTTTTTTCTCCCCATCGAAAGTCGGTGTTCTTCTTTATTAGCTCAATAAGCAATGTAGCGAAGGTGCTGAAATTCCTAATGAATCTTTTATAGAATGAAGCCAGTTTATGGAAACATCTCATGTTGACACAAGTAGTAGGAGTCAGCCACTCGACAATTTCTTGAATCTTCTCATTGTCCATTCGTAAGCCTCCTCCACTTACTACATAGATTAAGAACACCACTTCCTCTTAGAAAAAACAACTCTTCTTGATACGGAGGACATTCAGTATAGCTCGAAAATGTTTATAGTGACTCAATATGTTGGTTCTGTATATAAGGATGTCATCAAAATACACTACAATACACTTCCTTATTAGATGTCTTAGCACATTATTCATCAACGTCATAAAAGTGCTTGGGGCATTCGACAAGCTAGACCATCCACTCGTAAAGTTCATGCTGAGTTTTGAAAGCAGTCTTTCATTCATCTCTCGACCTCATTCGAATGTAATGGTATTTAGATTTTAGACCAATCTTACTGAAGATCTTAGCTCTACTCAATTCATCTAGCATGTCTTCTAATATCAGGATAGGATATTTGTATTTTATCGTGATCTTGTTTATGGCTTGACTATCAACATACAGTCACCAGGTTCCATCCTTTTTTAGCACTAAGAGCGCTAATATAATGTAAGGGTTGAGACTTTCCCTAACATGTCCTCTCTCTAGTAATTCATTGACTTGCTATTGCAGCTTAGAAGCCTATTCAAGACTCATCCAATAGGTTACCTTATTCGACAGGTTAGTATCAGGTATTAAGTCAATGTAATGTTTAATGCCTCGAATAGGGGGTAGTCCTTTAAGTAACTATTCTAAGAACATATTTGTGTACTCCTTTAACAACTCTTTTACTTCTTAGGTTAGTTCACCCTACTTCTTTGACTCTAATAGTCGCTTAACTAACATAAGGGTCGATGCATCAGCTTTAAGGGCCTCTTAGAGCTCAGCTCTACTCATCATTAGCGTCTTCTTCGATCCATGAGTAAGTTTGGCCTATAGTTTATAAACTTCACTTGGCGACATCAAGTTCAGTGTAATCTTCTTTCCATCTTTCTCGAACGTATGTGTATTTCAATATCTATCATAGATAATTGTTCTATCAAATAGCCATGGTCTGCCTAGTAATATGAGGGAAGCCTATATGGGTAGTACGTTACAGAGAATTTAGTCAGAGTAATTTCCGATAGTGATCGGTAGTAGTACTTACCGAGTGACATGTAGTGTTCCCTTTTCACTCAACCAGTGAAACTTGTATGGCCTCGGACGTGCAATAGTCAATAACTTCAATTTTGTAATAAGATTGACTGATGCCACATTGGTACAACTACCACTATCCACAATGAGGGCATACACCTGATCATTCACCTTATAGGCGGTATGAAATAAATTCTCTCTCTGTTCCTCCTCGCATGAGGGTTCCATGTTCATTATGTGTTGGAAAACCATGATCAATTGATCTAAGTCTTCAACAAACACATCCTCCTCGATTAGTTCGTTCTCCTAAGAAACTTCTTTCTTAGTAGTGCTCTCTTCCTCTTAAGGTTCCTCATTAGTACTTTCTACTTCTAACTTTAGGATGTCTCCCTTGATGACCATAGTTCTTCAATTCAGGTACTTAGTAATCATATGTCCAAAACCTTAGCACTTAAAGCACTTGATCTGGCTTGTCTTCCTAGTAAACCCTCCTCCCTTCTAATAAGTTTAAGTTAGCATATCATTGTCAAATCAGCCCTTCTGCTCGACTCAAACATCCACCCTTCGAATCGACTAGGTACTTGACTGGGGTTGGTAACTTCCCTATCCTAGTTAGTACGCAGCTTCTTTTCTTTTGCTCCATTCGTTGGGCTATTCTAATGGCTTCATCCATTATGGTAAATCGTTAGAGCTCCACAATGTCTCAAATGTCGCCTCTCAATCCAATAAGAAACTTAGAGATTGTTCGTATTGGTGGTTCCTCCACTTTACATTGGATCATGAGCATTTGGAATTCTTGGACATACTCGTCAATAGTTCGACCTCTTTGTCTCAGCTTCTAAAGTCAAGCAAACATATCTTATAAATAAGTATCTGGCATAAATTTGTTTCTATGTATTCTCTTCATCTCATGCTAAGTATGAATCTCTCTATATCCATTTTGTCTCCTTATAGCTTGAAAATTCTTTCACCACATGGTAGCATATCTAAAGAACTTAGCAGTAGTAGTTCTCACTTTCTCGTAGTCCTCACATTAGTAATAGTTGAACATACGCTCTACCTACTGCTCCTAATCCAAGTATTTGTCTACACTTCTAGATCCATGGAAGCTCAGAATCCGAAACTTCACATGATTAGAGGCTCTCGATGCTTGAGCTGGCTCTTTTTCTTCATAATACTCTTCCTCATCCTCTTCTACCATGTCTCCCAAGTTAATCTTTCTCCTCACTCGTTAGCGTACTCCTTTACCTTAAACTTGTTGAGTTGGGTTCTAACCTGTCGCAACTCGAGTAGCTTATGGGATGTTATGCACAGCTTCAGTAAGTTGGTAAGCCAACGCATGAACAACTTAGGTTAAATCCACTAAGAGGTTAGCTACCTCATTAAGTCTCTCGTCAATACTCGTAGGGGTTCCCTAAGACTATTAGCCATGGTGGACAACACCACTGTTGTCATCTCTAACACCAATGTTAACACTTGGTTCTATCATTTTCTCTAATAGATTTTAATTTCCAACTCTTTGATTAGGTAGTTCACAGATTAGAAATTCAACAACCAACAAACTTAGTAGTTAAATGAACATAGTAACTCGCTTTGTTTCACATACATAAAATAGGGAATGGACAAGACTTTGAAATAACCTACTACAACTCAAATGAAACCTTCACTCTGATACTAAGATGTGCAAATGAACAGGAAAGTGAATGAAAAGTAAGCAAAACCTACAAATAGCTTCAAAGGATATGATGCGCCAATGGATCTTCTGTGAACTCATGACATAACTCGATATAATGCATGGGATGGTCTAATAAGGTTAATTGACTCCTAGCCTTACTTAAAGGTTAGGATAAGCGTAAAATAAGAGTAGACAAAGCAGTGTTTATGAAAGGAAGAATATTCAATTGTATTGATGATAATATGATTTTACAGTTATAATTACAAGGGGTATTTATACCCAAAAGTTAGGGAAACTTACCTAAAAAGAAAATGACAAAAAAGGTAATGTCTTAAAGAAGTAATGTATAAGAATACAAAAGTGTAAAAATTAATATTCAAGAAAAGCAGTGTTAGTGTAGTAGATTCTATATGTGGTTTTGTATACGTGGCAAAAATACATTAGCAAGGTCGTTGGAGGATGTGGACAAAAGAGTATGATCGGATTGTTGGTCCAAGTAGGGGTGGTTAAGGAACAGTCTAGGGTCTCTCTCTCGATATCTCGACAAGGGTAATGCTAAGTAATTGGTTGGCTTATAGTTATTGTCTCAATAATCTACAATTCACCACACTTTAGAGAGATGGGTAGTCATTTGGCTTGGCATACAGAGTGACTTAATAAATAGATACTTGGCTTCAACAGGAGTTAGCTGGAGTAAGAGGATCCGCCTTGCTAGCCCTTCCAGTCCTCAGGCTTGGTTGCGGGTCAAAGGTCTAGTAGCTTGATTCTTATCATAAACTCTCTTAGCAATAGATAGTGCTATTACACTTAGAGCACTTAGATAAGGGTTAAGAGTTCTATGTCATACACTTAGTTGTTCAACTAAGGTCCTCTTAACTTCTTGCTATGGTTAGCAATTGGTTAGCCTTCTTACATCAACATAGTACCTATCCCAATGCCATTCATATCACATTCGAGCTCAAAAATCTTCTCAAAGTCAGGCAAAGCAAATACTAATGTAGAAGTCAATCTTTTCTTCACCTCAACAAAACTTTCTTCCTCTCTCTCTCCTTACTTGAATTCAATATTCTTCTTTGTCAGCTTAATAAGGGGTACAACAATGGTACTAAAACTTCTAATGAATCTTCGATAAAAGGATGCTAGTCGGTGAAAACTTCTTACCTCAATACAAGTGGTTGGGGTTAGCCATTCGACAATAGCTCGAATCTTTCATCATCAACTCACATGCCTCCTCTACCAACTACATATCCCAAAAAACCACTTCCTCTTGGTAGAAACAATGGTTCTTCAAATTGCCGAAATAATTTCTTGACTCTAAGTACATTAAGCACAGTACGGAGATGCTTAGAGTGGCTCGATAGGTTAACACTATGCATAAGGATGTTGTCAAAGTATACCATGATACACTTCCCAATCAGATTTCTCAACACATGGTTCATCAATCTCATGAAGGTGCTCGAGGCATTTAACATGCCAAAGGGCATACCATCCATTCGTAAAGTCTATGCTGAGTCTTGAAAGCAATTTTTCACTCATCTCATAGCCTCATCTGAATCTAATGGTAGCTAGAATTTAGATAAATTTTATTGAAGACCCTAGCTCCATTCAATTCATACATTATGTCATCTAACTTGGGGTACTTAATTGTGATCCAGTTCATGGCTCTGCTATCCATACACATATATTAAGTACCATCCTTTTTCAACACAAGGAATGTTGGTATAGCATAGGGGCTGAGACTTTCCCTTTCATATTCCTTTTCTAGGAGCTCATTGACTTGTCTCTAGAGCTTAGTAGCTTGTTCAAGGTTCATCTGATAAGCTAGCTTATTCAGTTGAGCAGTATTGGGTATCAAGTTAATATAATGTTTAATGCCTTGAAAAAGGGGTAATCTCTCTAGCAATTGTTTAAGAAACAAGTCAACATATTCATTCAATAGCTCCTTGACCTCTAAAGGTAACTCAATCTACTCCTTCAACTCTAATAGTTGCCTTATCAATAGAAAAGTCAGCATGTCGAAGCTTTACTTAAAATCAAGGTTTTCTTGGATCTTCGAGCAAGTTTGGCTTATAGCTTGCTAACTTACTTGACGTCATAAGGTTCAAAGTAATCTTCCTTCCATATTTCTCAAACATATAGGTTTTCTTAAACCCATCATGCATAACCCTTTGATCAAAAAGCCATAGTCTGCCTAGCAACACATGAGACATGCACATGGGTAATACATCACAAAGAATTTTATTAGAATAATTTCTATTAGAGATTAGTAGCCATACTTGTTGAGTAAAATGAAGTGCTCCCTTCTCATTTAGCCAATGTAACTAATACAGCTTTGGGTGTGGATAGTTGGCAACTTAAGCTTTTTAACTAGGTCGACAAATGCAACGTTAGTGCAACTTCCATTGTTTACTATAAGCACACATACTTACTCATTCACATTACTTATGATGTGGAACAAATTTTCTCTTTACTCCTCTTCAATAGAGGGGTCTATACTCAACATACATCAGACAACTAAAGTTAACTTATCTAAATCATTAGCACACACATCTTCCTTAACCAATTCAACATTAACCTCAATCTCTTCCTCTTCTTTTTCCTTCTTTGATTCCTCATTTATGTCATTTACTTCAATCTTCTAGGCATTCATACGAAGCAAGTGCACCTATTAAATTTTGATATAGCAGTTATGATTCCGAGTCGATCCATTAGAGACCTTGAGTACTAATAATAATCTTAACTTTATTATCTAATTGGAAAGTTATGATGAGTTGAATAAATTAAAAATACTAAAATTAATAAACTAATTTAATTATGAGACTCGACTAAGTAATTTGGAAGCAATAAAATTAAGAACGACTTCAATAAAGCAAATAACACATTTAGGAATTGTTTCTTATAGTGTTTAACATGTGACCACTAAAAATTAACAAACTAATCCAATTATGAGATTTAACTAAGTAATTAGGAAGCAATAAAATTAAAAACGATTTCAAGAAGGCAAATAATGTATTTAGAAATTATTTCCCCTAGTGTTTAACACGTGACTACTAAAAGTCTATCTAATTTCCTCTCTATTATTCTTGATTGAAAGGATTTGTAATTAAAGTTAACATCTTTCTCAAGTATATTAACCCTAACCCTAACCTTAAATCATTTACCAAAATCTCTTCATTTAGTAATATAATTTAGAATTGTATTAATATACAATGAATTCCCATACAACAATAATTACTTTCTAGAAGAATCATGCATCTAATCTATAAGTACACATGTACTCTTCAATTATGTCAAGATCTCATTACCCATGTGATTTCTCAATCATCAAGCATAATATCATAAATTGATACCTTGGAAATATCAATTACCAATAAAAACACATAATTGAATCAAGATAGAAATTTTATTGAAAGTTATAAATAAATCCAATAGTAACATAAAATGCTAGGTTTCAAAATCTTAAATATAAGAATCTTAAGTTGTTATGATGGAATTAGGAGAAAATTGTAGCAAAATCAAGAAGTAAAATATGAAAAACCCCTTTTATTGATGAGAAATCTCTTCAATCTTAAAGTTGGGTGATGTTTCCACTTTTTTCCTCCCTCTTTGCTTTAAGTCTCTTCTACGTTGAATGTGCTAAGTTATGTCCAAAACCCTCACAAGTCCTTATATAATATATTAAGAAATTTCCTTTTTTGTCACCAGACATAGTCTGGGACATATTTAGGTCCTTAGGTCATGTAACTCATTGACTGGAGCAAAAATCATCTTAGGTGGGACACAGCCTAAGGATATAGTTGTATCCTTAGGTTATGTAACTTTTTGACTAAAATTTACAACTTTCTCCTATTGTATGGACACAGCTTAGGGACATGAATGTATCCCAAGTTATGTAAATTCAAAACTTTATAACTAGTCCATTTGTACTCCAAATTGAGAGAAGCTTGATTCCTTTTCTTTGTTTTTAATTTGAGAACACAATCAAACCTTGAAATCCAAATTTTGCTTAATTAAGTATCGATTTCTTTATAAACAATAAAAATATAAAGAAAATGCTATAAAATCACCATGTAAAGTATATTGAAAATAAGAGTTATGAAGCATCTCCCTTGATAATCTTAGTTTTTCTATTCGGACATTGGGTGACCATGTATCCAAACCATTAGCACTTAAAGCACTTGATTTGACTTGTTTTCCTCTTAAATCTTAGTCCCTTCTTACAAGCCCTTAGCATTACTTCGCTATTAGTTGGCTGGCTCTTCTGTTCAGCTTTGACATCAGTTCTTCTACTTAGCTTGATACTTTATTGAGCTTGATAACTTCCTTGAGTAGGTTGACTTGATTGAACTGGTAAGCTCATTGGAGGTTAGCTCAACCTATTCCTCCATTGTCTTTTTACTTATTGGGCAATTCTTATAGCCTCGTCAAATGTAGTAAACTAATGAAGCTCTATGACATCTTGAATGTTGCCTCTCAATCTAATGAGAAATCTGGATACTATTTAGGTTGATGGTTCATCTACTTCACATCAAATCATCAGTATTTGAAACTTTGAACATATTCATCAATAGTTTGGCCTTCTTGTCTCAGCCCTTGAAGCTAAGCAAAGGTATCTTGTAAATAAGTGTCCGACATGAATCTGTATCTAAGTATCCTCTTCATCATAGGCTAAATATTTACTTCTCTATATCCTTTTCACCTCCTCATAAATTAGAAGTTTTTCCACCACATTGTAGCATAACCTAAGAACTTTACAACAGTAGCCCTTACCTTTTGACAATCCTCATATTGTTAATAGTAAAAAACTCGCTCTACCTTCTTTTCCCAATCTAGATTGTCATTAGCATTTTTAGAACCATTGAAGCTCGAAATCTATAGCTTTAGATGGTTAGTAGCTTAGGTTGCTCAACTTTGCTCCTCTTCCTCATTGTACTCTTCTTCTCTTTCATCATCCATATCTCTTAAGTCAATTCTCCTTCGTACTCGTCTTCCTATTCTTCCACCTCGAGCTTGTCGAGCTAGGATCTATCCTCATGTAAGTTAAGCAACTTATGGAGTATTTTGCATGGCTTTGGTAGGTTGAAAGGCCAATGCATGAGCAACTTTGGTTAGATCTATTGTAAGGTTAGCTACTTCATTAATTCGCTCATCTGTACTTCTGGGGGTATTTTAAGGTTGTTGTCTATGGTGGACAACACCATTATTATCATCTCTAATACTAGTGTTGACACTTAGATCAATCATTCTTCTTTGGCAAAACTCAATAACAAAATCTAATTCTAAGAAACAATAGATAGGATTCCTTCAAGCTAAACAACACACATACACACTTTTCCACATGAATGTTCAACTAAACTTCGAATACAACAACTGCTCCAAAGAACAATAAACCTATGAAACTTACTCTATTTTTGTATGTTTGAAACATAGAAATATAGAGTGTACAACCATAACAAACTAATATGCCTTCTACTTAGTGAAACATTCACAACTAACCCCCATATAACGTCAATATGCTACCATAACAAACACTACTTCAGAAAAATCTCAAATACAACTTACCTAAATGAACCTTCACTCTGACACCAAGGATGATACATCGTGCTAAGAGTAGACAAGGGCAATAGTATCGAGGTGGGTCTAAGCTTGCAGAAGGCTTGAAAATGAAGATGGGAAGTGCATGAATGATGAAGAAAGTAAACAAGCAAACTCTTGATCTACTCCGAAGATATGATACACCACGAAACTACTAAGGACTCATAGCTACACTCAATATGAAGCACGAGTTGATCCAATGAAGGTACTCACCATCTATCCTTGCTTAAGGGTTAGGATGAGAGTTAAATAAGTAGGGAATAGAGACTAATGCTCATGAAAGGAGAAGTATATTCAATATTGGATGTATAAGATGACTGTTGTGGCTACATATTATAAAGGGGTATTTATACTCAAAAAACTAGGGCATCCTACCTAAAATGGAAAAGACAAAAACGGTATTGTCTAAAAAGGTATAATGTACAAGGAATATTAAAGGGTATAAATAAATAATCTAAAGAAGCTAGTGATTAGTGTAGTAGAATCCTTTTATGTCAGATTGCACATGTGGTATTAGGTCATTGGAGATGCTTCTAATAGAAATAGATAAATGGTACGGTTTGGATGGAGGTTACCAAGCAGAGGTGTCGAGCAAACCTAAGGGTCCTTCTAAGAAGATATGGGTGCGGATCTTCTTAGGGGTTTTCGACACCAGTACTACCGTGTTGTTAGTTGGCATGGTCATGGTCAAGTGAATGTAAGAGAGGTCTAGGTTACTAATAGAGCATATTTTAGGACAATACTTGGTGGAGTTGGTTAGCATTGAGGATTAGCTCAACCTCAATGGGAGTTGGCTAGAACAATAGGATCTTCTTTGGCTTCAATAATCCTAGTACAAAGTCCATGATCAACATAGTCTAAGGTCAGGTTGAGATAGGCAAAGGCATTGCTTTCTGTTGTTCGGCTTGGCATTTGGTCCTCTTACAACTAGCATAGTTCTCAATAATCCATTGTACATCTCACCTCATCTTCAACCAAAACAACCTTCCACTTAATAACTCATATGTCCTATGCTCTCCAAAATGTCCAAAAAGCCCATTAGAATGAGATTCTCTAATAAGTAGTTCTCTCAAAGAATAGGTTGGCACACATAACTTGCCTCCCTAAAATAGATACCCATCTTCCATGTGATAGTCATCCACTATTCTTCCTTCAACACATTGTCCAAACATAGGACCAAAATAGGGGTCTTAAGGGTACTACTCTTTGATGCTCGTAAACCTTAACAGTTTGGTATGATACTCAGTAAGAAGAACACATATTCATGATAGAGCATCAATAATTACATTATCTTTATCTTGATTGTACTTGATTACAAGGTTAAATCCTTCGAGGTGTTCAACCCATCGCGCTTTCTATCTCAATAGCTTGGTCTAACTTCTAAGGTGCCTTAAAGATTCATGATTTGTATAAATGACAAACTCTCTTGGCAATAGATAGTGATGCCACACTTGTAGCACTTAGAAAAGGGTTAGGAGTTCTATGTCATACACCTAGTTGTTCAACTGAGGTCTTCCTAGCTTCTCGCTATGGTTAGCAATTGGTTAGCCTTCTTACATGTAGATAGTGCCTATCCTAATGCTTAAAACTTCACATTCGATCCTAAAAATCTTCTTGAAGTTGAACAAAGATAACACAGTTGCAAATGTTAATCTTTTCTTCACCTCAACAAAACTTCCTTCTCTCTCTACCTACATGAATTCAATATTTATCTTTGTTAACTCAGTAAAGAGGTGTAACAATGGTACTAAAACTTCTTATGAATTTTCGATAAAAGGATGCTAGTCCATGGAAACTTCTTATCTCGGCATAGGTGGTTAGGGCCAACCGTTTGACAATAGCTAGGATCTTCTCATCATTGACTCGCTAGCTTCCTCCACTAACTACATATTCTAGAAAAACCACATCTTACTAGTACAACAACAATTCTTCAAATTGCTAAATAATTTCTTTGCTTTGAGTACAACAAGCATGCACAAACATGCTCAGAGTGACTCGATAGGTTAGCATTATACATAAGGATGTCATCAAAGTATACCATAATACACTTCCTAATTGGATTTCTCAACACATTGTTCATGAATCTCATGAAAGTGATCAGGGCATTCGACAAGCCAAAGGGCATTACCATCGACTTGTAAAATCTATGCCAAGTCTTGGATGCAGTTTTCCACTCATAGCTTGGCCTTATATGAATCTAGTGGTAGCCAGACTTTAGATTAATTTTACTAAAGACCCTAGCTTTGTTCGGTTCATCTAACCTGGGGTACTAAATCATGATCTTATTCACGGCTTTGCTATCTATGTACATATGCCAAGTACCCTCCTTTTTTAGCACAAGGAGCACCAGTACAGCATAGGGGTTAAGAATTTCCCTTACATATCCCTTTTCTAATAGCTCATTGACATATCTCTAGAGCTTAATAGCTTGTTCAAGGTTCATCCGATAAGCTAGCTTGTTTGACAGGGTAGTACTAGATATCAAGTCAATGTAATGTTCAATGCCTTAGAAAGGGAGTAATCCCTTGACCATTTGTTCAGTAAATAGGTCATGACAAGTAGCATAGAGCTAATAAGAAGAAAAAAGGGGTTGATTATGAGAGAGCTCTAAGACTCAACCCAACTTGAGTAAGGAAAGGAGTAGGATAGTTTAGCTGAGGGACTAAAAACCTAAGCATTGGGTGAGAGGTAACCTACTGATTTTATTTACCTTTCATTCATTTTTCCTTCATTTTTTCCTTTAAGTTATTTCATTTTAAGGAAAATTTAAAAAAAAAGAAGAAGATATTTTCAAATAGTTTCTATTCATGTATAGATATTCAAAGAGACTTAAGGTTGACACCAAGAAGACTTAAAGAATAATAGGGAAACATGACAAGACATCTCAACTTAATCCTCGAGGCAGTTAATTCCTGAGGTAGTCTTATTCTAACCGTACCATTCTAATTTATATTTGATGATAAGCTAAAATGATATGAGAAATAAAAGTTGGGGGTAGGGAATATGTGAAGTTAACTGAAGCTAAGTTTGCAATTTCTGTGCTAAGTTGAGACTACACTTGTACTGACTATTTGGTTATTGAGTCTATCTTATTTTCTTGAAGTTGTTGAGTTGTGTTGAAAAGGAGCAAAGAATTTTTGTTTTTATCATGTTCATAAAAAGTGATCGAATGAAGTGAACTTTTTACATTATCTAGAATTAATGGACTAAATCTTTAGATCAGATTGTTATCCTTTGTATTTAATTTTAGATTCGTAAGCTAAGAATAAGATGGTGTCACTAGTTAGAGTTAGACATTTACTTTTTCAAAAGTTGATTTTCATGTATCATGCTCCTTGAATTTTTAAATGGCTAAGTGTAGTTTTAGAAAATATGCTAAAATTGTTTTGATTTTGAAAATAATATCCAAGAAAAAAATAGAATGAAAATTGGTCAAAATTCAAAAGTTAAGGTTAAACCAACCAAAAAGAAAAATAGAAAAGTAAAAGAAAACAAAAAGAAAAAGAAAAAGTGAGCATGGTTGAACATCTAGGGTACCTAATAAATGCTTGGCACATCTTCTAGAATGATGAATTGTGAAAAGGCTTCATGTGTCCCTAGTGTTCACTCAAGAAAAAGGTGAGGAATAAAAAGCTCCTTTGAACAAAAGTTTGGGGTGCATAAGTGAAAATTGACCATAAGTAAGAATTTAAAAATCTTTGGAAGATCTGAGTCAAGAACAACTCAATTTTGTCCTTTTTTTCTAAATGATGGTTGGCTTAATTGAAGGATTAGGGCTATTTATACATTGATCAATCTATATGTTGTTAGGGCATTTCTCTTCCTTTACGACAACTTACTTGATCTGAAGTTATCTAATCTTCAGTTAAATAATAGGCTTAACTTTATAAACCATGGATTAATCAATTAATTCCCTTGAATATGCAAATAGGTACACCTAACCATTTACCTTAACTCTCATCAACCAATAATTGTATGTTAAGGGCTAAATTGAAAAATGCATAACTTAGTATGTATGAACTAGGGGATAGACTTAACAACCAAAGATTAGAGAATCCATCTATTACCCATTGTTCTACATAAGGTTTAAGCTTGCTTGAGGATAAGAAAATTCTAAAGTTGGGGGTATAGTTAAGTGTGTGAAACCACATATTTATCTAAAAGATTTCCCTAACAATTATATGTGATTTAATAGATTTTTTTATCTAAAGTGTATCAATTTTCATTAAGTCACATATAATCTTTTAACATAAGTGTTAATCATATTTTTGTGTTTCAGTGCTCAAAAGCCATATGCATTTGAATAATTTAAGCTCTCTATACTTGTTCTTAGAAGTCTTAGATACATGGTGGCACCTACTTGAAAAGTTAGAGGGAAAGAAAAGATGAGGACATGGAATAAGAACTACTGCCTTGACGATAGCCTTAGCTATGGTCAAGTTAGCATCTAGAATAGAAAGTTTTGAAGTATCATAAAGAATTGACCATACTACCCTGACAGAAGTCCCAACTATCATCATGATGGTATCTACCACCAAGTCGATAGTAATATTAAGCCAGTAACTTCCTGATAAAAAGCTACATTATGTAAGTCATTTAAATACGCAATTCTTTCCCCATTTTCGACTTCATTTTTGCTACTCTCATTAGGATTTTCACTTTTCTAGATCATTCAAGGTTAGATTTAGCTTAAATTAAGTTAGTTTTAGCATATTACAACCCCGAGATGTAAGAAAAACATCATTTTAGCACGTATTGAAGATTGGAAATTCTCTTAGGTGATTTCTCTATCTACCTAATTTCTTGTTGTTTTGGGATGTTGTTTAACTTTTGTAATCCCATTGTATTCATAAAGATTATGAATATTGTAATGCTAATGGATTAATATTTGGTGTTTGTGTTGTTCATTGTGATTGTATGCCATATGAGTTATGGGTTTCATGTATTGAATATGTATTTCACTTTATGAAGGAATATGTGTAGTTTAGGATTATGTGTGATCCATAATTGTTTAATTTGGACCACTTGTTGACACATTCAATTAAGATTTCACTTTTGGAATCAATCTTTCATCTATATGCACATGAAAAATAGAAGAATTCAAACAACATGCCTTTTATTAATTCATATACTTGGTTCTTAATTGTAATCATTGAAGTAATGAAATCCCATATTTTGTTACATTAAGAATTGTTCTTAGGTTTAGTTGATAGAAATCATATCTTTATCCTTTTTAGTGTTGGAATCTCTTGTTTATCTGCATTAGGCTAGTTGTTGAGTTTTGTTCAATAAAAGAATCATATTTCATTTAACCTGCCTAGATATGAATGGTAGTAGTACAATTGGGAGATAGCACCCCATTCTCTTAAGAATATGACCTTAGACCTCTCCTTATACATTAATCAATCGGTATACTTGCTAAAACTTCATGAATTCTAGAAGAATTTTCATTAAAATTGCAAGTTAGATTGATTAATTGTATAGTGATTGCTCTATTTCAAAAGAAAGGTAATTTTTCCAAATTAGTTCGTGACTTATGGAAGTGATGAACACGATACCATATTGATAGAGAAGAATGAAGCAGGGGTAGAACCTTCATATATCTATGCTTATCTTCTCTCACCATTTACTCTTTTAATTTATAGTTACTTCATGTACTTTCTTGTTAATATTTAAGCAACATTTGCATATCTAAGTAATCAAGACTTTGTGTCATAAATTGATTAATTTAAAGTGCTATTGTGAATCAAGTTAGAACAGAGAACATTCATGAAAAATGAACTTAATTTTTATAGAGCAATTAATGTTAAGTGGTCGAGCTTATCAGAAATTAAAATTGAGAACTTTTGAATAATTTGGCTCTACACACTAGGAAAGGGTAAAATGTTACCACCACATCTTTTTTTTTTCTTTTCCCCTTTAAAGTACGTTTTATGTTAAAATATGGTCGAATTAAATCAGAAAACCTAACATTTATCAACTAAGTATATTTAGATATAATATTCGGCTAAGAGATCAAATTAAAGTATTCAACTCTTATTGAATTGGTTACGAATGAATTCTCCATTATAATAAAATGCTTAACTTGGTTTTTCATTTGGAAAAATATTTTTCAAAACCTTAGATAAAATGTTTGCAACTAATATCACTAAAAGTGCATTTTTAAATTTATTTGAAACTTGTTTTGGCTAAAATCATTATGATTCATTTTAAATCCAAGCTACTAGTTTAGCACTTAGGTCAATTATCTTTCGATTAGACCAAACTTTATGTCTTGATTATGAAAGTTAGTTGAAATAACTCTATGCAATTAGTTTTGTAAAATAAATAGTACGAGCAAGTTCATTTAATGATAACTAAGGAATGACAATTTAGCATATTATTTATTGAAAACTTGTATAACAAGCTTCAATATATAATGAGATATTAGAGATGAATTGTTTAGCTTATAAAATTAATATTTGTAAATGAAAATATGTTATTAGAATATGGTGATAGGTTAACTATATATTATAGGTAATATAACTATACACATATATTACATTATTTAATTAAAAATAGGAAATTACACCAATAATTCGCATATTAATAAAATAAATAAATTGAAAATACTATGTTTAATTTCTATTTAATCTCTACCATTTGGGAAATATGTACTATTATCAATAAAGGAATATAATCTTAAGAGAGAGACAATATAAACAAAATGTAACTCGTAAAATATCAATTCTAGGAAAATGCTCTCAATTTTTCCTTGTATTCCACCATTCACCTCCTTTCAAACTTTCTAGAAATGAATCCTACAAACCTAGGATATTATCAATAATAAACCCTTGAAAAGAATCAAAGTAGAAACTTTAGAAAATTAAGAGAAAATTAGGGAAAGATCTAGTTTATGTATAGTTTGAGTGGCTAAGATTCACCTACTATTGAATTACTTTGGTGTTTGAAGGTTAGGCTATTGAAGAACTGTTCCAACATAGTTAGGGTAGCCTTCAGCCCTTGGAGCTCTAGGTAGTAGTACCTTTGCACATGTAGATTGATATTTAGGTTTGTTCAGTGGAGGGGATGGTGAAATTTTGGCTTATTTAGGTGAGTACCCCTTTACTTGATTGTTTTGTGATTTGTTTTGCCCAAAATACATTAGGCTACTTGGGCATTGTTTATTAGACCTTGGGTAATCACTTACCATGGCTATTATAGGAGGGTTTAATAAAGAATTTAGTGATTGGAAGTCAAAGCTGGCTATTGAGACTAGCGTTGCATTTTTGTGTTGCTACTTGGTGGATTTTTAAATGTGCTTTGGCAAAACATACTAATATCTAGTAGGTAGAGCATGGTATGTGAAAAATTAATCAAGAAAGTACAATTGCCTTAGAATGGATTCAAAATGCTTGATCTTGGACATTTGTTAATGAGGTTTGAGTTGGTTACTAATCGAATTGATTTCCAATGGAAATTCATTCATGTATATCCTAAAATGAAAGTTATTTTCTTATTATATGAATTGATTGTGTAAAGTTCACCATCTTCTAAATGTCTAAATACCTTATACTTTTCAAAAACTTAGTACCTAAAAGAGGGTCATCATGTCATCCTTAGAGTGTAGATAAGGCTATTTGTAAACTTAAACAAGTTATTTAAACAAAAAGTCAAGTATTTTCTGAATACTTCACATTTAACAACATTGACGGAATCCTCTTACAATGAATTTTGACTTTCATATATGGAGTTTTACTTACTACATTGGTCCTTCCAATCTTTTAGATTTAGATCTTTACCTTCTTCCCTCAAATATTAACCTTTTATGTTAGCTTCTTGCTTTCTTAGGTCAATAAGTTCCACATTCTACCATACTTTAACAACCTTCTAACTTTTTAGTGAAAACTTCTAGTTTACTAGAGTAATAGGTTTAGTATTCAACCCAATTTTCTAAGGCTTTTGACATTTCTTCTAACTAACCTGTAACATTGGCTATGACATTTTGTCCTTTTTTCCAAACCTTTTAACCTTGTTTCTAACTGTCTTAGAATTAAGAATTAAACCTACCGTCCTTATTTTCAAGCCTTCTAACCTACCTTCTAACTTTGCAACAGACTTAGAGTAGAGCAAATCCACTAGCTATTAGTTAATTCAACCATATCGGACCTATTTATCTAAATTAAAGGATGCTTCAAAACCTGTTAAAAAGGAATTATATAATAATATGACAGGATCTTGATGGAGAAGATGTCACTCAATTTATGATATTTCCTTAAGAGTAATCATAGAAAAGCTAAACTATCTTTATTATTTCTGACAAGAAGCTATGTATAGTACCATGCTAGAACAATCATTGACTAAAATGTCTAGTTTGATCGCCATAGTACAACACATGAATTGATAAGATCATAAAGTAACTTAGGTAAAGGTTGTTTGCTAATCACAAAGAATGCAATAAGGGTTTCAATTGTCAAGATTGCAAAGCTGTTCACTAACCTAGATAAGAAGAAATTATACTTTCACTTGACATCCCCAAGGGAATAGACATAATTTCTAATTAATAAAAATACTGATGATATCAAGTAAAAAGGAAGGTTACTCAAATCCTGATTAAAATAACAAAAACAAAGTCATATAGGGGCTTACGATTGGAAATACGATGTGAACCCCAATTGTGATTCTTCTAGACTTCTTTGATGTGTCTTCACTTTCTAGCTTCATGTCTACCTTTACAATCATGCTATGGACCATGATTCCTTCCACATTTCAAGTGATCCACCTTTATATGTAAGAACATGGTCATGAACCCATTCGTACTTCTCTTAAGTCCCTTATGTCTTCTTGCCAATCTTTACTTTCATTCTATCAACTTCAAATCTAGTTTATATTGCTCCATCATGACAAATCAAATACACTGTAACATTAATCTAGTCGCTATGTAACAAGACTTACACATAAGAATACAAGCATGAACATACTCGTGCTTCTATTGGGTCCCTTATCTCTTTTTGCTAATTCTTCACTTTCAGTCTATGCACTTCCAACCTAGCTTATATAGCTCCATCATGACAAATCAAACACATTCTAACATTAATCTGATTAGTATGTAATAAGCAATTCTCCTTAAATGCTTATCTTCAAAAGTGCAAGGATCATAAATGATTCTTTAAGCTAAGCAATGGAGTCTTTGTGCTCTTGTGCTAGTGATAGGTCCATGACACTTATCATCTCCTCGAGCTTGTGAAGAATTGCCTTCAAATATTCAACATCTTCTAATTCATTCTACACATACAGAGAAAGATCTACATCATTGAATGTAGTTAAGGCCCTATAACCATCCAAAAGTTCAATTCCATATGCATTGTCATTGACATGCTCCAAAACTCTAAAGGGACCATTTGGTCACGAGCAGGCTTTTGTGATCTTTGCTTAGGATGTCTGTCTTTCCCTAAATGTACCATGACCAAATTTCTTAGATTCCATACAGCTCATTGTCTGCCTTTATCACTTAAGGCTTTATTCCTTTCTTCTTATTTCTCCAAAATCTTGTATACTCACTAATGAAGCTTCTATACTTCTAAGCTTTATTTAATCTTGACGTACTATCATTTGAAGTCAGCTCCCTAAGCAACAAATTCATAGGTATTGTTTGATTATACCTGTAAACAACCTTAAAGGAGTCTTATTGGTAGCATTATGAATTGACCTATTATATGAAAATTCTACCACTAGAAGACATAAATCCCAATCCTTCAAATTCCTTCCAATTATGGCCCTTAGCAAAGCTCCAAGTGTCGTATTGATTGCATCCATTTGGATGTCCATCTAAGGATGACAAGTTATAATGAAGAGTAGTTTAGTAGCAACCTATGCCATAAAGCCTTCCAGAAAGTGTTAAGAAACTTGCACTCCTTGATCAGAAACAATATTATGTAGGATACCATGCAATTTCACAATTTCCTATCGAAGTTCATAATAATAGATAGGAAACTATGCATTTTATTATCTTTCAAAAATTTCCTGTAATTTTATTATTATTATTTTTTTATATTTCTATCTAGGCTATTTATGCAAGTATATAGTTGATCTGATTGTATCTTATGTGGGTAGAATAGATAAGCTCATGATACTTATTGAGCCTTATCTTTATCATAAAATGAGGGATATGAATCTTATCCTTAGTACAACTCTCTCTTATGTATATATCCGACTATTGCAACTTAATAAACATGGAAGGTTTATTCTATTTTCATTCATGGTATTAGCGCTTCAATTGATCCTATATCTTCCAAGATAATTCAAGTATGAGTGGAAAGAATGACAAACTTGTAACTTCTTTAAGCTCTAAAAAACGGATTTGGAACCCTAGGAGACCAAAGCAAGTCAAATCAAAATAAACCTAGCTAGCTAATTCAAGCTATCCCCATTCTCTTCAAATCATGCAACATAAGTTAAATGGCATGAACTTTAGTGAATAGATTCAATCAATTAAGCTTATGATCAAAGGAAAAGGAAAACTTAGATATCTTATTGATTCTAACGTTGTGCTTGATAAGGAATCTAATGAATATGGAGTTTGGGAGGTAGAGGACTCTATGGTTATGATTTGATTGGTGAATTCCATGGAGTCAAGGATAAGAAGGACCAATTTGTTTTGTGAAACGACAAAAGAGATATGGGATAATGTATAAAAGAGATACTCTAACTTAGATAACCTATCCTAGTAGCTTGATTTGCATTCAAGGCTCCATACAATAGTTCAGGGGAGCATGAATGTAATGGATTATTAAAACACATTGGTAGAATTATGGTAAGAGATGGACTTGTTCTATGAGGTTGAGTAGAGATGCATTGAAGATGGTAAAAAATATAATTCTTTACTTGAAAATGATTGGTGTATAAATTTTTTACATGGCTTAAATTTTAAATTAGATGAAGTGAAAGCGAGATTAATTAGGAAACAACCTTTTCCTAGTCTTAAGAAGGCATTCACAGAAGTAAGAAGAGAAGAGAGTAAAAGGTGAATCAACTAAATTAGCGAAGAAAAATATGTACTATAACTTTTGTAAGAAATCAAATCGTACTCTATCTACCTGCTGAAGATTAAATAGCAAACCTAAGATCTCAAAGGAAAAGTGATTGCAGAAGAATTCAAAGTCCTTCCCTTCATACGTGAAAGCTACTTAATTCATTGAAGTGGAAGAAAAATAGTCCTCAAGATTAGCAATCAATTTAACTGATGATAAGACTATATCACTTCAATAGATTTTAGGTCAAACTCAACTCAATCATTATAAGACACAATTTGGTGAAGTATCATCTACAACTACAATTGCTCTCTAAGGTAATAATCAAATTTCTACCTAAAGAAGTGAAAAGGATCAATGGATTGTTGATACGAATGCATCTGACCATATGCGTAATTTTACACATTACTTTGAAAAATTAAATACTTCCTATAGTACGAGTAAAATCATGGTTTCTAATGGTGGAAGTACATTGGCGAAGGGTAGAGGAACTATTGTTATTAATGGTTTAACCTTAAATGAAACATTATTCGATCCTAAACTTTGATATAATCTAATTTCAACTAGTAGCTTGATGAAAGATATGAAATGTAGACTAATTTTTTCTTTTGGTGGTTGTATTATACAGGACCTAGCTTCGAGGAAGATGAGTGGCAGTGTTAAGGAAAAAAAGGGTCTCTACTATTTGTCTAAATTGAGGTCTAATTCCAAGTATGAGAGTCAGTCCTTCATTTATATTCAAAATAAGTCCAATGTTATGTTATGGCATGCTTGTCTTAGGCATCCTTGTTTTGTTTATATGAAAAAGTTGTACCTAAACTTGTTTATCAATAAAGATGTATCTAGTTTCCATTATGACCATTATATCTTAGTTCAATTCTTAAAAAGTTCTTATCATGCTCACTCTTACACTCCTTCAATGCCATTTTACTTGGTACATAGTGATATTTTGGGCCCAGCTCGTGTCTTAACTTGTTTTGGGTGCAAATGGTTTATAATGTTTCTTAATGATCATTCTTAACCAATATACAAGTTCTTCATATAGACAATGGAAAAAGAATACCTCTCAAATGAATTTAAAACTTACATTTTTGAAAATGGAATTACCCATCAAAGCTCATGTGTTTATACTCCACAATAGAACGAAGTAGCAAAAAGAAAAGATAGGCACCTTCTTGAAATAGCTTGAACCAAGATGTTTACAAACAATTTCCTAACTAGTTTTAGGTTAAAGCTATTCTTACTGTTGCATATTTGATTAATTGAGTTCCTTCTAAAATAATACAATTTAGAACTCTCATAAGCATTTTGCATAAGTCTTATCCAAAGATTCACATTTTAATTCACTATCTCCTAAGGTCTTTGGATATACTAGATTTATTTTGAACAACTCTCCATGCCAACTTGAACCAATGGCTCTTAAGAGTATATTCTTAGGCTTTTCTCCTATACATAAGGGATTCAACTCAAACTAGAGGCTCTCAAGTATATATTCTTTAGGTATTCTCTTGTTCAAAAGGGACATAGGTTTTATCACCCACCAAGCAAGCATCTTTTTACTACATCTAACATCATATTTTTAGAGGAATAGCCATATTATGGCACTTCCCTTCAAGGTGATTATAATTTTGAGAATGAAAAATGGTATCTCCCTTTAGTTCCTAGAGAAGATTCTATAATTCCATCATAAAGTACATCTCAACCAACTTAGCAATTTGTCTCAAATATGTTAGATCAATTTAGTCTTGGTTCATTGTCAAATGTACACTATTCACCTTCATTTAGTCAAGGAAACACTTTAGTTAAGTCACATTATGTTCAGGGAATGGGAGATAATGGTTCTAATCCTTTTAATTCAAGTGTAATTAAGTTGGAGTTTGTTATAAATCGAAACATGTGTTGGAACTAAATCTAACCTTGATTATTAGAAGAAGACCTTAGAACTCATACCTATTTGGGTGCACACCTGAAGAAACAGACTTCCTAATCATATCCAATTGCCCAACCTAGAGTGTTTGGTCTTGTCAAGAGAAGAAGAAGCTAAATATGTTGAAATAGATCTCCTTATAGCTTTGAAGTAAGGATAAAGGTCACGTGCATGGTGTCCTATCTATAACTTTGTGAATTATTCCAAACTCACTCTAAAATTTTGTATGTTTGCTGCCTAAGTAGATGCAATAATTATTCCTAGAAGTATAAATGAGGTTCTAACTCATAAGAGGTGGAGAAATGTGGTCCATGAGGAAATGAAGATCCTATATCGAAATAAGACATGGGAAATCGTAGATCTCCTTAAAGGGAAAAAAATCAGTAGATAACAAATGGGTCTTCAATATTAAATATAACTCTAGTAGGAGTATTGATTGACTTAAAGCTAGGTTTGGTGGCTTAAGTCTATACTCAGAACTGTAGCATCGATTTTGAAGAGACTTTTGCTCCAATGACTAAGTTGAACTCTATAAGAGTAATATTGTCTTTATTAGTAAATTTATTTTGGTCATTATATCAACTAGATGTGAAGAATGCTTTCCTAAATGGGGATCTTGAAGAAGATATTTATATGAAAATGTCACTTAGCTTCACGATTGAAGGAGATGAAGGAAAAGTGTGCAAGTTAAATAAATCACTATATGGCTTGACATGGTTTCTTAGGGAATGGGCAAGAAATTTAGTAACACTCTGATCAACTTGGGATATACTCAAAGCCGAGAAAAAAAAAAATCTATTTTTGAAACATGGTTGTAATAGCTTGAGATTAGTTGTTATAGTGTATATAGCTTACATGATCATTACAAGTGACATAGTAGAAATAGATAGATTGAAGAAGGAGATTAAAAGAAAATTTAAGATAAAGGAGCTTGGAGACCTAAAATGTTTTTTAGGGATGGAAATTGCAAGAACCAAAAGAGGAATTGTGATAAGTCAGAGAAAATATATTTTAAATCTTTTAGAGGAAATTGGTAAACTAGGGTATAAACCCATGGATACTCTACTTCCTCATTCTTGGAAGTTTGTTGCATCGAAAGGTAATGAGCTTATGGATTAAGGATAGTATCAAAGGTTAGTTGGAAGACTAATCTATTTATCATTGACACAACCTAATCTAGCCTACTCAATTAGCTTAGTTAGTTAAGCTATGCATGCTCTAACAAGATGAAGCATGTTGACTTAACAAAAATTTTATAAAAAGTGAGCTTGAGAATAGCAATATCAAACTACTAGATATTTCTTCAAGAGATTAAGAAGTCAATGTTCTAACAAAGTCTGTGCCAAAGCAATTATTTTCTAAGATGATTAGCAAGTAGGAATGATGTATATCTATTCCTTAGCTTTGAGGAGCAGTTAAGCTAATGTTGATAGTTAAGAAAATATGTGGTTTATTATTTTTCTATTTTTTCAAGAAATTTTATTATTTCTATTTTTTTTTTTGTTTGGGGCTGTTTATGTAGGCATGTAGTTCATCTGGTTATATCATGTATGGGTATAATAGATAAACTCGTGCTACTTGTTAAGCTTTATCTTTATGATAAAATGAGGGATATGGATCTTATCCTTGGTACAACACTCCCTTGTATATATATTCAGCTATTGCAACTTAATAAAACAAGGAAGTTTCATTTCATTTTCCTTCACCTTCAAACACAAATTAGCAATATAAAAACAGTCATTTGCCTTATGGCTACAAAATGAGCCATTTTGCTAAACATGTTCACAAACACCATTACACATTCTTTCTCCTCTAAGTTATCATAAGACTTACAACAAAATCTATACTAATATCCCTCTAAGGATGTGTAGGTAGTGGTAATGGCAAATAAAGGCCAGTTGGTTCCCTTTTGGACTTAGCTCACCTATAAACACCAAAGATACTCTACAACTCAATGTATATCTCAAGCCATACTTAGCAAATAAAAATGCTCTTGTGATGCTTTGAAAGTCCTCTTGTTACCAAAGTGTCTTGAAAATCCTCCTGAATATGCATCCCTTACTAATCACTCCCTCAGTGAGCCATTAAGAATACATAGCTTAAAAACTTGAAAAAGATAACCATTTGATAATTAGGAAACATGTATTATAGCACCATCCCGATGCTACCTATGGATAAGATAAAAACTATCTCTTTAACCTTACTTTACTTTTTATAACAAAAGCATATTTTACTAGCAAGTATATTAGGTCACATATGTAGTAATAATACTAATAAGAATTAAGTTGAATCTATGGGGAATGGTATCTAATTTTTATTAGCATTAGTCTTGTCTAAATCTAGGCAATTAAAATCAAGGGTTTATG
This sequence comes from Lumnitzera littorea, assembly GCA_024138015.1. Classification (NCBI taxonomy): domain Eukaryota; kingdom Viridiplantae; phylum Streptophyta; class Magnoliopsida; order Myrtales; family Combretaceae; genus Lumnitzera; species Lumnitzera littorea. The sequence continues at coordinate 45,364,850 of JAMXBB010000012.1, read as the reverse complement.
AAAATAATTAAATTATGAAAACTAAATTAACAAAAGAATTAAATTGGGTTTCAACATTTAAAGGATTTAATTGCAAACCAAATAATTGGAATATTGATTATGATAATAAAGGTGTCCTTAAAAAGTTTAGTATTAAAACAATTAAGCACTAGGAATTCCTTCTCGTTAAGTGAATTCCTAGGATTAACCAATTTATTCTTTTTATTGCTGACAAGCGATAAACTAAATTAATCCTCTTTTATTCCTAAACCTTAATTAAATTAAAGAACATACATTATATCTTATTAATCTAGACAATCCAATATACAGTAAATAATTAGAAGAGATCTTGCGATTCAATCCTAATTAGCACATATTTTAGTAAAATCAAAATATAGGTTGCTGTGATTAGGAAATTAAAGACTAAAACAATAGGCACAATTCATAAACTGATAATCTAAAATATCTAATAAGCAATATTAATTAAGTACAAACAAGAAATAACAAATAAAATGATATCCAAATCAATAATTTACTAAAAAGGATGAAACAACCTATTTAGGAGTTTCAATCTCCAATTCTAAATCAAATATCGCTTCTATTATTTCTAATGTTGAAATCTTGAAAAGAAAATAAAACTACTCTCTAAAACCATAGACTAATGAGAGAAAAATCTATCATGTATTATCTATTAGTTTCTACTTCTTTTCTACTTGTTTATTCTATTATGAGGCCTTCTACTTATATTACAAGAGATCCCATAAAGAGTGGGCATACAAGATACAATTAGATATCTTTCTTGAATAACTTCAATTCTTTCCAAATTAATATAGAATGATGTTTGTAACCATAGTCTTTACATGTGGTCCTTCTATGCTTCGATTCTTGCATAGAATAGAAGATATACGGTACGTCTGGAATTAGGAAATTGGCTTCATTCAATAAGTGACATAAGTCTTCCATTTATGGAGCGACCATGGCCTAGGACCATGGACTTAGTCCTTGCCTATGAAGCTGTCAAAACTTAATTTCTTCTATTAATAGTTTTATGTGCCTTTTGTCATCACACGTATATTTTCTAATATTGTGTATTTTTTCTATCAAAAACATACAAATTAGTGTAATAAAATGCGAAAATAAAATTTTAACAAATAAAATATCAATTTATACTAAAATTACACTAAAAAGCCTATCAAAGCAATGCAAAATCTATTTATAAAATGGGCACAAGTAAGCTTTATCAAATTTTCCCACACTTGAACTTCTACTTGTCCTCTAGCAAGATAAATAAAGTAGTGAAAAACTCTTAAGGACAAAATTCAATGAATGCTCAAATTATAGAAAAAATAAATAAATATTGTACATAGTTTATTTAGGGACAAGGGTGCAAAATCTTCTACTAAAATTCATCCTTTAAAAATTTATAGCTTCCGCAACTTTTTATTTTGTAAAATTTCACTTAATCATATTTAAATGCCCTTTAAATACAATTACACAATATATGTAGTGGCTATAGAAATCATACTAGAATTGAACAATTAATCCATGTAAATTGGAGTTAGACCCCATTATTTAAAGAAAGATTAAACTAGAAATCAGAATAAACATCAAACTTAACTTGGAAAAAGTTATCTACATTTTAAAACTAAAGGGCACATACTTCCCTTTTTCACCTCTCTAAGTACAATACATATTACATCAATTAGTCTCCTAATCGTCACCTTACTTCTTTCAAATTTTTCTCTAAAGGACTATTTAAGCATAAATATTTTGGTATTAGAAAAGAACTTTGCTCCTCTTTTAATTGACCAAGGCCAATCCATATTTTTTTAATTTTCAAATTGGTAACACCAAAGTACTTTTCTCTTCTAATGGACTAAGATCAATCCATACCAATATATATATATATATAACCAATTTCCTCAAGTTAGCAACTAAAAAGAACCTTACTCTTTTGAGGGATCAAAAGTTGATCCTTACTAATATATATTATTATTATTATATATATATTTTTTTCAGTTACCTCAACTATTTTGGTTTTTCAAGAAACTTTCAAGAGATAGGCATTATTTGTTATTAATTAAAAGGCTCTCAATGCTTCTAAAAAATGAGTATACACTAAAGTAAAATATAAACAACTGGCTCTTAATTAGCATTGTTCATCTCGATTCTAAGTCTAAATCTAAGTGTAAATAACAAGAAACTATATATTGTATGCAAATTTTATTATTCAATTCTAGTATTGTATAGAAAGGTCATCATGATTAAGAAAATTTCATACCAAAAAAATTTTATCCAAAAAGTTCCTTTTTTAATTAGATGACAAACTAATGGTGAATAGATGTGTAGTATAAAACATATTTGATTCTATATATCTCTTAAAATATATACATATATATATATATATATATACATATATTTGCAAAAGGCCTAAGCATAATCAATCAAATCAACCCGATTGCTTTTATAGATTTTTCTATTAGTGTCTACATACTCTATTCCTTCCCTCCACACTTAAATTATATATTGTTCCTAATGTAAAAATAATCAATAACAAGTACAAAAATCAATAAGGGAAAAGACAAAAGGAAATTGAAACTTCTCTAGTTTAAGCTCTGACATTGAATTTTAAAACTTGCCATATTGTGGGATTCCTTATACCATTTGAGTTCATAATGGCCATGCAAAAGAGAAAAACAAAACAAAGAAAGAAAAAGATCTAAGAAGAAAAAAAATAAAACTAAATTGAAAATACTTCCTACCATTACTTCTCCTACAAAGATAAAAGTTCAAACAATAGCCTTAAAATTAGTAAGGCTGATCCCTTACTAATCACAACAGATAAGTAAATAAAGAGAATACACAAGTTAGCAAATACCGTGAGTGTATATCCTGCTAATTGATAAATTGACATGTTAGGTGTGGGTTTTTTTTTTTCTTTTTGAAAAATAAAACAATTGAAAATTCAAAATCATATTCAAGTAAGGAGGTTCATAGTTAAGGGCTACGAGCATGGCCCTTGCCCGTAATAATCTCGATGAATTGTTTTTTTTTTTTCTATTTAAAGCTATGGGACTATACATACGTGACGAAAGGGGCATAATTACCACTACGGGAGTAGTTCTTGCCCATAGTCATTTCATATTTTTAATGGCTTCAAAATTCTTACTATGATTTGAGAGGATTATACCTTAAATTAAGTACATGTTCTTTACCCATAATCCTCTCAAATTTTTATTTAATCTCCTCTTCAATGATTTACCCTCAACTAAAATTCTTTTAAGTTATTCTTGCAGTGCAACCAACAAAACATCACATAAACTCTAAAGGAATAAAATGATTAAAAGATCTAAAAATATTCCGTAAGTTGCTAGATAAAAAAATCATCGTAAGGGAATAACAAAACAAAATCAAATAAAGTAAAGCAAAGGATATGGAAAATAAAAATTAGGTTGCCTCCCAATAAGCGTTTATGTTTAACATCATTGGCTCGACGTTTTTTATTTCTTTACTAAGGTAGTTTAAATCCATGAGGCATCTTATTAAAAATCTCTCTAAGAGCTTCCTATTCATTGTTAGAGTCAATTGTTACCCCGATTTAAGTGTTCCATGTCATATTTGATTTAATGGTTTGAGGATTTTTCTTTTTCCATCACTCTGTAATATTTAAATGAAGCTCATTATTTCCAACCCTTAATACTATTTTACTATTTTTCACATCAATTACATCTCTTGTAGCAACTAAGAATGGACAACCTAAGATGATAGGAATTTCTTTTATATCCAAGATAACAAAGTCTACAGGGAATATAAATTTATCTAATTTTAGAAGTACATTCTCAACCACCTCTTTTGGTTTCCTGAAGGTCCCATCACCTAATTGAATTGACATATCAGTTTATTTAATTGCATCCCCTAATCCTGATTTCATTGCCACAAAGAAAGATATCCCATTAATACTTCTACCTAAATCACAAAATGCATTTCTAAGATTTTCATCTCCGATGGTGCAATTTAAAGTGAATTATCCTAGATTGTTTAATTAAGGGGGAAGAGTGTCTTTTAGTGCTTTAGTACATGTAAGTCTTAATATTAAGCCAAGTAACCATAGGATTGAACTTAAAATACAAAGTTTAGGGTGATCGGTTAAAGGATTCGATCAAACCCAAATTATAATCTATAAATAGAAAAATTAGTAAAAGTGATCCCGTAAATTTGAATTTAAGAAAATAAGTAATAAAATAGGAGACTATAAAATTTTCAAATTTCAAGTATAATAATTGTTAATTATAAAAAAGGTGAAAAGTGTAATCTAATAATTAATAAATTACTAGAGATAAATTATATGTATACTAAAAATTATAGAATGACCTAAATAATAATTAAGAATGTTCATATGTATCCTATATGTATTTACGTGTAGATAAAAATACGGGAAATTACTTAAATTGGCTAAAAACTCATTGAATAATTAAAGAAAATTATTAATTAATTAATGAAAAATCAGAGGGATAGGGAATGATGAATATCTAATCGTGGCAAGTTAGGAGTTGAAGAAGAAAAATTAGCCAATTAGAATCAAGCAACACAAAAGCCAAAAACTAAGGGATTTGGATAATGTCTCATCTAATTTAATGCAAATTAATTACCACTAAGCTCTATAAATAGGGAAAAAATTTACAGAACTCCTTTAGATAGTTAGGAATTAGAGAAAAATAGAGAGCTTCGAAATTCAAGAGAAAAACCAGAGAAAAAAAAAAAGAAAGGAAAACTGTGTAGTTAAGGCTAATAAGCCAAACCCACACATCACCACTACTTGGGATCGAGCCACCACCACCACCTGAGACTGAGCTGCCACCACCACCGCCACTGCCACCATCACCACCCCACTCCAAACCCACCGTCTAGGTCGGCCGACACACTTAGACCAGAGTTAGACAGCCAAAAGGCATAGAACCGGATGAGTCTCTCATCTACCCTGATTTTGTATAATTTCCTAAAATTAGTTATTTTTCCCAGAAAATTATGAAACTTATTATTTTGAGGTTTTATTGTATGTAGATTTAGGGAAAAATATTGATTAAGTTCAATCATGTCTGAAAATATAGAGTTCTTAATAAATTAAGCAAAACTAAGCATGATTAGAATTAGAAATAAATAAGCTTAGGAGTATAGTTTGAAGCTCAATTTTTTTTTGTAAAATGCTTAAGTGATATAGAACAGTGCTATGAAGCCATTTTTTTAAAATTAATTTTTAAGTATATTTTTAGCCCTAAAATGATGGAAAAATTAGGTAATTTTGGGGTTAATTAAGTGATTAAGTAATTAATTACTGATTTAGATAGTAATTAGATGTTTAGGGATGTTAATCTCTATTGTGGAAATCTAATCCTAGCCTTTGGAGTATTAAGTGTAATTAATTTAGGAATTATGTAGTAATTGTAGGAAATTAGGAATATGTGGAATTGAAAATTTAATAAATATGAAAAACTAGGGTTATTTAGATAATATTATAATAAAAATAAAAATATACTAAATCTGAAACAAAATTTAATTATATAAAAAATGTAAGATTTCCTCATATCAAAAATAAATCCGGTACCCCAATTAGGATTAGTGTGTACCGAATAGTTTATAATACTAAGTTAAGACCTAATAGAATATTAGAATACTCGAGCTTAATATGATTAATTTCACATTAGGATTCAAGCATATTTAAGACTTCAAAATCAAAACTAGAATCTAATTTAGGATCCGAACCCCAAAACAGGGTAGAAAGAATCATTTGTACATAATAGGTATACATGGAAAAAATAAGTTAAATTATAATTTAGAATATGAATTCTTAAAGTATAAGTACTAAAAAGACCTATTTGTATTATAAGATACTCAGAGACGAATCAGCTTGCAATTAAGTGATCGGGCGATTGAGAAATTCCAAGTAAATTGGGTTATTATTTACTGTATTAGAGTACTATTTTTATGGCACTAGGAGACTTATGATTATATATGGTTGTGATTGTAAGTAGTTTACGCATGTGTTTAATGTATCAGAATTCGTGTTGAAATTTGTGGTATGATTGATTTTGTGTTATGATTGAATTGCTGTGAATTTTTTGAAAACCCTAAATGAAATTTAATCTTATTTAACCCTAATGACTTAAAATGTCATGCATTGCAACCCGTTAGGGGATCATTAGGATTCTCCAACCGAATACCGACCCCTTCAAAAGGAATAGGGCAGGATTGCATAATGGTCCCTTCTTCATCATTAGTCAAACTAAGTCACAGGAGAGGAGGTAGCGGCGAGAGTGAAGTCAATGGTTCAAAGGTAATCGCGAGAGGAGCGATGTCTCCATTGCACAAGCCTGGGTTTGGTTGTGAGCTACTGCAAAACATGGAAACTGCTTAACCTGAATTAAAGCGGGTGAAATTTCTCTGATTTCATAACAGACCAGACTACGTTATGTGATGACACTTGATTGTTGCATTGCATAAAAATAATTGTTTGATAATCTTGTTTGTGGTTGGATACATTCATGAGTCTCTAATTCAACTTACTGAGCTGTAGTTTCTCATACCCTTATAGATCCTTTTGTAGGTCCTGATTTCTGAATACTTCAAGTATTATACCGCCTTACAATTATCTAGAGGTTAGTTCTTTTAAAGCTAGGGGTGTGAGGATCAATTTACTTACTAGTGATGTGTAGCGAGAATGTCCTTTATAGTTTGAGTATGAAAGACTGATAGTTATTATGTAAATTAGTGAACCGTTATGTTTATGTAGAATTTCCTAGGAAGTTCTATAGACTTTACATAAAATTATGTATATTTATTAGAAATTTGTGATATTTACTATAATTGTAGTTAAACATTTAATTGGACTGTTTACTTTATATAGATCATGTCTATGGTAGGTATTGTGAGATTAGTTACTATCATAGAATGGTTTACACGGTAGGACTATTGCGACTCTGTGACTTCGGGGTATAACAATTCTTAGTTGATATTAAAGCGTAGTTTTGGTAGACTCGCTTTGAAGCGTCATACTTTAAAAGAAATAGATATTATAGGAATATTGAGAGTGGGTAATATTAAGTGGGCAATAAAAGATTGTATTAAGCATATGAAAACATAAGTAACCATAATGTTTAACATAGTAAATGTTAATTGGTTTAACTATGATTACAAGGTCGAAGGAAGGAACTAATACATAGTTGGATACGATTCGGATGGAATGGAGAAGTATCCCCTATTGATTATCGGGTTACATTACAATGGTTATCGATGGAATTAGCTTATTGGAATATCTTTAGGATAGTTGATGAGATTATTGACAAGTTTCATGATAAGATGTACTATAGCTGGAAAGATGAGTGGGCATGGATGGAGATGAGTCTAGGACCTCAGTATAATAGATATACTACCATAGCAGTTTTTGAGTAGAGATGGTTGGAGATAGAGGGAATTATAACTTTGATGATGCCCTTACAGTATTTTCCCGCTGGGTTGGAGGATGAGAGATCATACTCAGCTAATATTGTACACATCCCTGCTGACATTCAATACATTCCCAAACAGTACCCACCAGGGATTATTGATTGGTTTCCTCATTTTCCAGAACCTGCTGGGGAAGGTATAGAGATACCATTGGACCCTAACCTTGAACCTGAGCCTGAGATACCAGAACCACCACCAAAAAACTTACCTCCAGTTGAACCCCAAGAGGATGGAGTTCATGTTGAAGAAGACCTTGAGGAAGACTTAAAGGAGGACCTAGAAAAAGAAGATCTAAAAGAAGACCCTAAGGAGGAGCAAGAGAATGAGAACGAGAATGAACTTGGTGTAGATATACATGCTGTAGTTATGTAGGTGATTGCAGACATCACGATAGCTGGAGTAGGAGCTGGTGATACAGTTGAGTCATATGATGATGATGTGCAGGAGGTGATTATGATTCTTGAGACTCTAGAGATAGTATTTGTAGACTCTGCATTAGATAGTGAGCATGAGGATCATTTGGTAGGAGGCCATGTGGATCACGATTCCTTTGATGGAGTAGTAACCATGGATTTAGAAGAGGATTAGCTTAGTTAGATGACTAACTTGTTTTGGTTAAATAGATTTTTAGATATGATCTAGTAGCAATTTTGATGGAAACTGATGTATTTTAGGATCTTTTGATGTATTTTGACTTTTGATGTACTTTGTAGCTTCTGGATCAAGCTAGATGTATGCTGTAATTAAGTTTGATATTGCCAATTAATGTAATCTTTTGTCTTGTACATTTGTAAAGATCGAGTCTGTACTAGATTATGTAAGTAATGATGTAATCGAGTTATAAATTTGATGTATGTATTCAAAAGTTATCGAGTTGTATCTTTTGTTTTGAAGTTGTAATGATGATGATGTAAAGTTGAATGAAATATATAGTGGAAGTTAGACTACTAAGTACATTGATTACAATGATATTGTTATTACTATTTTATATGAGTATATATTGTAAGCATTTATTAATTTATAAAAATTCTCTAAACAAAAGTAGGGATAACTTATAGATAGATATGAATGCAAGGTTATAAGTTAAACTATTAAGTAATTATGGCTGAAGTTGGAAATGGGAGTAGTCAAGGAGGAGCTGAAGGAAATCAAAACCCTCTACCATGAGCACCATCACCATCGAGAGAACAATATAGACAAGATTTACCCCTGCCACCTTCACAAGAGAATATGCCTATTAGACAAATACTTGCCAGTATGCATACGATGATGAGACAGCAAGGAATGTTGATTCAACATCTTATGACTGGTGGTAACGTGGGAAATAGGAGACCCCAAGAAGTTGAATGATGAATGGAGCGACCTCAAGAGGTAAATAAACTTCTTGAGTTTATAAAGGCCAACTATTACTTTGAAGGGGAGATGGGTAGGCCAGATGTAGCTAATGATTGGCTAGCCCAAATCAAATGAAGTTTAGAGGCTTTTAGAGTCCCTGAATCTCAAAAGTTATCTTATGGCACATTTGTGTTAAAGTTAGCTGCGAGAGTATGGTGGGACTCGAGAGCAAGGCAACTTGGAAATAACATTGATTGGCAACAATTTAAGGAGGAATTCAGGAAGGAGTATTTCCCTCATAGTGTTCAAAATAGAATGGTGCGAGATTTGTTTGAACTGAAGAAGGGAGGTATGAGTGTAACCTAGTATGAGATTGAATTTAATAGATTGTTACAATATGTACCTAGCTTATATCAAGATAATGTTGAGTTGAAGAAAGATTTGTTTCTTACCGGATTTGACCCCACAATGTGTTGTAAGCTGTTGGATTATGGTTTCACCACTTACAATGAAGTGGTAGATAAGGCAAGACAACTGGAAGATAATCATGTGAGGATGCAAGCAATGTAGAGTCAAAAGATCAACAAAGGATATCGACCTGGTCCATCATTTAAGAGATCATATCCTGGTGCCATTAGTAGCAGTTCTGGACAAAAGAGAAGGAGACCAATAACTCTGGCTAGTAGCTCAGTGCAGTCAGTGCCTAGTTTGAGTTTTTACGACAAGGATGGTAATGTCAAATGCTGGAAGTGTGGTGCAAATCATTTCCTGAGAAATTGTGCTCAGCTTAAGGGGAAATGTTTTATATGTGGGGATTCGAACCATATACTAAAGGCATGCCTTAGGATGAAATTAGTAAAGTGAAATAAATGTGATAGGAAGGGCCATTTCTCCAAATACTGTCCACAGTTTGTACAAAGAGCTAAGCAGATGGAAGGTTTTGATAACACCACTACACCTGCTTGTGTCTTCGCTCTAGAGGATATGGGAGTTGAGGAGAATGAGAATTTCTCAGAATTTATGGAGGAATACTACCATGATGATGTCAAGGAGATCATGGGAGTTGAAGAAGAGAATGATGAAGGACTTGTAATCGGTGCATACTTAGACCATCTATTGTAATGATATTTCTAGGTGTGAATTAAACTAAAGTATTTGCATTCAAGATTTATGAATGCTAGTGTAGTTAGTAATCATAGTATTAGTACATTCCAGGACATGTACTGATAAATGGACAACCTGCTTTTGTGCTGTTTGATACTGGTGCATCGCATTCCTTTGCAAGTCGGAAATTTGTAAATGAACAAGAAATTAGTGTGGTTACTGTTAGCACAACTTATAAAGTTAAAACTCTGACTGTGGAGAAAGCAACAACTCGAGAAGTAGTAGCTGATGGTAGAATAAAAATTCAAGAGAAGGAGTATCCTATAAGTCTTGTAATATTACCTTTAAATGGTTATGATATAATAGTGAGAATAGATTGGTTGTCTAAAAATAAAGCCATTATAGAGTGTAGGAATAAAATTATCAATCTTAATGAGAGAGAAACAATATTTCAAGGAAAGGCTAGTGGAAGTAGGTTAAATTTATCGATGATGGAGATATGTAATGAACTATTTGAGACAAAAGTAAAGGAGAATGATTGGAAATTTTGCTAGGTGTTTGCTGTGGATGTAAAGAAAGAGATATCCAAAGTAGCAAACATACGGGTAATGAATGAATTTTCGGAGGATTTACCAAGTTTAGCCCTATCCCAAGAGTTGGATTTTACTATAGAGTTAGTTCTTGGAATTGAGCCTATTTCTAAAGCTCCATATTGGATGTCACCTATGAAACTTTAAGAACTAAAGAAGTAGCTTTAGGAGCTATTGGATAAGAAGTTTACTCGACTGAGTGTTTCACCATAGGGCACACCGGTATTGTTTGTAAAGAAGAAAGATGGTACTATGAGATTGTGTATAGATTATCGAGAGTTAAATAAGGTTACCAGTTAGAATAGGTATCCATTACCTCGCATTGATGATTTGTTTGACCAACTACAAGTGCAACTATCTTTTCTAGAATAGATTTAAAATCAGGATATCATCAATTACGAGTTAAGCTAGAAGATGTGCATAAGACTGCATTTAGAACTCGATATGGTCATTATGAATTTTTGGTGATGCCATTTGGCTTAACGAATGCCTCGGCTGTACTCATGGACCTGGTGAATCGCATATATCAACCATATTTGGATAAGTTTGTCATGGTGTTTATTGATGAAATTTTGATTTATTCAAAAGCTAAGAAGGAGCATGCAGAGCATTTACGATTGGCATTACAGAAGTTGAGAGAGAATAAATTGTATGCCAAGTTAAGTAACTATGATTTTTGGTTGGATATAATTTCTTTTTTAGGTCATACTATATCTAGTGAAGGAATCTTTGTAGACTCGGATAAAGTGAGAGCAGTAATGGATTGGAACAACCAACCACTGTGATTGAGATAAGGAGTTTTCTAAGTATGGTTGGATACTATCAACGATTCATAAAGGATTTTTCCAAAATTGCCAAATCGTTGACTCAATTGACCTAGAAGGATATAAAGTTTGAATTGAGTAAAGGTTATGAAAGGAGTTTTTAAGAGTTGAAAAAAAGATTGGTTACAGCACTAGTATTAACATTACTTGATCTAGATAAGCCTTATAATGTATACAATGATGCTTCACGGAATGGATTAGGTTGTGCATTGATGCAGGATAGAAAAGTTGTTGCATATGCATCAAGACAATTGAGGCCACACGAGAGGAATTATCTAACCCATGATTTAGAGTTAGCGGCTGTAATGTTTGCTTTAAAGATTTGGCGACATTATCTCTATGGACAATGGTGCGAGATGTACACTGACCATAAGAGTTTGAAATATTTCTTTACTCAGAAGGAGTTAAATTTAAGGCAAAGAAGGTAGATAGAATTGATTAAAGATTATGATCTGAATATAAATTACCACCCTAGAAAGGCCAATTTGGTGGCGGATGCATTAAGACAAAAGAATTATGAACATGTTGCTTTACTGTTAACACCTCAACGTGTACTAGTGCAAGAATTTGAGAGGATGCAAATTGGGTTTAACTGGTGTGAACCTAATAGTCAGCTGATGAATTGGGAATTGCAACCTACTCTATTAGAGAGAATAATGCAAAAGCAAGAGGAAGATAAGGGTCTGATGGAGATAAAAGAGAAATTAAGTAATGGACAAGACCCTGACTTTAAGGTAGATGATAGAGGTATAATAAAGTTTAGAGGAAGAATATGTGTACCACAAGATGCTGACATTAGGAAGCAAATTTTGGATGAAGCACACATTACAGGTTATACTGTGTACCCGGGAGGAAATAAAATGTACCAAGATTTAAAACTCATGTATTGGTGGAATGGGATGAAGAGAGAGGTGGCACAGTATGTATCAGAATGCATTACATGCTAACAAGTCAAAGCAGAACATCAAAGACCAAGTAGACTATTGCAACCTTTAGAAATACCAAGATGGAAATGGAACCATATTACTATGGATTTTGTGGTAACATTACCAAGGACTCAAGTTGGATATGATTCCATTTGGGTAGTTGTGGATAGACTAACGAAGAGTGTACACTTCTTACCTTATCGAACGGGTGATTCAATGGAAAAGATGTTAGGCTATATGTTCGAGAAATAGTAAGGTTACATGGTGTACCTAAAAGTATTGTTTCTGATTGGGATAGTCGATTTGTATCTAAATTCTAGGAGAGTTTACATAGAGCTTTGGGTACAAAGTTGCAATTTGGTATAGCTTATCACCTACAAACACTCTAGAAGATATGTTACGAGCTTACGTATTAGATTTTGGGGGTGATTGGGATAAATATTTTCCGTTAATAGAATTTGCCTACAATAATAGTTATTGTGCAACCATACAGATGGTACCTTATGAAGCATTACATGGGAGAAAGTGTAGATCGCTACTATATTAGGATTATGAAGAGTATGCCATGATTGGACTAGACATGATCGATCAAATAAGTGAGAAGATTAAGATTGTTCGACAGCGAATGAAAGAAGCTCAAGACTGTTATAAGATTTGGGCTGACTTAAAAAGAAGACCATTAGAATTTGAAATTGGTGATCATGTTTATATTAAAATAAGCCCATTCAAAGGACTCAGATGGTTTGGCTCAAAGGGAAAACTGAGCTCATGATACATTGGTCTATTTGAAGTATTGGAAAAAGTCGGCAATGTATCCCATCGAGTAGCTTTACCTACAAGTTTATCGGGCTATCATAATGTATTCCATGTTTCCATGTTAAGAAGATTCATTAAGAACTCGAATACGATAGTGGAGATAGAGCCAGTAGAGTTAACAAGAAATTTTCAACTTATGAGGTAACCCATAAAAATATTGGATAGTCGGTTTAGAAGTTAAGGAATAAAGATATGGAGTACGTAAAGATTCAATGGAATAAAGGTCTAGACTTAGAGCTGACTTAGGAACCAAAAGTCGTGATGGTGGAGCAGTATCCATGGCTTTTCTAACTTTTAAGTTAGTAAAAGTATGAAAATTATTGTGTTTAGTCATTTAAGTGCAATTTGGATATACAGAAGTTTTGAGGACAAAACTTTTTTGAAGGGGGGTGGAAATGTAAGTCCTAAAGTTAAATCAAGTAACCATAGGATTGAACTTGGAACACAAAGTTTAGGATGATCGGTTAAAGGATCCGATTAAACCCAAATTTTGAGGACAAAACTTTTTTGAAGGGGGGTGGAAATGTAAGTCTCAAAGTTAAGCCAAGTAACCGTAGGATCAAACTTAGAATACAAAGTTTAGGATGATCGGTTAAAGGATCCGATCAAACCCAAATTATAAACTATGGATAAAAAAATTAGTAAAAATGACCCCATAAACCTGAATTTAAGAAAATAAGTAATAAAATAGGAGACTATAAAATTTTCAAATTTCAAGTATAATAATTGTTAATTATAAAAAAGGTGAAAAGTGTAATCTAATAACTAATAAATTACAAGAGATAGATTATATATATACCAAAAATTATAGAATGACCTAAATAATAATTAGAAATGTTCACATGTACCCTACATATATTTATGTATAGATAAAAATACGCGAAATTACTTATATTGGCTAAAAACTTATTAAATAATTGAAGAAAATTATTAATTTATTAAGGAAAAATCAGAGGGATAGGGAATGATGAATATCTAGTCGTGGCAAGTCAAGAGTTAAAGAAGAAAAATTAACCAATTAGAATCAAGCAACACAAAAACCAAAAACTAAGGGATTTTGATAATGTCTCTCCTAATTTAATGTCCATTAATTATCACCAAGCTCTATAAATGGGGAAAAAATTTATAGAGCTCCTTTAGACAGTTGGGAATCAGAGAAAAATAAAGAGCTTCAAAATTCAAGAGAAAAACCAAAGAAAAAAAAAATAGAAAGGAAAACTATGTAGTTAGGGCTAGTGAGCCAAACCTACATACCACCACCACTTGAGACCAAGCCACCTCCACCACCCCACTCTAGACCTACTATCTAGGCCAGCTGACACACTTGGACCGAAGTTGGACGGCTAAAAGGCATCGAACTAGGTGAGTCCCTTATTTGCCCCAATTTTGTATAATTTCTTAAAATTAGTTATTTTATCTAGAAAATTATGAAACTTGTTATTCTGAGGTTTTATTGTATGTAGATTTAGAGAAAAATAGTGATTAATTTTAATCACGTCTGAAAATATAGGATTCATAACAAATTAAGCAAAACCGAGCATGATTAGAACTAGAAATAAATAAGCTTAAGAATGTAGTTTGGAGCTCAAATTTTTTTTGTAGAATGCTTAAATCATATAGAATAGTGCTATGAATCCATTTTTTTTAAATTAATTTTTGAAATTTTTAAGAAAATTTCTAGCCCTAAAATGATGGAAAAATTAGGTAATTTTGGGGTTAATTAGTTGATTAAGTAATTAATTACTGATTTAGATAGTAATTAGATGTTTATGGATGTTAATCTCTATTGTGAAAACCTAATCCTAGCCTTTGGAGTATTAAGTGTAATTAATTTAGGAATTAGGTAGTAATTGTAGGAAATTAGGAATATGTGGAATTGAAAATTTAATAAATATGAAAAATTGCGGTTATTTAGATAATATTATAATAAAAATAAAAATATACTAAATCTGAAACAAAATTTAATTATATAAAAAATATAAGATTTCCTCACATCAAGAATAAATCCGGTACTCCTATTAGGATTATCGTGTATCAAATTGTTTAGAATATTAAGTTGAGACCCAATAGGATATTAGAATACTCGAGCTTAATGTGATTAATTTCAAATTAGGATTCGAGCATATTTAAGACTTCAGAATCAAAACTAGAATCTAGTTTAGGATCCGAACCCCAAAACAGGGTAGAAAGAATCATTTGTACATAATAGGTATACATGGAAAAAATGAGTTAAATTATAATTTAGAATATGAATCTTTAAAGTATAAGTACTAAAAAGACCTATTTATGTTATAGGATATCTAGAAACGAATCAGCTTACAATTAAATGATTGGGCAACGGAGAAATTCCAAGTAAGTTGGGTTATTACTTATTGTATTAGAGTACTATTTTTATGGTACTTAGAGGCTTAAGATTATATATGGTTGTGATTATAAGTAGTTTATGCATGTGTTTGATGTATTTGAATTCGTGCTGAAATTTGTGGTATAATTGATTTTATGTTATGATTGAATTGGTGTGAATTGTTTGAAAACCCTAAATGAAATTTAACCTTATTTAACTCTAATGACCTAAAAAGTTATGCATTGCAACCCGTTAGTGGATCATTAGGATTCTCCAACCAAATACTAACCTCTTCGAAAGGGATAGCGAAAGATTACATAATGGTCCCTTCTTTATCCTTAGTCAAACTAAGTGACAGGAAAGGAGATCGTGGCGAGAGTGAAGTCAATGGTTCGAAGGTAGTCGCGGGAGGAGCGATGTCTCCATTGTACAAGCTTGGTTTTAGTTGTAAGTTGCTGCATAATATGGAAACTCCTCAACCCAGATTAGAGCGAGTGAAATTTCTCTTATTTCACAACGGACCAGACTATGTTGTGCGATGACACTTGATTGTTGTATTACATAAAAATAATTGTTTGATAATCTTGTTTGTGGTTGGATACATTCATGAGTCTCCAATTCAACTTACTGAGCTGTAGTTGCTTATACCCTTATAGATCCTTTTGTAGGTCCTGATTTCTAAATACTTCAAATATTATGCTGCCTTACAGTTATCTAAAGGTTAGTTCTTTTGAAGTCAGGGGTGTAAGGATCAATTTACTTAGTAATGATGTGTAGCGAGAATTTTCTTTGTAGTTTGAGGATGAAAGACTGATAGTCATTATGTAAATTAGTGAACCATTATATTTATGTAGAATTTCTTGGGAAGTTCTGTGGACTTTATATATAATTATGTATGTTTATTAGAAATTTGTGATATTTACTATAATTATAGTTAAACATTTAATTGGACTGTTTATTTTAAAGCGAGGAGTCGTTGACGCCTTATGTAGATCATGTCTATGGTAGGTACTGTGAGGCCAGTTACTATCATAGAATGGTTTACACGATGGGATTGTTGTGACTCTGCGACTTCAAGGCATAACGGTACATGCATGAGTTAACATAACTATTTCTCTCACATTAATTTTCCTTTTCTTAGCCATTATTTCTTTCAAATATCATCTAGAATGTGGTGTTTTCTTTAATAAATCTACTAAGGGTATATTAATTTCTAACTTCTTAAACACTTACATAAATGAGTCATAATCCTCATCAATTTTTCATTTAAATAAATGTTTTGGAAAAGGTATAAATGGCATACTTGGTTTAGTACTGGGTTCAACACTAGGTTCACATTCTTTAGGAATGTTCCTTTGTTATACCTCTTCTTTCTTTGAATTTGATGTAGAAGCTAGTGATTCTTGAAATATAACTTTCTTGCCTAACCTCAATTGTATTGTTTGGCATGCTCTATTGGGGCGAAAGTCTTTACAACATTTTGAAATTGTTTTTCCAACATTTCAAACCCCTTTATGGTTACATGGGAAAGTTTCTCAACTGTTGCTTTGCAAATTGGTTTTTCATCTATTTTTATCACCTCTCTTGTTACTTGAAAACTGCAATCATTTTGTGATTCTATAGACATGGTCACTGGAAATTCTAGTTTTTTTCTCATTTGAAGTAGACTTAGTAGAATTTTTCTTTACACCCACTAGTGTAGTGGTTAAAAGCTCTACTACTTATGGTAGTTGAGTCTCTAATTTTCAAATAATTAAACTTTATCTTTCAAATCTTTCTTCCTACTTTTTCTCTAGATTCCTCAATAATTTTTCAATACTCTTGTCTTTTTCCTAGAGTTGAGATCACATGATTAGCAAATGAAGGTTGTTCATCATACTCAAAACATGACACTTCATCAATTATTTTAGATGCTTGCGCCACTGGCATGTTTGTTATTGGTCCTCTAACCATAACTTCAATCTTGAATTTGTCCTAATATTAGATCCTATCATAAAACATTAGTAGCTAATTCCACATAGGAGAATCATGATATTGACATATGGTCATCAAATTGCAAAATCGTAACCATGCCTCATATAGCGATTCACCTTCATGCTGCTTAAAAGAAAGGATTTGAATTTGAAGCTTTATAGTGCAACACAGAGGAAAAGATTGCACACATCAATCCTTCATGGGATGTGCTTGCAAAATAAAATAAAAATAAGTAGAGATCTAACACTAAAAAGAAATTAAAAGAAAATAAACAAAGAAAATGGAAATAAAGAGAAAACAAACAAAGAAAATGAAGCACCTAAATTTAGACAATCCTAAAAACTCAAATTAACACAACTTATTCTCTGACAATGAAGCCAAAAACTTGATGTGTTTAACCTCAATTTACTTTTCACAACACTACTTTTTATAACAAAAGCATATTTTACTAGTAAGTGCACTAGGTCGCATATATAGTTATAACACTGGTAAGAACTAGGTTGAATCCATGGGGAATGGTATCTAATTTTTATTAGTATTAGTCTCATCTAAATTTAGACAATTAAAATCAAGGGTTTATGAAAATAATTAAATTATGAAAAGTTAATTTACAAAACAATTAAATTGGGATTTAACATCTCAAAGGACTCAATTGTAAACTAAATAATTAGAATACTAGTTATGATAATGAAAGTGTCTTTAAGAAGTTTAATTTTAAAACAATTAAGCTTTAGAAATTCCTTTTCATGAAGCAAATTCCTGCCATTAACCAATTTATCTTTTCTATTGTTAGATAAGTGATAAACTAATTTATCCTCTCTTATTCCTAAACCTTAATTGAATTAAACAATATAATGCCATGTCTCTTTAATCTACATTGTCCAGTTCACATTAAACAATTAGAATAGGTCTCATGTCTCAACCTTTATTAACACATATTCCAATAAATTCAAAATACATGTTATTGTGGTTAGAAAATTAAAAACATAAAAAATAGGCACAATTCATAAATTGATAATCTAAAATATCCAATAGGCAATATCAATTAAGCATAAACATGAAATAATAGATAAGATGATATTCAATCAATAATTCATTAAAAAGGATGAAACAACATGTTTAGGAGTTCCAATCTCAGATTTGAGATCAAATATCACTTCTATTATTTATAATGTTGAAATCCTAAAAAGAAAATAAAACTACTTTCTAAAACCTTAGATTAATCAGAGTAAAATCTAACCTATATTCTATCTTATTAGTTTCTACTTGTTTTCTACTTGTCTATTATATTATAAGGCCTTCTATTCATATTACAAGGGATCCCATAAAGAGTGGTCCTACAAGATATAATTATATATCTTTCTTGAATGGTTTCTATTCTTTCCAAAAATAATGTAGAATGATGTTTGAAACGATGGTCTTTGCTTATGGTCTTTCTATGGTTCAATTCTTACATGGAACAAAAGATATATGGCATGTTTGAAATTGGGAACTTGGCTTTATTCAATAAGTGACATATGTCTTTCATCCATGAAGTGACCACAGCTTAGGACCATAGATGTGGTCTTTACCAATGAAGCTTTCATAAATTAATTTCTTCTCCTCGCAATTTCATGGACCTTCGTCATCATGTGTATATTTTCTAATATTACGTATTTTTCTTATAAAAAATATACAAATTATCATAATAAAATGCTAAAATAAAAATTTAACAAATAAAATATCAATTTACACTAAAAAGCCTATAAAATTTACGTATTTTGAGTGCCTGATGATTAAAACAAATAACAAACTCCTAAGGAAGAAGATAATGCTACCACACTTGTAATGTCCTAATCAAAGCTTAAAGCTCTTCATCATATGTAAAGTAATTCAGAGCTGGTTTGCTCAACTTCTTGCTAAAATTAGCACCTTTGTAAGCTTGTGTTTGATTTTATTAGACATAAGCTCAAAGATTTTACTAAAAGTAAGTAGCACCAAAACTAGTGCTATAGTAAGATTTTGTTTGATTGTTTTAAAACCTTTTTGCACTACTAAACCCCAATGAAATGTCACTACCTTTTTGGTCAACATAATCAAGGGCGCTGCTATAGCACTAAAATCTTAAATAAACTGACAAAGAAAGGTAACCCATGAAAATTACATACCCCATAAACATTAGTTGGTATTGGCCATTTAGCTATAGCTTTGACTTTTCTTTATCAACTTTGATCCTATCACCTGAAACCTCATAGACTAAAAAGTCATTTCCTCTTGACAAAAGAGGTACCTCTTCAAATTCCCATATAATTGTTCTCACCTTAGATAAAAACACAACTTGCAAATATTTATTGTAACTATTAAGATTAGGGCTATATACTAAAATATCATTGAAATATACTACTACATGTTTCCCTAACAAATCCTACATTGCATAAAAGTTCTTAAGGCATTAAACAAGCTAAAGGCATTACAAGCTATTGATATAAGCCATGCTTAGTTTTGAAAGTTGTCTTCTATTGATCACCAGCTTTAATTTTAATCCAACGACATTTGCTTTTTAAATCAATCTTAGAAAAAAACCTTATGCCATATAACTTATCTAACATATCATCAAATCGGGGTATTGGATACTTGTATTTGACTATAATGTTATTGGTCACTCTACTGTCCATGCACTAACCACCATCTTTCTTAAGCACTAATAATGTAGGCATAGACCAAAGGCTTACACTCTCATGAACATGGCGTTTGACTAGAAGCTCATCTACTTACCTTTTAGTTCCTTAGTACCTTTGGATTAATCATGTAAGCAAATCTATTAGGAAAAGTTGCACTTGGCAACAAATTAATTTGGTGCTCAATTTCGTGCATCGGGTAACTTTATAGGTAATTCATAAGATAATTGTCAAAAAATTCATTTAAAAGTTGTTGAACACCCTAGGGTAAATTAATGGCATCACTCTCATTAAGCATCATGGGTCAAATCATCATCAACCACAACATCTTCCTTACCTCCAACTCTAGCTCAACTTACCCTTAAGTCAATAGTAATGACTCTTGTTTAGATGGTTGCATAACTTGTTGAGTAGCCCTTACATAAGCTATACTCATAGGTAGTAAATGAATTTTCTTTCCATCCTTCAACACCCAATAGGTGATCTTTCGCCTACAATGAACTACATCTTCATCAAAAAGCCAAGGCCTTCCTAACAAGATGTTGGTGGCACTTATTGGAATGAAATCACCTTTTACCTCATTTGAATATACCCTAAGAAAAAATAATGGAAATGTCTTTCTCTTTGTCAATCATTGCACTCTTGTCATTAAGCTAGTGTAATTTGTATGGTTAAGGATGATCAATGGTGGGCAATTTCAATTTCTCCATGATAGATGTCACTATCATATTCACATAACTACCACTACTAGTAATGATTGCATAAGCGATACCATTCACTTAGTACTTAGTATGAAATATGTTTTCTCTCTATTTTAGATCAATAATAGTAGAGGCATGCAATGATCACCTAATTACTTTACAAGAATATACTTACCCAAAAACTATAAACACCTAAGACCCTTTTATGTCAATACACTCATCATCATCATTATCTTCAGTCCTTATTTGTTGCTCAATCCCAGCTTCCTCCTCATCTCTACTCTCTATCTCATCACCATTAAGGTACATGACCTTCTAATTTAGGCACCGAGCTACTACATGCCAACGGCCTTAGAATTTAAAACAATGTATATAGGTACTGCTAACTCCAATAAATAGAGATTCTAGAATTTTTACCCCTTAAGCCAACATATTTTACTTTATCTATCTTCCACCTACTTTTGTTCAATTTGTGGTGTTACTCTACTTACTAAAATTTTCATTTCAACACTAAAGGCCTTATTAGTACTAATTGACTTAAAAGCCACATTCTTAAACTCGTAAGGATTTGCTGGTTCTAGTGCTTAATAGTGGTCACTAGTTGTGTAACTTCTTTAAGACTAGTTGCCTTATATAAGTTAATAGAGCCATCAATCTCAAATCGCATTCCATCTAAAAACCTTAACATGGCTTGCTTATCATCCTCTTACATTTTGACTTAGGTTTATGTTGCTTTAAACTCTTTAATGTATTCTTCTACTATTTTGTTTCTATGTTTGAACCTTAGGACAGTCATGTAAATCTCGTGCCTTTGTTGCATAGGCAAAAAATAGCTTCACAGCACCTATCTCATCTCATTCTAAGTGATAATCTCCTCCATCCTAGCTCCCCATTTGTATTGCTGCATACTAGAATATGAAGCCTATGCATATCCGCAAAATTCCACAATAGCTAGTTTGATAGGAATCAACCCCTAGGATCCCTCAAACAATCTTAAGCAAAAGGACTAGTCAACTTAGCTCATAGGATCCTTAACTCTCAACTAAGTGTTGAAGAGGCTGAACTAAATTGCAAAGTTGGCTTATTCCATATAAGATGTCTAAGCATCATGAGTGTTGTCTTGTTAGACTAAGGTTAGACTAAGCTATCAAAAAATTTTCGAGCTAATCTATTTACCTATTTTGCATATCACCCTCTATGAATCCAAGAAAGCCAAGTTAACTCTATAAAGCTATTTATAAGCCTTACGACTACTGACCTTATCCTTAAACATCAGAGTTTGTTATGAGTAGAATCCTCTAGCCTCTATGCTTAAGACACATGTTCTATGACTTGTGGCTATACTATCTAATAAAGGATATTCTCTTTCTAGAAGAATTATGTAATAATTATTAAGGACACATTGTAACCTTAGGGAAACTGGGTATAAGTATCCCGTTAAGAGCTTGCTGTATACAAATCATTCCCTTGAATATTAATGAAAATTTATTAAGTTTCCTCTCTTTCCCATTTGTTGGGAACCTTAATTTCTAGCTCTTAGCAACCCTCAAGCAAGGTTGTGCAGCAAGCGACCCTTCAACCTAAACTAGTGACTCACATCTAGTATGTTATAAGCTAATATACATACACCAAGCTATATTAGAAAAGTGTATCTAGTCAAATTATAGTATAAAAATTAGATCTGAGTCCAAGTGACAATTTTGTAAGAAACCACAAATGTGAGTAAAACCCAATTTTTTAGCAATATTTTCCATATAATTTTCCAAATATCTAACTTTTAAAATTAAAAGGGAAATTAAATAATTAATAGAATAAAGAACAATAGTAAAATAAATAAAGATGCAAGAATAAAAATAATAACAATTAAAATGACAAAAATAATAACATAATTAATTAAAGTTAAGAAAAAGCATAATCCTTAATAAATCTTGTGTTATTTACTACCTAGTTGTCAGTAGATTCCTATTATGAACTAATCAAATTTGTGTCTCTAATTAATTCCTAATCTGAAGTATATATTTACCTGAATTGCTTTTGTAATAATATCTCAAAGTTACATTATGTCCTTGAATCCCACTATTGGGTTACCTTAATCTAGAAAAACCAAATAACTAAACATTTTAGTTAGTTTTTTCAAATTGTATCAGTCGATCATATTATAGGAACTCGATGAACTTTATAGCAAACTTATACATTATCTTAATCATCAATAAAATTGAATTAAAGACCAATACAAATTAGTATAATTAGATCACAACATACAAATATCATAGATTGAAATGAACAAGCATTGATATAAGAATATCAAGAGTAACATCAGAAATTTAGGGATTGATAATGATTTATGAAGAACGATTAAAGTGATGACATAATAAAAGAAGAAAAGATAATAAGAAAGTAGAGAAATCCTTGTTATTTTACCTTACCGACTCTTTTTTAAAGGGGCTCTCTTTGTAAACCTAAAATTAGACATCTATTAATAAGAAGTAGACCTAGATTTACAAAGAAAACATGTAAAAAATGAAAGATTCGTGAATTATAAAATCACTATGCCCTAGCATCATAGTCGAAAAATGTGTGCACGGTCTTTCATTTTGTTTAAAATCTTCAAATTTGATGAAAATTAAGGGTAAAAGGTCCACAGCTAAGGAACATATCTATGGTCTTCACCCATGGTCCTCTTTAGACTTCATTTCTTACTTGAAATTCCTTCACTTCAATTCTATGATGAATGGTCTTCTTCAATTAAGCTTTGAAATTCCCTCAAAATCTTTACAATTTCATCATGTGCATCCAAAAATCCTACAAATGAAATATAAACGAATTAAGCTCTAAATCATTATAATATTAACTTGATTAATATACAAAATCATCCTAAAATATCTATTTTAAGTGAGTGTCATCATAAGCCACATTAAGCTTGAGTAGTGTATCATATCTATTAAGCTGCTCACGGGTTTTGCTTAAATCTCACTGCCTAAATTTCCAATTGAACCCACCTACATTTCTTCGAGGACCCATTGCTATGGTGTGTCATGTCAGACTTGAGGTTTTGAGTAGGGATGAGAGCTTGAGTCCTATTGTATGTATCGATTGAGTTACAATTACAATTAAGGTTTTGGTCATTTTGTTAGCTAAAATGAGGTGTTTGTGTGAGTTTTGTTGTACTCTATCTTCATTTCTCAAAATAGAGCGGGGGTTATTGAAGTGGAGTCATAGTAGGAGTGTCATTGTTGTTCTATGTGCTTGTTCGATTATTATCAAAGGTGTTAGTGGTTATTGAGGTAAGTAGTAAGTATTGTGACTTATGTTTGCTGTGGTAGTTAAGCACTTGTGGAAACTATGGTTACTAAAGCAATGGTTGTCGAAAGGTGTATATTAAGCTATTGAATGATAAAAATGGCCAACTGAGTGTGAAAGCGGTGGTTGGAGATAATGAGAGTGATGCTCTAAGCCGGGGTCAATGTGTAGACCCTAAGAACCATAGATGAATGGATAGACCAACTTATTGAACTCTTAGAAAATATGTTAGTCATGATGTAAAGAGAAGCTGTCACCTTTGCTAAAGCAGTTCACCAAGTTGATGAGTGCGCTATTAATGAGACCCTCAAGGAAGTTTTTGTTGAATATCAGTGCCAACAACCTAATAAAGAAGTCCAACATAGAGTTTACCCAAAATGAAACATTCAAGTTCAAGGGGTTAAATAAAGAGCTAAGAAGAATGGAGGTTATAGAAGAAGAATAAAGTGATGATGAAGAGTCCTATGAGATTGATGAAAGGCTGGAAAGAGCACCTTGGTAGGTGTTGTCAAGTGATTTTGGTATAAAGCTCTGATCCTGCAAAAGTATAGAGGAAAAGGTTAAGTGGTCTCAGGGTTAGTCTGGTGTAGTCACTTCAGTGCTTAAGTAAATATATGTTTGTGTTGAAAGTAAGTAACTAAGTAACTAAAGTATTAAAGGGTATAAGATAGTTCTTACAATGCTTTCTTTCCCTTATTTATAGGCGAATACTGGGTGTCTGTAATAACAGATAATCATTGGACATGGATCACATGGAGATCCTGTAATTAAGTACATCTTAAAAGATAGTAATAATAGGCAGCTATGTAATGGGATTGAGCAAAATTACAACTATTTGTGTCACTTTCTAAATTCAAACTAGATTTATATGTAAGCTAGGCTTTGAGACCCATTAGATGGATTGAGCCCTTAAAGGCCTAATCTAAAAATAAAATCAATTGGCTTGTTGGAGGCCGTAAAGCCGAGTAACATATTAGGGCAAAATCTAGCTATAAAATATTTCCCCCCAAACTATCATAGTTGATAATTCGATTATGGGGGTAAACAAGATCTAATATTCAATCCCAATAGTCAAACGGTGAAAAGCAAAATCAATTGTTCTCTAAATGCTAAGTAACATGCCAAAATTTGGATTATCTCCTGAATTAGCTTGTGTGAGATTTTTTATTTTTGAAATGCATCATATCAGACTCTAAGTGAAAGGTCACAACCTTTAAACTTTCTGGCTCGTTCATTTTTCCATAATGACATGTGTGATAGTTGTCATACTAGTCATTATTGCATCACAGGATCTATTAATTGTTAATGATACCATATACCTTAGATATCTAACCTTTGACACATGTCATCCATCCATACTGTCTAAATAGTGCTCGCATTCCTATGAGAAGTGCATGAGAACTTTAAGGGGGGACTATCCATATATAAATAGCCTTTTTCATATTGACTAACATTTCTTGTTCCTTTCTCATTCATATTCACTTTTAGAATTTTCCTTTGCTTTCAAGATTTCTTTCTATAAGTTCTTATCTGGATAGTGAGCAACTTTCTTGTACTATTGAGTCATCTTCAACAACTTAAACTTTAATAAGTATGGTTCTTAGCATCATTCATCAACTTATACCTTCAGATTGTGAGGCAACTATGTCTAAGGTTACTTCTCTCCCCTAAAAAAGGAATGATTCTATGTCTTCTTCTGGTAATTTGGCAGATAGTATGATAGAGTGATGGGAAAAACTTGCTTGTATTAATGCTCTTCTCGTGGAAAACTATTGGATGATAGAAATGAAAGGTCAACTATTAGGTAATTATACAATAATGTAGTTTACAACATTGATTCTCCAAATAGAGTAATAAGTTGTGCCATTAGGACACTCATTGCAAGGTATAATAACTCTTGGCAAGATCTCCCCAATGCATGGCATCTGTATAGGTTAAGGGAGGAAGAAAGAGTGTGTTTTATGATAAACCATGAATTCCATATATATTTGAAATATCTTGATTTTGGGTCATGTCTTCCATTCTTCATTCTCTAAAAATAGTTCTTTAAATAACATTAGGTTGCACCAAGTATGTTTTCTCCTAATACTTATAGGCTTCTTGTTGCATTTGAGATCATATGTGAAGAGATCGAGGTTTAGGCTACACTCTAATTATTTAGATACTTTTTCTTAATACGGAGGTAACTTGATGGTTAGTACTTTGCAGCGGCTTGGTATGGATGCAAATTCGTGAATAGGTCAATGTCCAAGATCTACAAGTAGCATGACAAGTATGTCTCAATTAGGTTAGATGAAGATTTTGATTTTTGGACTCAGTAGACTGAGCCCATCCGTACCATGTATATTGAATTATTATTAAATGATGTTGTTGCTACCAAGAAGATTCAAGAGAGACGAGGGAATGAGTTTTTTTCTAGGATGCAAAAAGGATCACATCTCAATATGAGAAGGGGGAGCTAATTTTTTTTAATAGTGAAGGTAGGTGTTGATCTACTTGCTGTGTTGAGTAGAGCTATAAGAGGAAGTCATTCTTATGACTTAAGGGGAGAATCATTACCTTTAAGCCTCACTCGACATGGACTTGTATGCTTTTAATTTTTCCCCTCTCTTCTATTCATAATATTCTATTTCTTTTGTACAAGCATGGATATAGGGGATGTAGATCTCATGAAATTATTGGCTCAAGCCAAGGCTAAAAACTAAAAACTTGATAAGCGTGCAGCTACTAAAGTCCTTATTAATTGGTTGCTAGCACCAAGAAAAAAAAATGCTTAGGAGAAGGTTATGAAAGTGGTTGCCATTCCAAAGAAGAAAAAGTGAACTCTTCTTACCAAAAAGAGCCAGGAAATTGAGCAGACAGAAACTATTGGAGTTACACAACTTGAAGTACTGCCTACAATAAGAGATAATCTGTAGGAGGAAAGTGCAAAGAGAAGCTATCCGTGATGTTGCATTTGGCAACATTACCAATGTTATTCCTCAAAAGGTGGTCGACAACTCATCAGGCTAAACAAATGCTAAGCTAAGCACCAAGAAGAGAAGTGGGAAAATGCTTACCGACCAACCTCCATTTAAGAAAAGCAAGTGTTAGGAAGAGAAGGCGAAGGAGGCTTTGAGAAATAACACTCTCGGCATCAGTTTTGCTAAGTTTGTTCCCAACTGTAGCATAGGTGAATATTTTGTTTTGTGTTAGAGTTGCAATATCTTAGATATTAATTAAGCTATAAAATGAAATAAAATAGTATAATTATATGACTATAATATGCTTAGAATGCGATGATGACCTAGAGATAAGTTAATTAAGCTATAAAATGAAATAAAATAGTATAATATACTATATGAGTATACACATATTTTTATGAGTATTCCTAGTACAAATAACAATTATACTTGTAAATTAGCTTAAAATTACATAATTATATATAATATGTGTTGAATTCATAAAAATAAATAAGAAATATATCTTAAAAATAAAAGATATGTTAAAAACATAATTATATAAGTATAATTACACATTACATGTGATATATATATAGGATAAATACTTGTATATTAATAAAATAAGTAAATACCAACATCATAATAATAATAATAATATTTAACCAAAATATCCACTAAAGCATATCTAATTGCAATCAAATTAGTAAAGATTGCTGGAATTTATCATAGCATGCTATGGGGATTTGGAATTTGCTTAATCAAAAGGGAATTAGAGAGAGTTAGGCACCTCATGCTTAGGATTTAGGAGTAAAGTGAAGAAAAAAATAGAAAATAAAAAAGAAGGAAACTCCAAAAAGCCTGATTCTTTATAATAAGGCTTCCTAACCTCAATAACATCTTTAAGAAGCCAGACTACACAAAAGGAAAATTTTAAAAAAATCATAGAAAAATAGGAAAAATAGAGCAATAGATGGTGTAAGTATAGTTCATGTATCGAACTTAAGTCTATTGTTATGCCACTCAACCACCTAGTAGAACCACCTGTGCCTTAGCCTTTTGATAAGCAGCTACCACCTCACAGCTACCAAAGCTTCCAAGAACATGTAGGACAAATTTCTACCCTATTTTTATTTAATTTCAAAAAAATATTAAAATAACGAAAAAATTATGAAAAATTTCGTAATTATGTTATTTTAGATAAGTTATCGTGAGATATTTTTATTTTTGTAAAATTTGTAATATTTTATACACTTACTTAAGAAAGTAATTATTTATCCAAATTTTGACTTTCAAAATAAATATATCAAATGATGTAGTTTTGAGCTTGAAATTTTTGTATAGAATACATATGATATATATTTGATTGCTATGTAGCCAATTTTTTTATTTAAGTATTTTAGTATTTAATGTAACTTTTAGCCTTAAAAATAGTTAAAATCAAGGTGAAAATGTGAAATAAATAGGTTTTTATGAAAGTAATTGTTAAAAATGACACATATTAACTTTTGATTATTTATAATGATGTTAGGATATATTGGAATTAATTTTGTATAAAAGGATTAATATTTGGGTAATTAATGTAATTTAGGAATAAAATTGTAATTTCGAGTATATAGGCGATAAATTGATAGCATAAGACCAAGTGATAATTGAATTCCTTATATTTTGTAAGAGCCTACATAATTTTTTGGGGAAATTCTTAGTGATTCGAGCTATTTATTATGAATTTATGTAGTAAAATAGTTTAAATTATGAACCGAGGCTTATTTTTAGTAATAATAGAGTCAAATGTGATAAATATTGAAATTAAAACTATAGAGATACATATTGGTTAGATTTGATAAAAATGACATTTTAATACATTGAATGATAATTTTATGACTAAGATATGTCTTATAAATATTAAGGCTAGAGAATACCTATATTATTTAGTTATATTGACAAATTATATAAATTATAGTTTAATCACATAAAATAAGTGTAATATGATAATATTCATTTAGATACGTATAAGTATATTAGAAATCTGAACTATCCTTTAGAAGTCATCTTTAGACATAGAATCCATAATATGTGTCGTTAGATATGTATAAACCAAATGATACTATTTTTACTAAAATTAGATAATCCTAGGTAATATAACCTATATCTCTATAATATTATAAGGATTTACGTATTATGATAACTTTACTGTAACTAAAATATGATTTAATCGATTAAAAATATGTTTCGATATGATTGAAATGATATATTATACGTAATAGTATAACTATGTATATTATTAATATTTAATNTAGTTTAATCACATAAAATAAGTGTAATATGATAATATTCATTTAGATACGTATAAGTATATTAGAAATCTGAACTATCCTTTAGAAGTCATCTTTAGACATAGAATCCATAATATGTGTCGTTAGATATGTATAAACCAAATGATACTATTTTTACTAAAATTAGATAATCCTAGGTAATATAACCTATATCTCTATAATATTATAAGGATTTACGTATTATGATAACTTTACTGTAACTAAAATATGATTTAATCGATTAAAAATATGTTTCGATATGATTGAAATGATATATTATACGTAATAGTATAACTACATATATTATTAATTTTTAACAACTTAACCTATATAATAAAACTATATTTTATTATATAAGGAAAATAATAATATACTTTAGATGTATATATATATATATATAACCATTTAATGGAATGCTTTTAGATAGAACCCTAATGTTTTCGTAACTATTACGAAAATTAAATTTAAGTTTTGTATATATAGAGTCTCTTAGTAATCAGGCCATTGAAGACACGAGTCTTCCGTAATAAATGTTTCAATAAGTAAGTTATGATTGTGGCTTTACCACTTATTCAGATATTGTACTAAAGCATTTAAAAGCTTAAGAGTACTTTGATTGTGATTGTAAATTAGTTTTCTGTACGCATGCCATGTATGTAGTTGATATTCAAATTATGATAGGAGTCAAACTCCTTAGTGTGCTTTTTTGTATGATATTTTCATTTTGTATTGCTGTAAACTTATTTGGTCGCCCTTAATGGAAATAATAGTGATTCCATTACTAATGAAACTAAACATGCATAGCAATTGTTGGGGGAATGATTAGAACTATCAAGCCAAATACTAACTCTCTTTGATGATGATAGCTAAAATGGTTCTTTTCCCATCCTTAGTTGAACTAAATGACAGGTGAGGAGGTTGCGGCAAGGATATGGACCCTAATTTGAAGGTGGTAATGGGAAAAGGGTGTTTTCTATTGCACAAGCCTGTGTTTGGCTTGATTTGAGTCATAATAAAACTTGTCAATCTAGGTTGGAGCAAATGTAATTTCTCTAACCTTACAATGGTTCGAATAACATTGTGCGATGTTTCAAGTGATTGACTACATTGCATTTTATCATAATTAATAACCTTATTTATGATTGTTTGGTACTCTTTTGACTCTATCCCACTTACTGAGCTAGCTGTGCTCGCATCCCTATGAACTCTTTTGTAGATGACAAGTGAAGGTCGAGATGTTCAGATACCATCACCCCTATGTTAGTGTGTTGTTGGTTGGCAAATCGAGGGAAGGAATAATCCACTAAATCTAGGCTTTTGACTTTTTTGTTGAGTTTTGAGGAAACTAATTAGGAAATCTCCAAGACACCTACTAGTTTCCTATCTTATATAAATAGACTTTAAGACTTATGGCTTTTGGTAAACTTTGACTGTAAATTATAACTTTAGATGTGAAATGTTTGTGTAAGTATTGTTGTGTTATGAGATAACAAGTTATATAGAATTAGTATTTTGCATAGCGTAAGTATTGTTGTGTTATGAGATAACAAGTTATATAGAATTAGTATTTTGCATAACTGTGCTACAGGTTTGATCATTTATAGGTATCAGAATGGATGCTTCATGCTGGTTGAGTCATGTACGCTTTCTATGGACTATATCTATGATAGTAGTTATGAGGTTAGCTTTTATCTTAGGTTAGTTTATATGATAAGACTGTTACAAGTTTTTCTATTCTGGGCATGATAGTCTGAGTTGGTATAAGAGCATGATTCTAAAAAAATCAAGCTTTGAAGTGTTTAATTAAAATGAGTAGACAATAGGATCACTATGAGTAGAGTCAATAATGAGTATAAAAGGATTATATTCATAGTATTATATATATAGCTTATATATGTAAAACGGGATATGAAGTAACTTTAACTTATTATTTCAGATTTGTAGGAATAGTTTATTACATTTATGGTGAAACTTTGAATGGAAAGGAGATTACACACCTATCGAGTATACAATTTGGATGCAAAAGTTGTTACTAAATATGACTAATCGAAGGATGTTTTATACTATCAATGAGATTATTGAAAACTATAAGTGTGGAATGTCCTTTAGTATGCAAGATGATTAGAGAATAGCGAGGGATGAATTAGGACCTGCACATAATGAATATACTACCATAGTTGTCTTTGAGAAGAAGTACTTCCAAGAAAATAGAGCTTTATCTATAATGATTCCTATACTGTATTTTCCTGCTAATGAAGCAAATAGGAATTACCCTTTAGGTTTTAATTAGGTACCTCTAGATGTTTCACATATCCTTCTAAACTATTCTCCTAGTGTGGTTGACTAGTTTCCTAAGTATCCTATAGATGAGACTACAGGTATAGAAGTACCATTATAATCCCAAGAACCTGGACCCCCTATAATACCACTTGAGAATCTACCTCAAGATGCTCATCCAAATGTAGGGTTAGATGATGAGGATGATCCTGAGGAGGATTTAGAGGAAGTAAAGGTTGAAGCAGAAGCTAGTTTTCAAAATATAGCACAGGATAATGGAAGTGAGGTGCATGAAGTAGTTGTTATACCAAATACCTATGTCATAGTGGAGATAAGCTCGGATTTTGAAGGGAATGGAGAGAATGATTGATTCCTTTTGAAGATGCAACAACTTTAGTAAGTTTAAGTAAATAAAAGTCTGAGAAGATAATGAGAAGACTTGTTAGAGCTTTTGATATCATCTAACCTAGTTGTTTTGATGTACAAGTAACTTCTATAATTTTTATGTTTTGGTTACTAAATATGTAAACGATGTAAATAAACTCTTATACAGATGAAAATGATGTAAGTAAATGATCAAATATATAATTTGATGTTGTAAGTAAAGCAATGTAATGTTTTGAATATAAAATCTAGTTATCTTATGTACTAATATAAAAATGAATGAGTATAACCTATCATATATGAGTAATGATTACAAGAAATGAAGCAAATAGATGATATAATATTTTAGGTGTAATTTATGTGAGCTCATGATGTACATTTATGTTTTAGCCTATGATGAAATATGAATATCATTGTTTTATATATGTGGATGAAATATTATTGGTTTTATGTGATTGAAATCTTTTTTGAAGAATTTATAGTTGTGTATTACATATATAGTGAATAATTTATCTATATGTGAATATGAGTCGCTTAGATTAAGTATTAACTTCTAGTACGCATATTGTAAGTGTAGGGTTGATAGTTAGTGACTTGTGAATTTGAATATGGCAGAGGAAGCAAATAAAAACGGAAATGGAAGCAACTGACCTGAAGGAGTAGTACCACCTCCTAACCCTGTTGATCTACTAGAACCACGTAGAAATGATATACCACTACCTACTTAGAATATAATGGACCCAACTTAGTTTAAGCAAATGTTAGCTAATATAAATATCATGATCCAACAACAAGGAGCTTTAATTTAACATTTGATCATAGGAGGAAATGTAGTAAACCAAAGGCCACTAGAATTTAACCCCGAGGAATTTGACCCTAAGATGCAAGTCAACTTCTTAAGTTTATGAGATCAAATTGGTATTTCAAAGGTGAAATGGGTAAGCCTACCTCCAATGATTGGTTAGCTCATATTAAGCGTAGTTTTCAGGCGTTTAAGATTCTTAAAAATAAAAAAGTCTCTTATGGTACTTTCTTGCTAAAGATGAGGGCATAAGTTTGGTGGGACTTGATAGCATGAACAATTATTGGCCCCATTACATAGCAAGTATTTCGAGAGGCATTTAAGAGAGAATATTTCCTTGTTAGTGTGCAAAATCAAATGACCCAACAATTAATGGAGATAAAGAAAGGCATTATGAGTGTGGCATAATATTGAATGAATTTAATAGGTTGTTGCAATATGTGCATAAGTCATATAAGGATAATCATGAGATGAAGAAGGATCCTTTTCTTAATGGATTTGATGCAATAATATGATGCAAGTTGATGGATTATGGATTCACCACTTATCATCAAATTATGGATAAGGCACATCAATTGGAGAATAATTAACTAGCCATGCAAAATGAGTGGAGTAAGAAACTAACGAGATTTAATCAATACAGGCCAATTTTCAAAAGGACATTTCCAAGTGCAAATAATAACTCGAGTTGGAAAGGAAAGAAGTTAACTACAGTGATTAATGGCCTTACTTCAAATAGGACTGGATTTGTTTCTATGATGAGGGGAAGAATGTAAGATGCTAGAAGTGTGGAGCGTATCATTTCCCCAAGCAATGCCCTTAGTTAAGGGGTAAATGTTTTTTGTATGACGATCTAAATCATATATTGAGAGGGTGTCTAAAGATGAAAACAGTGAAGTGTTACAGGTGTGGAATGATAGGATACTACTCAAGATATTGTGGTCAAGCTAAACAAAGGGGTAAGAAATTAAGAGGAGTAGAGACAACTACTATACTAGCTTAGGTGTTTGTAATCGAGGGTATTGAAGAGTATGCTAAGGATTTTGATGAATGGATGGAAGAATACTTTTATGATGACTCGGATGATGAAATGAATATCGATGGAACTAACCAAGGCTTAGTAACAGGTATGTATACTAACTCATAACTTTTACTTACCTATGTATTGGTAGTCATTTTTTGTTCACTCGGCTTATCAAACGTTGATAGTCAATGTTGCACTCACTCGTTCATTCAACCGCCGATAGGATGAGTTACCTGCATTCCCGGCATCTCACCGAGTAATATAGATCCGTTCCTAATTTGAATTTAAGGGAAGTAGCGTGAATAGTTATCATTGGTACAGTTATATTACATAACTACTTACCCTCCCTACATTTTAAGGAATGTGTCTAATTAAGAAGCTTCCATGTGTCCCAATAGTTATTCTAGTAATTGTTACTTTAGACACGACATTTACCTAAAAATACGGGAAAGAAACATTATAAGAGCATCCGATAACTCTTAGCCACTTACTTAACTTTCCCTACTCTCATTTACTAACTTAAGCATCAAAGTAGCTGCACTAGATTGGCCCTGGTACTAAAAGCTTTTCCTTTCTTTGTAGAATAATTCCAATTACCAAAATCCACCCACAACATTTGGTGCCATCTGGTTTTTCTTAAACACATTGACATAGAGAAAACTAGAATGACTAAGAGTACAGGTGCTAGTACTTCTTCCTAACACCTCTAAGGGGAAAGTAGGCATACTAATGAACAATGCTTGGCTAAGTTAGAGTAATTTCGCCTCAACTCAGCCAAAGAAAACCAAGAACTAAACTAAAAACATGAAGAGATCATTAATCTCCTTTATAATAGTGTCTACCTAAATCAAAACAAGGTGCACAACGATAATCATGCCGAGAATAGTGATGATTCAATCTATTCACTCGAATTGCTAAAAAAGCAAGTTGAGGTTACTATGGGACCTTTAGCTCTTACTCTTAAGAAAACTAATAGGGGTAAGCAATTATAGCAGGTACATCATGTTGGGCCCTTCCCTATTGTCACCTTTATTACAACAAATAAGTAGTTTCAAATCAAGAAAAGCCCTTTTGTCCCTAAGATTTTGGAGGAAGTGATACTACGGCACATCATGCTACCACAGTTTGAAACTTATGACCGGACAAAAGATCCTAAAGATCATTTAGAGTACTACCATATGTTGGCTAAGTTGTACGGTTTGAGTGATGTAGTGGCTTGTCAAGCTTTTCCCTCAATCTTGAAGAATGCGATTAGTACATGGTTCAAACATTTGAAACCAAACACCATTTGCTTTTTCGGAGAACTAGCAGAAGTGTTTCTCTAATACTTCCTTACAAGTAAGCTTCTTTTTAAAGATTCTTCAATCCTTAACACAATTAAATAAAGATTAGATGAGTCAATTAGAGATTACTTGGCTAGGTTTATGGCTAAGATGGTCCAAATTCTAGAATTAGACATGAATGTGGCCCTCAATGCTGTAATTGATGGAGTGAAGCTCCATGGAGAATTTTTCAAGTCTCTTGCAAAGAATAATCTAAGAACTTTTGCCGAGTTCAAGGCTAAGGCCACCTCATACATTCGACAAGAAGATAACACAAAGGCTCGGCGAGAAGCTAATTAGAATAGAGGAGATAAGAAAAATGACAAGAGGAGAAGTGGAAAAGATGGACTTAGAACAAATGACGATCAAAATTCGAATGCCGAGAGAAAGAGACCAAGGATTCCAACATATTTGTCCCATACACTTGTCAACTATCCCATTTTAGACATATTGATGGAGGTACGTGCATAGAGAGGTATTTTACAATGGTCAGAAAGAATGAGAGGAAATCCTTCAAGGAGAAATTCCAATAAGTAT
This sequence comes from Lumnitzera littorea, assembly GCA_024138015.1. Classification (NCBI taxonomy): domain Eukaryota; kingdom Viridiplantae; phylum Streptophyta; class Magnoliopsida; order Myrtales; family Combretaceae; genus Lumnitzera; species Lumnitzera littorea. The sequence continues at coordinate 45,329,200 of JAMXBB010000012.1, read as the reverse complement.
TGTGATTTCTATCGCGGCAAAGGTCATAACATGAATGAATGCATTTAACTTAAGAATGCAATCGAGGATGCAATTCAATATGGGCCTTTACGCAAGTTCTTAGCACATGATGTTGAGAATATTGAGAGACCATCTCAAAGGAAACGTAAAGAATAGGAGAATGACACTTGGCTAGCTATTGTCGGGAGAGATGTAAGGGATGGGAGTTCCAGTAGAACACCCATGTAGTAATCAACACTATTTTTGGTAGACTTGCTATAGGCCAGTTAAGCTCTTTGAGTCTAACTAATGCTAAAATTATGTTTGCAGCATCTAGGGCAAGAAGGTTAAGATAGACAATACAATCTCTTTTGCAAAGGAGGACTTTGAGGGCATCTAGAGGTAACATAATGATGCACTTTTTGTCAGTACGAGAATTGCCAACTTTGAGGTGAAGAAAATTCTTACTAACTCTAAAAGTTTGGCATACATCATTTTCCAGCACTTTTTTTTACCAGATGAGACCAAAGATCAAAGCACAACTAAGATCTTATAAATATGATTTATATGCCTTCAACAATCAACCCTTACCTCTTTACCAATCTTGATTAGAGATGATGAGATTGTGCCAAAAGATAAAGTGAACTTCCTTGTCATCAAATGTTGGTCCCCATACAACATGATCATAGGATGTCCATGTCAGCATTAATTTTACATCATCCCTTCCACTACCCATCTCAAAGCCAAATTCCCTACTCCCATGAGAGTCTACATATGTAAAGGGGATTAACAGTTGGAAAGGTCTTTGTACATGAGAGCCTTAAGATGAGAAGAAGTTTTTCAAGTAGAAAACTATCTAGAAGGAAAGTCAGTTGGCATACAAAATGCTGAGAATGATACGAAGGAAATCTCTTTAGGAAATGACCCTAGGAAAACAACAAAGATAAGGAAACCCTTGTCGGTAGACATTTGTCAAAGTTTGATCAACTTCTTATAGGTCAATGCTGATGTATTTTCATGGTTCCCTTTGGACATGTTGAGTATCCCTAGAGATGTTGTAGTATACAAGCTACAAATTGATCCAAGTGTAAAGGTGATCCAATAAAATAAAAGGCATTTTATCTTCGGGAGACAAGTAGCCATAGAAGAAGAAGTCCAAAAGCTATTAAAGGCAAGATTTATTCAAAAAGAGCCTTATTCAACTTGGTTAGCCAACTGTGTGCTAATGAAGAAGTCTAACAGCAAGTAGCACATAGACTTTACAGATCTCAACGAAGCCTATCCTAAGGATTGTTTTACACTGTCGAAAATCGATCAAATGGTAGATTTAACTACTAGATACGCGTTACTTTCTTTTATAGATGCTTTCTTAGGTTGCAACCAAATTGAGATGGACAAGGAGGACAAAGTCCATATGTCATTTGTTACTAATTTCAGAACATATTGTTATGCCCTTTAGGCTGAAAAACATCGATGCAACATATTAGAGACTTGTTACCAAGATGTTCAAATCATAGATCCACCAAAACGTCGAAGTATATGTTGATGACATGATCGTGAAAAGCGTAATAGAGGATCGGTATCTTGCTAATCTTGAGAAAACATTTGCTACTCTCTAACGATACAACATGAAGCTTAATCTACAAAAGTGCATCTTTAGCGCAACTTTGAGAAAGTTTTTAGGATACATGGTTACTTGGCCTGGCATTTAGGCTAACCCAAGAAAGATTGAAGCAATAATAAACATGAAATCTCTTTATGTGGTCAAGTAAGTATAAGAACCTATCGAGTGAACAGCCACCCTTAATTGGTTTGTGTTAAGAAGTATAGATAGGTGCGTAGAATTCTTTAAAATCTTAAAATATCCAAAAGAATTTGAATGGTTTGATGATTGCAAAAGGGCTTTCAATGATCTCAAAGAATTCCTTATGTTACCCTTGACACCCATCTTTAGAGAGAATTTATATTTGTACTTATCAGTTAGTTACTAAGCTCTTTCTTCTATATTGATCTAAATTGACGGCAAGGAGCATTGACCCATTTATTACGTGAGTCATGTCTTGCAAAGGCTAGAACATCGGTACACAAAAATTGAGAAGTTTGTCTTAACAGTGGTTCTTTGGGTAAGGAAATTAAAATCATGTTTCGAGACTCTTCAAATCGTAATCCTTACTAATCAGCCATTGCGGTAGGCATTACAATGGTCAAACTCCTCCGAGAAGATGATGAAATATGCTCTAGAGCTAAGTGCTTAAAAGGTAGAGTACAAGCCCAAAATGTAAAAGCTTAAGTACTAGTAGATTTTTTAGTTGAGTTCACTGGTGAGGAAGATAGTATGGAGGTTGCCAAGAAATCCGTATGGTACCTTTATATAGATGGTTCTTCCATAAGAGAAGGAAGTGATGTAGGCCTTGTTCTTCAAAGCTCCCATAATGTTAAAGTTAATTATGGTTTAAAGGTTGAATTCCCAGTTAGTAACAACAAGGCGGAATATGAAGCTTTGATTACCAAACTCAAATTGGTAAAAGAGATTGGTGCCAAGAAACTTAAAGTGTTCTTTGATTCATAGCTGGTGGTAAATCAGGTCATAAGAAGTTATGCAGTAAAGGAAGAACAAATGACCAAGTACCTATTGGTGGTACGAACGCTTGTAGAAGAATTTCAATCTTTCTCAATCCATGAGGTGCCAAGAAGTAAGAATATTGCTATCGATAAGTCGTCCAAATTAGCTAGTATGGTATTCCCTGACTTGAGTGACAAAGTTTTTATCGAATTTCTCCTATAAAAAAAGTTTATCCACTGTCTTGTAGAGCTACGAATTAGCTCTTTACTTAAGAGACGAGTCTTAGATGGATCCCCTTGTAAATTATTTGAGAGATGGTATCCTCCTTGATGACAAGAAAGAAGCATGAAGATTGGTTTATCAAGTTGTGAATTACATGTTGATAGATGGTTAACTATACAAATGTGGCATATCACAACCTTATCTTTGATGCCTTCCTCTAAGAGACACCTAACGAGTGTTATCTAAACTACATGGTGGCATATGTAGCAACCACATGAAAGCATAGACATTTTATGATTGTGTAGTGCACTCAACTACTATTAGCTGACCATGAAAGAAGATGTGAGGATAGCTATTCGGCATTGTCCACAATGCCAAAAGCATAAGGCATCAAGTCATGCACCTTCAACAAAATTATGCTGCGTATCCAGTCCTTGGCCCTTTTCTCAGTAAGGATTGGATATTTTTAGACTTTTCCTAAAGTCTACAGCCTAGTGATAAGTTGTCATTATTGCTATGGATTATTTTACAAAATAGGTAGAGGCTGGGGCTATGGCAAAGATCATTGAATAGAAAGTAGAGGCATTTATTTTCAACTCCATAATATCAAGATTCGAAGTTATTTTTATGATAATCATAGATAATGGCCTACAGTTTGACAATAAGAAGTTATGAGCATTTTGTGAGAAATATGGCATTCACCTGAACTACGTGTTTGTAGCATACCCTCAGACGAATGGATAAGTTGAAGTTGTCAACAAGATCATCTTACATGGCTTAAGGAGAAAAGTTAATCAAGTTAAGGGAAAATGAGCTAATCAATTGTTGGATGTCTTATGGGGGTACTGAACCACCCACAAAATCACAATAGGGGAAACCCCCTTCAAGTTAGCGTATGGCACAAAATTAGTTTTGTCAATTGAGTTGGATCTGCCTAATCTACAAACATAAAATTTTGATGTGATGGTTAATCAAGCTTGATTAATAGCAAATTTAGATACAATTAATCAAATTAGAGATATTGCAAGAGTAAAGGTTAGGGCATACTAGCATAGAGCAACTAGGTATTATAATAAAAAAGTAAAGCATAAGGTTTTTCAACCTGAGGAATTAGTTTGTCGAAAGTTAGAAGCAACTGGCATATGAGAAAGTCAAGGAAAGCTTAGCACAAATTAGGAGCATCTTGTCAGGGTTTAGGAAATCGTTGGTAAGGGGGCCCATCAACTAGAAAGGTTAAATGGATCGATCATCCCTCATGCATGGAATGCCAAAAATTTAAAATGCTATTTCAATTGATTCTCTAGATGATTTTCATTTCCATTTGTCATGTAAAGCGACAACCTAAATGTTTATAAGGTGACAACCTACTTATTTGTAAGGCGATAGCCTACTTGTTCGTGAGGTAATTACATTTGATGTTTTATTTTGTTTTTGGATCTATTTACTACTAACGAGTTAATGAGTTCAAACTGCATGATGACTAAACTGATGTAATTTTAAGCTTATCACGGTTAACGAACTTCATAAATTTGTCCTACAACCGAATAAAATGGCTAGTCTACATCTCAAATGGCTAATGGACAATATCTATAAAAGATGTAAGAAAGGCATGTGAAATAAAACATGTCGAAAGAATTAGGTGTGTAAACTAAAACATGCCAAGAAAAACTAGACGTGTGAAATAAAACATGTTAAGGAAAACTTAACGTATGAAGTAAAACATGCTGAAAATGAAGAGCATGTGAAATAAAACATGTATATTAATAGGAAAAAGTAGACACGTTAGGAAAATACGACATGTGAAATAAACTATTTGAGAACGACAAAATGCGTGAAATAAAATGTACTGGAAATACTATGTTATATGAAAAGTGTTTCTCATTCATCATTATATGATTACAATTACTCAACTACTCGACTTAGAATACTACATACAAAGAATAAAATTACAAGACAATCTTACAACCTATTTTCAAATAGAAGAAGCAGTTTTTGGATTAGAGGCTAAGGCCTTCTTGGAGCATATTTCTTTTTTGGCACTTGGGGTCTCAAAACAAGTGGATTTTTCTTTTCACTCATAGGGGATTTCCTTTGATAGACATTCTTTGTCTTCCCCTAGATCCTCAACATGAGCTTCGTTATCACCCCTTATATTAATCTTAGTACTTGATTCCTCATCATTGTCCTTGTCGCAGCTGTAAACTTTATTGTTAGCGTCAATGAAATTGAGCCATGAAAGATCATAATTAGGGTGAAGCTTAAGGATTTCCTCTCTTGCCACCTAAACCCCCTCCAACAACTTCTTCCATAATAGTCTCTCATATTGTCAACTAGAAGTGATGATGTCTGGTGCCTCTTCAATAGAGGGTCCTTTCTTTACAATCTCCTCCAACTCAGCAACATGGCTTTACAACCCTGTGTTGTTGGTCTCTAGCTCTTTGATTTGCACCTTAAGCTTGTCCTCCTCATCGCTCATTGAGTAAAGAGTTTGGCCCAGACCTTAGCACTCTTCTTTCTTTTTTTGGAGCTCCTCTTTCAGGCCCTCAATTTCCTTATATTACTCTTCAACCTTAGCCTTAAGGCTTAAGACTTCATCAGTAGCCAAAGAGTGTGCCAACTTCTCAACAGCCAGTTCTTCTTGATGTTTCCTAGCCTCCATCTTGGCCCTTATTCTTGCATTCTCAATAACAGCATTTTGGGCTTTGGAGGAGTTGTACGCATCCTCAATTTTCTACAACAAGTCAATATAGAACGATGAATATTTTAGATGACCTAACAAAATACATAAAGACTATTATTATTATTACCTTCTTCATTTCTTTGTCAACCTTGTCTAAAGCTATCAAAACATGGCTGCTTATTTAAAAAAAAGAGTATTAGCAATTAAACAAACTTGACAGATGAAAAAATGCTATAAGTATTTACGTCATACAAATTGGTTGTGATATGAGCCTTATTACAACCGCCAACCATATTGACGTCTTTCTTCACTATCTCTTTGTCCTTAAGAAGAATAATGCCTTCCATCAAGGCTAAAGATTTCATCCTATCGCCCAAGGCTGAGTCGGTATGTAAGATGGTATGGCTCCAACATGAGACAAAGTACTCATCGACCTCTGTATTGGGAATGAATTCAGCACTACTAATGTTGAGAGCTTTATTATGTATGGCTGCCTTCGTCCCTTTGTCCAACATTTTGAACTTCTTGGCAAGGGGTTAGTTGACAAGTTCCTTCCCACTCCTCTTATTAGTACTTACTACCACCTTCATCATCATTAATGACCCCTCGATGGTAGTGGTGGTTTTAGCCTCATTACGTAGCTGGGTTGCTTGGCCACCCTTTCTAGGCTCTATAGTAGATGGAACATTCTTAGTTAGAGGTGCCTTAGTTTGTGCAACTTTAGCCAACTTAGACTTCTTACTCCCTTTCCACTTCTCAACCAATTGGGAGGTCTTTTTTTAAGATGCCACCTACTTCACCACACCGTCCTTTGTTGCTTTCTTGGTAATAGCTGGCTGAGTGGTAGTGACAATGTTGGTCACACACTTATCTACCTTTGACTTCTTAGCCTTAGCTTAGGATAATAACTTGGCAAGATTCACTTCACCAGCACCTATGTTTATAATGTGAAGTAAACATATTAATATTAATGCAAGGAATAAGAAAGAACTTACATTCTCCGTACCGAGCAATGCTCAAAGGCAACAATTCCTCCCCCAAGTCACAAAAACAGCTTTCCTCTTGTAGCTATACTCAGCAAGGTGCTTACTCATTAGCATACCTTCTTTCTTAGAAAAGATTGGCTCTCCGCTCTCATAACGCCTTATTATTCTCTTAGCATCCTAGAAGAACATTTTGTTCTTCCTCCTTTCTTGCATCTACTTTGCCACAACGGCATCATTCGACATCAACTTTATGTCCTTAGTACGGATTAGCTCAGTCCATTGAGTTTAAAAATCCAACTCTTCATCCAAAACGATAGACATGAATTTCTTGGAATAGTTATGGATCTTAGACTCTAACCCATCCATGAACTTCTGCCCATGCCACATAGTGGCAAAGTACGAGCCATGACGTTGCCTCTTAATCGTAAAGAAGTACTAGAATAGTTAAGGCATTGCCCTGACTTCAACCTCTTCATAGATTATTTCAAAAACCTCTAGAAGTCAATATACATTTTGTGAAAACATACTCGGCATGACTTAGAAATAATTGAAGAGCTACTTGATGAATGCCAATAAAGGGAAGCACAGTAAAAAATCAAGATACTTAAGATAGATGTGGAACTTATGCTCCTTCGAAGAACACACTCTTTCCTCTTCTCTTACCTTCCTATGATTCCATGCCATTGGAAGGTCTTGCTAATACTTGTTATATTTTGAAACAATGACCTTATCAGTAGCATTGAGTACTCTGTCTAACAAATCACGAAAGTAGACTATATCATTATATGGATACCTAGCCATAGATCTTCCTTCCTTATCATCTAGGTAGACATCTACTATGAGGGAATTGATTCAAATGACTTTGTCCCATCACTTCACCATGCTATTGGCTAAACTACTTGACGAACACACCGTCTTGCTCCTTTTTTTTGTCTTGCTACTACTTGTTATATTTTGAAACAATGACCTTATCAGTAGCATTGGGTACTCTGTCTAACAAATCACGGAAGTAGACTNATTTAGTAGTCAGGAGTTTGTCTCAAGAAATGGAATTAAGATGAATGAAGTTAAATACACTTATATAATAAGAACAACTATAAGAGAGCAAGTGTTAATATGAGAAATAGTAGATAATGGACAATTACAAATATAAGGACAAGAATTCCTGATAAAACCCAAAATTGGTGATTATTTGATCAACTACAAGGTGCTACTGTATTTTCACAAATTGAATTAAAATCTAGATACCATTAGTTACGAATTAAGCTAGAGGATGTACCAAAGACAACTTTCTAAACTAGATATAGGTACTATGAGTTCTTAGTAATGCCTTTTGGTTTGATGAATGCACCAATTGTGTTTATGGATTTGATGGATCGGATCTATCAACCTTACTTGGATAAATTTGTTGTAATATTCATTGATGATATTTTAATTTATTCTAAGACTAAAAAGGATCGTGCTGATCATTTATGTTTAGCCTTGCAAGATTTGAGAGACAATCAATTGTATACTAAGTTGAATAAGTGTGAATTTTGGTTAGATAGAATATCATTTTTGCGACATATTATGTTAGGCAAAGGAATTTTAGTGAATCTCGAAAAGGTCAAAGCAGTAGCTGAATGGAAATAGCTAACCACTATATCAAAAATAAGAAGTTTTCTTGGAATCATAGGATATTACAAACAAGTTATAAAAGATTTTTCAAAATCGTTAAGCCTATAACTCAACTGATGCAGAAGGATGTTAAATTTGAATAAAGTGATGAATGTGAACAATGTTTCTAGGAATTGAAGGATCGTTTGATTTTAGTGCCAATACGTATTTTGCCAGATCTAAGTAAATCTTACTGTATATATTGTGATGCTTCCAAGAATGGATTATGATGTATATTGATGCAGGACAGAAAAGTGGTAGCATATGTATCCAAACAATTGAGGCCTCATGAGAGAAATCATCTGACTCATGATTTAGAGTTAGTAGCTATAGTATTTGCTTTGAAGATCTAAAGACATTATTTATATGGGCAATATTGTAAGATATACATAGATCATAAAAGTTTGAAGTATTTTTTTACCTAAAAGGAGTTGAATTTGTGACAAAGACGTTAGTTGGAGTTAATTAAGGATTATGACTTGACCATAAACCATTATCCTGGCAAAGTCAATATTGTAACAGATGCGCTGAGTCACAAGAACTATTAACAAGTGGCCTTGTTACTTGCTACTCAACATGAATTGATTAAGGAATTTGAAAAGTTGGAAACTGAATTCAGATGGCATGACACTAATGGACAGTTGGTGAATTTAGTAGTACAACCAACCCTAATAGAAAGAATTAAGCTTCAATAAGATGAGGATATGAGATTGAAAGAAATTAAGGAAAAGTTGAATACAATTGATGTGCCTAATTTCAAAATAGATACCGAAGTTGTGTTAAAAAATAAGAATAAAGTTTGTATACCTAATGGCTCAAAGTTGAGGAATGAAATAATGATTGAAGTGCATGATATTGGTTACACATTTCATCCTAGTGGGAATAAGATGTACCATGATTTGAAATAATTGTTTTAGTGGAAAGGCATGAAAAAGGATGTGGCATAATATGTTACTAGATGTAATACATCCCAACAAGTAAAGGTAGAACATTAGAGACCTAGTGGTTTACTACAACCATTATAATTACCTCAATGGAAGTGGGATCACATTATAATGGATTTTGTAATAGGACTCCGAAAGATGAGATCAGGTCATGATTCAATTTAGGTTGTAGTAGACATGTTGATGAAGTGTGCTCATTTCTTATCTTATCGAACTAGTGATTCAAAGGTAAAGTTGGCAAGACTGTATATTAGATTGCTTAGTGTATTGATAAGTATTGTAGTAGATAGGGATAGTTGATTCATATCAAAGTTTTAGGAAAGCTTACATCAATCTTTGGGAACTAAGCTACAATTTGGTATAGCATATCATCCTCAAATAAATGGACAATCGGAAAGAGTTAGTCAAATACTTGAGGATATGTTAAAAGGCTATATTTTGGACTTCAGTGGTGACTAAGATCAATACTTACCGTTAGTAGAGTTTGCTTATAACAATAGTTATCAAGCAACGATACAAATAGTACCATATGAAGCTTTGTATGGAAGAAAATGCCGATCACCATTGTATTGGGAGAATGATGAATACCTAATGATATGACCTGATATGATTAGATAGATGAATGATAAAGTTAAGATAATACAACAAAGGATGAAAGCAGTGTCGGATCAATACAAAAGTTAGGTAGATCTAAAAAGAAAACCTATAGAGTTTGCAATACGAGATCATGTATATGTAATGGTAAGTCCATTGAAAGGATTTAAGCATTTCGGTAATATAGGAAAACTAAGTCCTCAACATATTGGACCTTTTGAAGTCTTAGAAAAAATTGAAAATGTTGCATACTGAATTTCTTTGCCACCAAGTTTAGTTGGATACCATAATGTATTTCATGTGTCAATGTTATAGAAATACGTGAAGAATCCAGATGCAATTGTAGAATTAAAACTAGTGAACTTACAAGAGGATTATATAGTCAAAGAAAGTCTAATTAAGATCTTAGAAAATAACAATTCAAAAGTTAAGAAATCAAGAAGTTGAGTACATAAAAGTCTAATGGGGTACTTGTCGAATGGTAGAGCTAACTTAGGAACTGATGTTAGCAATGCAAAGTCATGCCCCAGGACTCTTCAAAGAAAAAGGTAAGTAGCAAGTTTTTATAAGGAAATAAATAGTTATTATGTTTGGAATAAAATTTTTAAGGACAAAACTTTCTTAAGGGGTGTGGAAATGTAAGCCCTTAAAATTGCATTTAGAGTAATTAAACCTAGATTTAAGACCTCTAACAAAACTTATTTAATTAAGCCTAAACGTTACAACTAAAATAGAAAAGCTAGTTGAAGTGACCTAATGAAGTTAGACTTCGAAAATAATGATCTAAAATTCCAATTTTGCCCTTAGAAGTATGATTACTCAATATAGTATAAATGTGATCGAAATCCTTAAAACCAAGCTTGGAATGCCAACTATAAAATGAAATAAAATAGTATAATATACTATGTGAGTATATATGTATTTTTATGAGTATACTTAGTATAAAAAAATAATTATACCTGTAAATTAACCTAAAATTACATAATTATATATAATATATGTTGAATTCAGAAAAATAAATAAGAAATATATTTTAAAAATAAAAGATATGTTAGAAACATAATTATACAAGTATAATAACACATCACGCATGATATATACATAGGATATATACTCATATATTAATAAAATAACTAAATACTAACATAAATATATAATAATAATAATAATATTTAACCAAAATATCCACTAAAACTTATCTAATTGCAATCAAATTGTTGGAATTTATCGTGGCATGTTATAGGGATCGAGAATTTGTTGAATCAAAAGGGAATTAGAGAGAGTTAAGCCCCTCATGCTAATGGATTTGGGAGTAAAGAGAGGAAAAAATAGAAAAAATAAGAAGGAAACTCCAAGAAGCTTGATTCTTTATAACAAGGCTTCCTAACCTCAATTACATCTTTAGGAACTTAGGTCACATAGAAGGAAAATTTTTAAAAAATCATATAAAAATAGAAGAAAAAAAGGAAAAATAGAGCAATAGATAGTGTAAGTGTAGTTTGTGTACCAAACTTGAGTCTACTATTGTGCCACTCCACTATCTAATAGAACCACCTATGCCTTGGCCTTTCAACAAGCAGCGATTACCATACAGCCACTAAAGCTCTAAAGAATAATTAGGTCAAATTTCTACTCTATTTTTCATTTAATTTTAAAAAATATTAAAACTACCCAGAAAATTATGAATAAATTTGTAATTATGTTATTTTAAATAAGCTATCGTGTGATATTTTTATTTTTGTAAAATTTAGAACATTTTATACAATTGCTTAAGAAAGTAATTATTTATCTGAATTTTGACTTTCAAAATAAATATATCAGATGATATAGTTTATAGCTCAAGATTTTTGTATAGAATACATATCATATAGATTTGATTGCTATGTAGCTAGATTTTTTATTTAAGTATTTTAGTATTTAATGTAATTTTTATCCTTAACAATAGTTAGAATTAGGGTAAGAATGTGAAATAAATAAGTTTTTATGAATTTAATTGTTGAAAATGACACATACTGATTTATAATGATGTTAGGATATGTTGGAATTAATTTTGTATAAAAAGAATAATATTTGAGTAATTAAATGCAGTTTAAGGGTAAAGTTGTAATTTCAAATATATAGGCGATAAATAGATAGAATGAAACCAAGTGATGAATAAATTCTCCATATTTTTAGGAGTCTATCATAATTTTTGAGGAATTATTTGGTAACTTGAGCTATTTATTACGAATTTACATAATAAAATAGCTTAAATTAGAAATCGGGACTTATTTTTAATAATAATAGGTTAAAATGAGATAAATATTGAAATTAAAATTATAGAGATACATACTGGTCAAATTTGATAAAAATGAGTTTTTAATATATTCAATGATAATTTTATGACCGAGATATGTTATATATATATTAAGGCCTGATAATACATATATTATTGAATTATATTGGCAAATTATATAAAATATAGTTTAATTACATAAATTGAGTATAACATGATAATATTCATTTAGATGCATACAAGTGTATTAGAAATTTGAACTATCATTTAAAAGTTATCTTAAAAAATAGAATCTGCAATACGTATCGTTAAGTATATACAAACCCAATGATATTACTTTTACTAAAATTGAACAATCATAGGTAATATAACTTATATCTCTATAATATTATGAGGATTTACTTATTACGATAAGATTGCAGTAACTAAAATGTGATTTAATCGATTGAAAGTACGTTTCAATACAATCAAAATGATATATATATGTAATAGTATAACTACATATATTATTAATATTTAATAACTTAATTTATATAATAAAACTATATTTAATTATATAAGGAAAATAATAATATACTTTATATACATATATATATCTAACCGTTTAATGAAATGTTTTTAGATAGAACCTTAATGTTTTTATAATTATTACAAAAACTAAATTTGGGTTTTGTATATATAAGGTCTCTTAGTAACTAAATCGTTGAAGACACGAGTCTTCTATAGTAAGCATCTAGATAGGTAAGTTGGCGTTGTAGCTTTACCACTTGTTGAGATACTGTAATAAAGTATCTAGAAGCTTAAGAGTACTTTGATTGTAGTTGTAAATTACCTATTTGTGCACATGCCATGTATGTGGTTGATATCCTGATTGTGACAAGAGTTGAACTCCTTAGCGTGTTGTTTTGTATGATTATTTCATTTTGCATTATTATGAACTTGTTTGTTCACCCATAAATGGCAATAATAGTTATTCAACTACGAATGAAACTGGACATACATAGCAACCATTGGGGAACGATTGGAAGTGTTAGGTCAAATACTAACTCTCTTTGATTAGGGTAGCTGAAATGGTTTTTTCCCTATCCTTTGTTGAACTAAGTAATAGGTGAGGAGGTTGCAACAAGGGTGGGAGCCATGGTTCAAAGGTGGTTATAAGAAGAGAGTGTTCTCCATTGTACAAGCTTGGGTTTGGCATGATTTGAGTCGTAAAAAAACTCCTCATTCTAGGTTAAAGCGGATGTAAATTCTCTAGCCCCACAATGGTCTAGATAATATTGTGAGATGTTTCAAGTGATTGATTGCATTGCATTTCATCATAATTAATAACCTTGCTTGTGATTGTTTGGTATTCTTCTGACTCTGTCCCACTTACTAAGCTAGTTGTGCTCACATTTCCATAGACGCTTTTGTAGGTGATAAGTGAAGGTTAAGATGTTCAGATACCATCACCCCTAAGTTAGTATATTGTTGGCTAGAAAAGTAAGGGAAGGAATAATTTACTATATCTAGGCTTTTGACTTTTTTGTTGAATTTTGATGAAAATAACTAAGAATTCCTTGTGACACCTACTAGTTTCCTATCTTAATGTAAATAGACTTCGAAACCTGTGGCTTTTAGTAAACTCTAATTGTAAATTATAACTCTAGATGTGAAATATTTATGCAAGTATTATTGTGTTATGAGACAACAAGTTATATCGAATAGATATTTTGTATAGCTAAACTTCATTGGTATTAGAATGGATACTTTAAGCTAGTTGAGTCATGTATACCTTGTATAGATTATATCTATGATAGCAGCTGTGAAGTTATCTTATATTTTAGGTTAGTTTAAATGGTGAGACTGTTACGGCTTCTCTTGCTCGAGGCGTAACATGGCCAATCTCTCATTGCTGACCCTGTTTTGTTTGTATGTAAATTAGTCGCCATGCTCTAACAACCTTAGATGAGGCTAAGAAGGAGATGAAAAAAGTATATTCAAATTTTTGTTGCACTGTCGTAAGCCAATTAACTTATTCAGGCTCGTTAATTTTATCGTAGAAGGTTAAAGATGCTTATAACTCCTCAAAGGCACACACTATTGCAACTAAGAATAAAAGGATTAAGGTCAAGATGGAGGCTAGGAAGTACCAAAAGAGCTCTTTACCATGAAGCTAGCACATTTGTTGGCTACTAATGAAGTCTTAGGCCTTAAGACTAAGAATGAGGAGCTTTATAAGGAGATCAAGGGCCTAAAAAAGGAGCTCCGTAAAAAATGAGAAAAATACTAAGGGTTAGGAAAAACGATAACCTCATTGAGTGATGAGGAGGACAAGTTGAGAGTCCAAATAAAGAACTTGGAGATAATAGGTTCTAAACTAGAAGCTTGTGTTGCCAAATTAGAGGAGGTAGCAAAAAGGAAGTTCTTCATGGAGGAAGCATTGGAAATTGTGACTCCAAGTCGGCAATACAAGAGGTTTGCTTGAAAAAAGTTCTTACAAAGGGTCCAATTGGTGAGGAAAGAAATTGTAAAGGTTCATTCAGATTATGAACTATCATGCCTTAACTTTGTTGACATTAATGATGGTGATGCTAGTAGTGGTGATGAAGAGATCAGCAAAGAAGTGGAGATAGAGGTTCAAAACCAGGGTTATAACATTCAATTGAGTATTAAAGTTCTTGATGATGCCTAAGGATCATCAATAAAAGAGAACCCCTATGTTTATAAAGAAACCTCTAACTCCTCCAACAAGACCCTAGTACCTATAGAGAAATAGGCTCCAAGAAGGTCCCGAGCTCTATCAATTAAGACGATGCTTTCGCCCAATCCAAGAGCAAAAATATTATGGTCTCTTAAGGAGTCGATGGATTTGTACTTTTGTTACCATAATTATTTTATGGACTTAATATGGTTGGGATGCTAACCTTTTGGTTATAATAAACCTTTATTTTATGTTTAAAGCTTTTTATTCTTGGTAGGTTTTATTTTGTGCATATTTCATGCTAAAATGTCTTTTTGTAGACATAGCATTCAATAGTCACGTTGGATGTGAACCCTTAGGTGTTATGTCTTATTTTCTTAGCCATGAAATTGCCTGCTAAAGGAAACTTATACTTCGTTAACTTTGATTGCTTGGTATTTCTTTTTTCAAAGAACATTTAACGTTATTTATCAATTAATATTAAGTGTGCTAACCACTATAGGTCAAGACTTATCAAGTATTAGTTTGTTTGCTATATAGTTAGAACTTCATTAATCCATTAATCGTGCATTGATCAGGAATAAAAGTGATGGTAATTAGAGATACTCATAAACTTGGAACAACATTTCATAATTGAACATGATGTAGGCCATCGCCTTATAATGTTCAAAAAGGGAAAACAAAAACAAAATGTAATTGACAAGAAACTACTCAAAATAAAGCTTCAAATTCTTAGCATTTGATGCATGAGGTATGATTGTTCCATCCAGCCTTTCTAGTTGATAGGCCCTATCACCTACAACTTCCTAAATCCTAATAGGATCCTCCTAATTTGTGTCTAGATTTCCTCGATTCTCTTATATGCCAATCACTTCTAACTTCTTACAAACCAAGTTTCTAGCCTAAAACACCTTATGTTTCACCTCATGATTGTAGTACTTTGCTGCTTTATTCTAATATGCAGTAACTCTCACTCTTGTGGTATTTCTAATCTACTCAATTTTATCTAAATTGGCCATAAGGCCAACTTGATTTTCCATGATGTCAAACTTTTGTATCCAAAGATTAGGTAAGTCCCATTCAATTAGCAAGATCCCTTTGATCCCTATGTAAGGTTGAAAGGTATTTCCCTAGTTAAAGTCTTGTAGGTAGTCCTATTGCCCCATAAAACATTGGGAAATTCGTCAACCTATCTACCCTTAGCTTGATCAACTCACCTTTTCAACTTATATATGATGGTCTTATTAATAGCTTCCACTTATCCATTGGTTTAAGGATGAGCTACTGAAGTGTAATCAAACTAATGCCATGTTTCTCACAAAATGCTCGGAACTTAGCGTTATCAAATTGTGATCCATTATCAATCACTATCATAAATGGAACCCCAAACCTCGATATGATAAAGTTGAAAATGAAAGCCTCAATCTTCTGTTTGGTGATTTTAGCTAGTGCCTATCACATTCCAACATAGCATAAGATATACCATCATACAGGAATACCTGTTTATATTCATCAAAAGTTCTATTTATAATAAAGAGTACTACAATCAAGTGCAGCTTTACACCTATCTATACAAAAGAGTACATCTATCAAACTTAACTAAACTTAAAACACAATACTTTTTACCTTTTTTTTTTTTTTATTTCATATGCGTAGATCCTTCATAGAACTAAGATCAAAATATAGCAAGGCTTCTTCGAAAGCAGCTAACTCTAACCTACATGCTTTTACAAGACTTTTTTTCCACAACTAATGTTAATGTCCAATCAATTCTCTTCATAGCCTGAGGATATATAAGTATCCTCTTAACTCTCTATAAGCTAAGTGAGAGTAAATAAAATAAGTACAAAACAAGCATAATACACATGCACAAGGATCAATACTATAGAACATTCAATTTTATAACTCAAGTTATCAATACAAACTATCTATATAGGAAATTCATACTATGCTCATGTACATAACATGCATCGGTATTGATATCTTATACTTTTCCAATTCATCATTCGATTAGTCAACATACTTGAGCATTTAGATACAATGTCTAAGAACTTAAGGCAATAAAGAGTTGCTTGGAAGTATGACCCCTAACTTAATAAAATAGAAACTACTCACTATGGTTTGAAAATCCAGCACATAGTAGACCTAGCTGAAACTACACATCATAGCTAAACTAAGTTACGCAATGTGGTTTTATATGCTCAAAACCCAGCTTAATAGTACTCGAACATTCACAAACTTAACCCGTAGGTCCTTTCGTGTTATGCCATAAATGAAATAAGCAATACAATAACCAAGTATGAGGCACGAATTTGAGATTTCATAACATAAGCATCTCAATTATCATAATTTCTAGCTTCGTATCTCGACTTTACATCTTATCCCTTCATATGGGGTTTACTTAGGTGACCCTAAAGGACAGTTTATTTTCCAAGTTTTCTAGGCAATGTACATTTAACAAAACCATGTATTTAAACAATTCAGCACATCATTACGGTTTACGATGCAATTAACTCCAAGTCAAGTAGACATAGGTCTACTTGCACAAAAATAGAAATATCAACTTACTAGGGTTTAACAGTAGTATAAAATCTTAAGCTCCACAATGTAGTCCTTCATCACCTATCACACCTAGGAAAATACAGATAAACCTTAAGTTAACTACGGGATGATACTAAGCTCTTATAAGCTTTTACAATAGTGTTTCCAAAGCTTATTCCAATTGTAACTTATTCATTTCTTGTCCAATTTTAATAAACATTAATCGTTATGATCATTATTTTGAGTACCATTAAGATATCTTAAGAATCAAGATTAATCAATATTGTTGAAAGTCCAAAAATACTTTTTCTTATTACCGATTTGACCGTACGTTATTGTAACTTTGTAATTGAATCGAGTAAGCTTTAATTCTAAACTAGAAGTCTTAAAAATTATGCTTTGTAACCATAATCAATGTCATTTACATGTCATAGTTACCATTCTTACATTATCTAGTAATCATTTCAGTAGTATTACTCACTATTTTGCATATTGAGCTAATATATATGTTTATACTAAAAAAAACATAATAGATTGTATACAAGCTCAATTAATTATACGAAAAATATTGTGAACTCACAAAAATCTATAATCTAGATATTGATAATCATTTGTACTAAATTAGCTTATTGCCTATATTTCTAAAAATAGCGTTTCGGCTCAAAAGTGATGAAAATTAAAAAAATAAGTAAATTTAATCATAAGGTAAAAATCAAGTATTCCAAAAATCATTATAAACTTCCAAGAATTAAAATACATAGGCCTCTTACATTAATTTTATCAAAAACTAATTAATCCAACAAAACAGCAAATTTACTAGTTTTATCTAAAATAAATATAATAAATGGTAAACATGATTATTTTAAGAAATTCTTGTTACTAAAATCAAATACATATATTAAGTGTATTATGTACAAAATTTTAACCTTGAAAGGACATTATTTAATATTTCTAAAATTTAATTTAATTTTCATCCAAATAAACCATTTTCTTAAGGACCCTATATTTCCAATAATTATTTAAATAAAATAAAATTACTACATTAATCTACACATAAAATATCTCCAAAAAAAAATTCATAATTAAGTAAGACTTATTTATATTTTGGTAGAAAATTTAGAAAATTTTGGCTAGAAAATTAGTTCACTTGAACCGGCTACCTTCAACCACCTAACCTTGTCAGAAAACATTATTGTACTACCCTCTACTTAACCCCAAAAGGCTACCATAATAGGATATCAACAACCTATTGAATCAACTTAGATTAAAACTGTGCTATGTTTTTGTTTTGATTTTTATTATTTTTTCCAAAATTTTCCCATCAAAATTTGGTTTACTAAAAGGTCTAATATTTGATGTTCAAGGTCTATTTATAATTTTGGAGTTGGTTGGGTTGATGAGTCATCACATTATGTGCCAATTTCCTAGCTCATGTTCATATTTTGGTTAATTCAATATACTAGGTGTTAATTTCTTATTTTTTGGCTTTTAACTCATTATTTTTAATTAATCCTAGGTTGCCACATCATTTGATGAATCATCCATTCATTTTTTTATTAATTTTCCATTATTTTATACTAATTTACCTTATTTTTATAATTTATTATTATTATATATATGTATTTAATACATATAACTCATATTCTATATTAATACATGTATATTATATATAATTCAACTTTATTTATTATTTCTAAAAGTTAATTAACTTATCTCTAATATCTCACTATATTTAAAAGCTCGAATTTCACATTTTCGATATTTATTGGCTTTATCGAATTAATTCTTTCATATAGCTTACTTCAAAAAATTAAATTTACTAGGATACTTTATCTAACTTTTCTAACATTATTGTGAAGTTTAAGCTAAAACGGATAACATAGCCCAACACTCTAAATTTATAGGCTTAGATCCTAAGGTTATCGTACAGACTTAGAACCCCAGGGTATTGCATCTTATCCTTATCGAGTTTGGTTTTTCACCTCTTAGTTCTTTAAAAATTAAGTTTTCTCTAAACCTTACCTATTTAATATTGACCCTTAATTAACGTTTGAAGAAAACTATTTTTTCA
Source organism: Lumnitzera littorea (assembly GCA_024138015.1). Classification (NCBI taxonomy): domain Eukaryota; kingdom Viridiplantae; phylum Streptophyta; class Magnoliopsida; order Myrtales; family Combretaceae; genus Lumnitzera; species Lumnitzera littorea. The sequence goes on along the minus strand of JAMXBB010000012.1, from coordinate 45,310,006 downwards.
ATTTGAAAATAACTTTGGATTCGCCATTCAACCGGAGTTAGGAAAAATAGTTAAGTTATAATCAATTTAGTGAATCGATTATAACTTAGTCGCTAATCTATGAAAAAAATCAATTTTTGAAAATCAAAGATTTTGGTTTAAGGGTTGAAGATTTAAACCCTTATAGGTATCATTAACTTTCCAAAATCAGAATTAAACTTAAAAATTACCTTTTAATTTTGAAAGATAGAAATTGATTATCGATTACTCTAATTAGATAGACAAAATAATCTAAACTAAAGAAAAATGGAAAATTAGTTTCCTTTCTTTTTATCATCGCTTCGTAGATGTCTACGTACTTGCTATTCGGGATCAAACGTATGAAGTTCCTTTATGAAAACTTTAGTAGGTTGTTACTTTTAATTATTGAAAATGATCGAGTTTACATTTTTATTCCATTTGGTTCATTTAAGAAAATTTCTAAAAAGGGTTATAAATTGGATTTTATTTTCGAAAATTTTAAATGATCCTATTTTGGAAAATGATTGATTTATTTTCATTTCATTTTTGGAAAATCAATTTTTCCACATGACAAAACAATTTTATTCACTATCCTACTTATTTTATTTTATCACTTAATTTATTTATTACTTATTATATTTTATCTATTTTTATTAAACTAGTAAAATTAAAATAAAACAAATTTACTCTTTTCTTTTTTCCTTTCTTCTCTTTTTTCTTCTTTTTATTTTCTTTCTGTTTTCTTTTTTCTTTTCTTTTCTTTTACATTTACATTTGGAAGTAAAAAAAAAAAAAGCAAAAATAACAAAATCAATAACAACTAAATAAACTCAACAAAAACAAAAAAAAAAAATGAAGAAAAAACAAGGGTTGAGACCAGAAAGGGGATGCATAGGTTGGATTGGGCAACACTAGGTCGAATTTCAAGCCAAGTTCAAATCGGGTTGAGGGTTAGATCTTCAGATCAAGTCAGGTTGTTTTTGAGTTCTCCAATGGTAGCAATGCATAGCGTGTTTTGGGTGATTTAGCTACTGAATCAAGCAGGGAAAGGGGATTCATGTATTTCAAATTGGGATTATGGGGGGGGGGGGGGGTGGTGGTGCGGATTCAACGCTGTAGCATTTTGGAGCTATTTGGGTAGTCGTCGAAGAGGAGTGGTGGAGGCGATTCTTAGGGAACTCTAAAGGTAGCTTTTAGGCATGTGTGATTGGTTGGGCTAAGGGTTCTTGAGGTTGAAGAGCATCGTGGTTAGGTCAATTTGACTCGTAGAAGGTCAAAGGTGGTGTTTCAAGAAGGGGTAGCTACGGCGGTTAGGGGTTAGGTGGTGATTGCTGGTGGTGTTACTAAGGGGTACGACAGAGATTGAAAAGGGTTAGGTTAGAGAGCCTAAGCCACAAGGAACTTAACCGTGGTGGTGGTATGGCTTGGGAGTGGCTAGAGAGAGAGGTTCAAAGAAAGAGAGAAAGCCATGATTAGAGAGGGAAAATGAGAGAGAGACAGATTTTGACAAGTGATTCTATTGATCGTAAGTGGTTATGTGTGCTCTCCTAACACCCTTTTATACATGAATTGATCCCAAAGACAAAGGAAAGCTCGGATCGGAGTTAATGGGGATAGCCAAAAAAACAGTTTTTTTCTAATCTTTGAAGCTCAATTTGAATAGATATTTGATTGAATTTGGATGCGTTTTTTATATCGATTCACAGTAGACTATGTCTAGTTTGCAATTTCGCGATTGAGTTGGTGAAGTTGCAATAAGAAGAGGTTCAAAAATCGCATTGAAACTGGTTGTCAAAGGAGGAAAGTGTTGGAATTCTAGAAAAAATGAGGGAAAAGAGGAGGGAAAGAGAGGGCAATAAAGGGAAAAGGAAAGAAAGGGAGGGAAAAATGGGTTGACATGGTGCCACGTCAGCCATGCCAACCAACCCCAATGTGCTATGTGTCATTACTTAGTGACTGACATGGTATGCCACGTGGTGCCACATCGGCATTTCATCCAATCCTGACCTACCACGTGTTAACACATGTAGCACAATCAAATTCTGACATGTGGCAGTCTCTGATGTGATAAAAAATAAAAAACTTTGTATGCCCCATCCATGACTCGAACCCAAGATCTCATGCTCAATACCCAATCCAAGTCCATGTGCTTATTCGTTAGGCCATTGGCCTATGCCTTGCTTATATGTGCAATTAAATTGTACGTATAGACTCAATCAATCTAGGCTAGATTTAAATCTAAGCTCCAATTCAATGGCCCAACTTCTAAGCTTATTTCAAAAATAAAAAATCTATCATAATAAAATATTATTTTCTAAAATCTTTTACTTTCTACAATTTTTCCATTTTTTATAATTTTTTCAATTTTCTTATTTTCTAAATTTCTTAATTTTTGTGTTTCTTTTCTTTTTTTAAAATTTTTTTTTCATTTTCCTAAAATTATTGTTTTTCCTAAATTTCTTAATTTTTTGGGTTTTCTTTAATTTCCTATTTTTTATGTTTATCTTAATTCAAGGCCTATTGAGAAAAGAAAGAAAAATTAAAACAAAAATAAAAGAGGCAAAAATTGGGTATCTATAATCTCCCTTACAAAAAATATAAGTTCCTAACTTTATTCTTGGAGAAGCATAATCAATGATAGCATTACTAATCTTGTGCGAACAGTTCAAGGTACTTGGCTCTCATCAACTTGATAAATTCCCATGTGGCTTCCTCAGTGGTGTATCGACTCTACAAGATTTTTACATACTCAATGTCTTAGTTCTTCAATCTTTGAACCTTAGTATCTAAAATATGAATTGGATGCTCTAAATACGTAAGGTTTTCCTTTAATTCCATTGAAGGTACATCCAATATCTTTATGGGATTGCTTATAAATTTCCTTAAAGTTGAGACATGAAATATGTTATGAATTCTTACTATCTCATTGGGTAACTCAAGTTCATAGGCAACTTTTCCAATCTTTTCTTAATTTGATATGGTTCAACATATCGAGGGCTTAACTTTCCCTTATTATTGAATTGTCTTATACCCTTCACTGGTGATATCTTCAAAACTACCCAATCGCATACTTAGAATTCTAATGGCTTTCTTCTAACATCCGTGTAACTTTTTTGACATTTCTAGTTAGTTTCTATTTGTTCCCTTATTGTTGTACCTTCTCCTTAAGATCTTGTAAGGTTGATTATCTGATGACTTGCTTGTTCCCAATATACAGGGGATCTACACTTATGTCCATATAGTGCTTCATATGGAGCCATCTAGATGGTACTATAATAGTTGTTATTGTAAACAAATTCTACTAATGGTAAATAGTCATCCCAACTATCTCTAAAATCCATCACACATGCCCTTAATATATCTTTTAGAGTTTAGATTGTTTACTCCAATTGTCCATCACATTAGAGATGATAAGAAGTACTAAAGTTCAACTTGGTTCCTATTTCTGCTTGTAAGGATTGCCAAAATTAAGACATAAAATGAGAATCATGATCAAATATTATCAACACCTGAACACCATGCAAACTAACTATCTCTTTCGCATAAACTTCTAATAGTTGAGAGAATGCCGACATTTGCCTTATGGTTAAGAAATGCGCTGATTTCATGAGCTTATCTACTATAACCCATATCATGTTATGTTGTCTCCTTGTCCTTGGTAAACTACTCATAAAATCTATTGTTATATGCTCCCTTTTCCACTCGAGTATAGGTAAAGGTTGTAATAATCCTCCTAGTCTCTAATGCTTGACCTTTACCTTTTAGCAAGTCCTACAATGTGATATATACCGTGCCATATCTCCTTTTAATCCCTATCCATCATAACTTTTGCTTTAAGTCCTTATACATCTTATTATTCCCAAGGTGTAGGGAATATCTTACACTATATGCTTCATCTAATATCACCTCTTTAACTTTTCAATCCTTTGGCACACAAAGTCTTTCTTTAAATCTTAACATTCTTATATAATCAATTCTAAAGTTAGGGTATTGCTCAATATTATTCTTGATTCTTTGTAGCTCTACATCTCCTTTTGGAGCTTCCTTGACCCTCTTAAGTAATGTAGGTTCTACCCTTAAATTAGCTAATATATTGCTTTCTTCTCTTGTTACAAGTTCCAAGCTCAATTTCTCCATTTCTTCAATCAATTCTCATTTATCCGTAATGAGTGCAGTGACATTACTAAACTTCTTTCTACTTAATGCATTGACTCTTGTATTAGCTTTCTTGAGGTAATAATGAATCGTTTGATCGTAATCCTTTGATAATTCCAACCACTACCTTGCTTCAAATTCAATTCCTTTTGTGTAAAGATATACTTTAAACTTTTGTGATCGGTATATACCTTACATTTCACCCCATATAAGTAATGCCTTCATATTTTTAAAGCAAATATTATAGCTATAAGTTCCAAATCATAAGTTAGGTAGTTCCGCTTATATGGTCTAAGTTGTCTCGAAACATAGGCAATCACCTTATCATTTTGCATTAGTACGCATCCCAATCCACTCCTAGAAGCATCACAATAGATCACATCCTCTCCAAATCTATCCAATACCATTAACATTGGAGCAGTTACCAACCTTCTTTTAAGCTCCTAGAAACTTTCTTCGTACTTATCGTTCCATTCAAAACTAATGCCTTTTCGTGTCGATTGGGTCAATGGCATAGCTATTTTAGAGAAGTCTTGTACAAATCTCCTATAATAACTAGCCATTCCTAACAAACTCCTTACTTTAGTTATAGTAGTCAACCTTGTCCATTCTGTTACTACTTTCACTTTTGTAAGGTCAACTGCTATTCCTACACCAAATATTATATGTCCAATAAACCTTACTTGATCTAACCAAAACTCACACTTCTTTAACTTTGTATAGAGTTTGTTGTCTTTAAAAGTATAAAGCACAATCCTCAGGTGATCTACATGCTCCTCCTCACTCCTTGAGTTTATTAAGATATCATTGATAAACATAACTATGAACTCATCCATGTACTTTTTAATGACACGATTAATCATATCTATAAATGGAGCAAGAGCATTTATTAAACCTAAATGGCATCACTGAAAATTCATAATGCCCGTACCTAGTCCTAAAGGCACTCTTATGTACGTCTTCTTCCTTAACTAAATTGTAAATCTATTTTCGAGAATACAACGGATCCCTTCAACTAATCGAATAAGTCATCAATCTTAGGAAGTGGTTATTTGTTCTGTATCATCACTTTGTACAATTCTCGATAATCTATACACAACCGAAGACTTCCATCTTTCTTCCTAACAAATAGCATAAGAATACCCCATAAAGATGTACTTGGCCTTATGAATCCCTTATCTAGTAGCTCCTATAGTTGCTTCTTTAATTCCACCAATTCAGTAGGAGCCATTAGATAAGGTATCTTAAAGATAGGTGTAGTACTTAGTATAAGATCTATGGTAAATTTGATCTCCCTATCTGGTGGTTGTCTAAACAAATCCTTAGGAAAAACCTCAAGATATTCAAACACTATTGATATATCTTCCAATCCTACCTCTTAAACTTAGGTATCTACTATTGAAGCTAGAAATCTTATGTTACCATTTCTTATTGGCTTGTAAGCTTTACTTACCAAGACTATTCAAGGGGTTACCTTTCTAAAGCTTCCTTTAAAGTGAAATTCTTCTCCATCAGGCTTCTTAAGTACTACCATCTTTCCTTCATAGTCTACATTTGCTTGATGTTCGGTTAGCCAATCTATTCCCAATATAGCATCGAATTCTTTCATATCCAATACTATTAATTTCGTAGGCATTTTATAAAGATCTATGCATACATTTCCTCCTTTTAACTTTTGTTGCACAACTTACTCTCCTCTAGAAGGATTTATTGCTATCAAATCATACCTTAAGATCTCTATTAAGTGTCTATTCCTATCAACATTATCCTTAGATACATATTAATATGTTGCTCCCATATCAAACTATGTAGAAGCATAGTTATCTTCTAGGTGAACCAATCCTAAAATAACAATCAAAATTATATCATCACTCTAGGGTATAGGATTCAAGTAATCATATAACACATGATCATATAAAGGAATCTAGAAATCATAGGGTTCGGGACTCGTATGTGCAACTATGTTGTCAACCCTACCTTCCTCATCTTAGATCGCATACATCCTTCCATAAACTTTAGGTTTGGCTCTAGCCTCTCCTAGTTAGTTATTTCTATTAACGGGTCCTAGCCTATTGGCTTAAGTTTGGTCTGGTCTTACCTACTAATCTACAATACATTGAGTGGCATTATGTCCTGTCTAATGACACTTATAGCAATATATATTCATAGGGTTCGAGTTCTAACATTGCTTAACTATATGCTCAGCTTCTCTACACCTAAAACATTTCCCTTATAGTTCTAGACACTACATAGCTCAATGCCTACCATTACATTTCTAGCAAAGTGGCATAGCTCCACTTAGCCTTTGACTCTTGTTAGGAGGTTGATATGCCCTTTTTCCTCTTATCATTTTATGGCTATTGCTAGAACTCCTCATAAATTTCCTTTTCTTGCTTTCCATTTCTTTAGTTACCCTTCATAAGTTACAAGCTTACTCAATTAAATGAGCCGCATTGATAATATCAACATATCGTACCATCCTTGTCCTTTTTAACTTAGCTTGAAAATAAAGATCAAGTGTAGCCCTAAACCAATAAGACTTAGCAAGTTCATTATTCTGTACTGCTTTTAAAGTAAATTTCAACAACCTATTAAACTCCCATTCATATTCTTCAATAGTCTTGCTTGCTTGCCTCAACTTATAATATTCTTTACGCGTTCACTCCTTTACACATTTAGGGAAATATTGCTCTAAAGATGCATCCCTTAAGGCATTCCAATCTATGGGTTCTACCATTGTCCATTTCTTACTTCTCTACTAATTATTCGCATGTCCATCTAATAAAATAGCAACAATCCCTACCCTTCTATTATCTTTAATCTCGTATACTTCAAAAGCCTTTTCTAATGAATTGATCCATTCTTCTACAACTAAAGGGTCAATTTTTATCCCCATTTACTATATGTTACACCTGAGCTAACTTATCCCCATTTGCTTCACCAGCCTTAGCTAAAGTAGTTGCAAGTTGCTATTGATATAGATTTGTAGATGAACATATGTAACCAATATTACACATAACCAAAGGGAATAGGTCCAAGCTATAAGATAGCTTGAAAAGTAAATGATAGTTGAAGGATGAGCAAGGATTCCCATGTATTGATAATGGGTATGATGCACCAACATCTCACACGAGGTTGGGTCACACTTGATATGATCCACAAGTATGATCGGAGGTTATTCGCCATTAGTCCATGCTTTAATGGGCTAGATAAGTATAGCTCAAGAGTAAGCAAAAAGGATACTTAATTCAAGAGAGAGTAAAAAAGTTCAGTGTACTGATTATGTGGCTATTACATTTTACGAGTATTTATAATACCTTGTTAGAGTAAGTCCTAAGTTATAGAAATTACAAAAAAAAAAAATGGATCCTTATTTGCTAAACAAAAGGAGAATAATTTACAGGTAAATAAAATTGTACAAAAGAACATCCTTTATTAGAAAAGATAGCATGGGTGTCTAAAAGGATAGCGTATGTGCATTTTACTCAGTCTGTGATTTTGACAATATTGTAAGTCGAGCAGGGGTAGTCCTTTGATTAGGTCCATTTGGCATTGGTAGTTTGGTGCCCTGATGGTTAGGGTTAGATAGGGGTTAAGTTAGGCGCAACTCACATTCAAGTCGACCTCGGTTAGTTAACCCTTCACAATTATCAGCTCAACCTCGATACTATGGAGATGGCTGTTTTCTTAATTTGGTGCTTAGATTGGGGTATAGGGAGAGGTCAGCTTTATGTAGGCTAATCACCTTGATAGTTTCTTGGATGGTGTGAAGAGTGAAGTAGCTCAACAGATTAGATTGGGGAAAACATTGCTTCTTGATGCTTAACTCTCCTCAGACAGCTTAGCGAACCATGTATGAAAGCCTTCGGGCTTAAGAGCGAATGACCGATCCTTAATCCCTTTCATTTCCTCCAAGTTGTTTGAGATTTGGGATCAAATCTAGTTTGACTTTAAGTTACTCATTCTTAGGAGTGTAAGGTTAGAGATTGGTAATTTTGAAGGAGTTTAAGACTCCATATCCTTTAGGTAATTCAATCTTACAAGCATTAGGAATGATCTTTACAAGCACTTTGAAAGGTCCGTTAGCCTTAGGAGATAACTTGCTCTTCCTTAAGTTTGGGAATTGATCTTTACCGAGATATATCTAAACCAAATCACCTAGTTGAAATTCTCTCTTTCTCTATCCTTGGCTCTACTTCTCGAGCTTAGTTTTAGCCCGGCTCAATTGCTCCATAACCTTCTGGTGCATAGCTTTGATGGCCTTGACTCTTTTCGTAGCTGGCCAATCATCATCACCAGTCCTTGATTGGGGTGCTTGATCCAATAGGAGCTCAGGGTTGAACCCATAAGTGACCTAGAATGGAGATGTATTTGTTATGATAGTCTGATTATATGCGAATTTGATGATTGGCAAACACAAATCCCAATCAGTCATGTTTCATCTAACAGTAACCCATAGCAAAGTTCACACAGTTTAGTTAACAACTTCAGTCTATCCATCGGTCTGTGGATGGCAGGATGTGCTATACAATAGCTTAATTCCCATTCACCTCCAAAGTGTCCTCCAAAAGTGGCTCATAAACTTAGGGTCTCAACCTGAAACAATGTTTCTAGGTACGCTATGAAGCTTGATCACCTCCTATAAGAAAAGAAAAGAGATAACCGAAGCGTCATTAGTTTTGGAGTAGGGTATGAAATGTGCCATCTTGCTAAAACAATCCACAACCACCATGATAGAGTCCTTCCCTTGGGACATCCTTAGCAATCTTAACATGAAGTCCATAATTAGCTCGGACCATAGTTTGGTTAGGATAGGTAAGGTAATGTAATGTCCTTATTCAACTTGGCTCTTTGCCTTCCTACAGGTTGCATACCTTTCCAGCACGAACTATACATCTCTCATCATTCTTGGCCAAAAGAATCTTGTAGACAGTACTTCAAGGGTTTAGCACTAGCCAAAATGTCCTATTAATCCTCCTCCATGAGCTTCATGCACCAGTAATTCTTTCATGGAACAAGTCGATATACATAACCTCCTCTTCCTGAATAGGTATCCGTGGTCCAATGTTCATCCTTCCTCACATCGGATGTAGATAGGACCAAAGTGTAGGTCCTTAGCATATAATTCCTTTTTGGTTGAAAAACAAAGTAGCCTTGTTTGCAACTTAATCAGGAGGGTATGTCATCTCAATAAGGCATTGGCCACTACATTGTTCCTTCTATTTTTGTATTTTACAACATAAGAAAATCCTTCCGTGAACATGACCCATGTAGCTTGTCTATAGGACAACTTCAGTTGGCTCTTTAGATATCTTAAGGATTTATGATCAATGTAGATCACAAATTCCTTGGGCAACAGATAGTGTTGCCATACTGTGAGGGCTCAAATTAAGGAGTAGAAGTCCTTATCATAGACAGAGTATTTGAGTGTAGATCTTCGAAGTTTTTCATTGAAGTAAGCAATAGGTCGGCCTTCTTACATCAGCATAGCACCTATGCCTAGTTTGGATGCATCACATTCGACTTCAAACACCTAGTCAAAGCTTAGCAAAGCTAAGACAAGGGCTTTAGTTAACCTCTTGTTCACTTCCTCAAAACTCCTCCTCCTCTCTCCCCCCCCCCATTTGAATTCAATAATCTTCTTTAATAGTTTGGTAAGCGAAGTTGCAATCGTATTGAAATCCTTTATGAATCGGTGATAAAACGATGCTAGGCCATAGAAGCTTCTCACGTCTGCAAAGTAGGTTGGCTCAATCCATTCAACGATCACTCTTATTTTCTCATCATCACCTTGGATCGGAAAAAAGTTGCACTTCTTTAGATTGGCGTAGAGTTGTTCAACTCGGAGTTTTGTGAGGACACTTTGAAGATGCTTCTTATGAATCTCTAGGTCAGGGTTGTACACTAAAATGTTGTAAAAAAAAACTATAACAAATTTCCCTATCAATTCTCAAAGCACATGATTCATCAAGCGCATAAATATGCTCGGTACATTGGATAACCTAAATGGCATTACAAACCATTCATATAAACCATGTCATGTCTTGAATGCAGTATTCCACTCATCACCTTCATGTATTCAAATCTGTATCTAGATTTGAGGTCAATCTTAGAGAACACTCTTGCTCCACTTAACTCATCTAGCATGTCATTGAGCTTAGGTATAGGATACCTGTACTTAACGGTGATTTGATTGATTGCTCGGTTATTGACCCACATTCTCCAAGAACCATCCTTCTTCAGCACTAACAAAGCTAGGACGGCATAAGGGCTAAGGGACTTACATACATACCCCTTCTCCATTAGTTCATCAACTTGTCTCTATAGCTTGGCGGCTTACTCAAGATTCAGCCTATAAGTAAACTTGTACAGCAGTAAGACTCTTAGTTGCAAATCAATTACATGCTTGACACCTTAGATTAGGGATAGACCTTTCAATAGCTCCTTTGGAAACTGGTCGGCAAATTCTTCTAGTAAGGTTTTTGCCTCGGCAAGCAACTCCTCGGGTTTCAACTCCAAAATTCTTCAGATTAACAAATAGATCAGTCCTTTAAGCTCCATCTCTCCCTACAGTTCGACTTAGGTTAATATCAAAGCCTCCTTTATTAGGGTTCAACTTAGTTAGACCACATGACCTTCACTTGTTTAGTAGTCATAGGACTCAATTTCATCCTTCTACCTTCATGCTCTACAAAGCATGTATTCCTCCTTCTGTCATATATAACTACTCAATCAAACATCCATGGTCATCTAAGTAGAATGTGGGACGCATTCATGGGCAGCACATTACAGAGTACTTTATCTCGATACTTACCAATGCAAATTAGCACAGACAATTGTTTGTTCACCTGTAAGGCTCCCTTGTCACTTAGCCAGTGAAGCTTGTAAGGTTTCAAGTAGGGCATGGTCAGTAATTTCAACTACTGGACCAGAAATGCAGAAGCTGCATTGTTGCAGCTCCCACTATTAACGATCAATGCGTATAGTGAGTCATTCACCTTGCATCCAATATGAAAGAGATTTTATCTCTATTCGTCTTCGAGTATAGGACTAACATTCATTATCCTTCTTAACATTAGAGCGGTCAATATAAAGTTGCCTTCCTCACTATAGATAACTTCCTCCTCAAACAACTCGATCTATCCATGCTCCTTCAACTCCTTTACTTCCTCATCAGTACTGTCAACCTCAACGGTTGGCACCTTACCTCGGATCACCATTGTTCGCATGTTCAAACATAGTGGCCATGCGTCCAAATCCTTAGCATTTGAAACATTTGATCTCTCACTCATCTTCCTCCCTAAACTCTAGCCTTTCTCAAACTTCCTCAGGGGTTCTTCTCCTCTACTCAAGTAGTTTAAGCAAGTCAAGTCCCAATAGCCTTACTTGGTTCCATTCACACAAGTTTGTTTAAAACAGGTCAGCTACTATCGGGACGGTTGATGGATAACTAGAATATTCTTATTCGATACCTTTCTATCTTTTAGGCGACTTGGATTACGTCTTCAAGTGTACTAACGTCTAAGGTTTCTAGGACATCCCTAATCTCATACTTCAACCTACCAATGAATTAAGATATGGTTTGGTCTTCTATCTCTACGACTTCGCATCGGATCATTAACCTTTGGAATTCCTTAACGTAAGCATTTACACTCGATCCTCCTTATCTCAATTCTAGCAGTCTTTTGAAGGTATCTGGTAGATAATAACTTAGCAAAAACCTTCTCCACATGACTCTCTTCATTTCATCCTAACTCCTAATTTCTCATTCTCCTTCCCTTCTTCTGGTAGCTTGTAAGTTATTCCTACACAAGGCAATAAAACTAGTGAACTCCAATACAACAAGTCTAACCTTTACATTATCGGGCACTTCGTAGCATTCAAACAACTTTTCAATCTGATCTACCCAATTTAGGTAGTCCTTAGCATCACCACTTCTAAAGAAACCTAGAATGCACATCCTTAATCCTTCAACTCTAAGGGCTCATACATTTCTTTCCTCAGGGTCGTAGTACTCCTTTACCTCATCGTATCCTTTTGCTTATGCTTCCTCCTCAATCTCTTCTAGTGCTAGCCTTTGTCTAGCATCCCTACTAACTCCTTTAACTCAAGGTGGTTGAGCTAAGGCATTAATTCAGCCAAACTGACCATTGCCTCGCCCTTGGTACTCACGTTCCCCAGTATGGCTATTCTAGTTCATTGCCTATCTTCTTAGATAATAGTCATCAGACTAGCTACCGAGTTAGTAAGCCTATCCCAGCAGTTGCCTACTAATTAAGGTGAGAAGCTTCCTTCCTCTCCTTAGCCATGTCGAATACCACTTTCTTAGTTTCCCAAAGTTCCTTAAACACTTGAATCTAACATTGATAGTTACTTCATAATGACAATTTTCACAACAAACAAACAGTCAACTACACTCTGTTTTGCATATCAAAATTAGGGGAAAAATAGAGTATAGAACACTCCTCAACTACTAAACTTCAAAGCTAACAATAAAATCGCTATCTTACAAGAACAATAATAGACTACTTGAAGAACATAGTAGTAGAATCCAACTTCGAATGTAGCTAGGCTCTAATACCAAGATGATACGAATTCGTGGATGAACACATAAACCTAATATCACATGTAACTTAAGGGGGTAGGTCCAATTTATGAGATGACTAGAAAAGTAAATGATAGTCAAGAGATGAGTAGGGATTCCCATGCACCGACGATGGATATGATATACCAACACCTCACATGAGCTCGAGTTACACTTAATATGATACACAAGTATAGCCGAAGGCTGCTCACCACTAGTCCACACTTGAATGAGCTAGATAAGAGTAGCTTAAGAGTAAGCAAAAAGGTCACTTAACTCAAGAGAGTAAAAAAATTCAATGTATTGATCATGCAGCTATTACATTTTATGAGTATTTATAGCACCCTATTAGAGTAAGTCTTAAGTTATAGAAATTACAAAAAAAAAAAAGGATCCTTATTTGCTAAACAAAAGGAGAATAATTTAAAGAGAAAAGAAATCGCACAAAAGAACATCCTCTATCAGAAAGGACAACACGGGTGTTAGAAAGGACATCGTATACATGTTTTACTCAGTCTGCGATTCTAACAATATTGTGAGCTGACCAAAGGTGGTCCTTTGATTAGGTCAGTTCAGCGTTGGCAGTTTGGTACCCTAATAGTTGGGGTTGGATTAAAGGCAACTTACATTTAGGTTGGCCTTGATTGGTTGACCCTTCACAATTGTCAGCTCAGCTTCGGCACTCTAAAGATGGCTGTTTTCTTGATTTAGTGCTTAGATTAGGGTGAAAGGAAGGGTTGGCTCTAAGTAGGCTAATCACTTCGATAGCTTCTTGGATGGTGTAGAAAGCAAAGTAGCTCGGTAGATCGGATTAGGAAAAATATTACTCCTTGGCACTTAATTCTTCTCAGACAACTCAGTGGACCATATGCAAGTACCCTTAGGCTCGGGAGCGAATGATCAGTCCTTGATCCCTATCAACTATACTATATCCATTACTTATATAAGTAGAGGTTGATTTGGTGGAGGTTGTTCTTCATCCCTAATCTCTCTCTTAGGAGCAATTGATAAACCAAGATCCCTACTTACATGTGTTTGTACCATTTTTTGGATAGCAACAAACATAATAGATACAATCGATTTTCTTACATTAGTCACTACTAACAAAGTTAAGTTTATATGGTATGTAACTACCCCACACACCTCACATGCATCTAATACTATGGTCCTTAATTTATACTTTGATACCACCTAAAGAATTTCATATCCCAGCATTGCACAAGATGTACAATCACATAAGAATACCTGTTTATATTCAATAAAAGTTTTATTTATAACAAAAGAGTACTACAATGGAGTTCATCTTTACACTTGTTAACACAAAAGAGTATACCCATCAAACTTAACTAAACCTAAAACACAATACTTTTTACTTTTTCTTATTTCATATGTATAGATCCTTCATAGAACTGAGATCAAAATACAACAAGGCTACTTCAAAATTGACTGACTCTATCCTACGTACTCTTACGAGACTTTTTTCCCCTAATTGATGTTGATGCCTAGTCAATTCTCTTCATAACTTGAGGATACATAAGTATCCCCTTAACTCTCTATAAGCTATGTGAGAATGAATAAAACAAGCATAATACACATTCACAAAGATTAGTACTATAGAACATTCAATTTCATAACTTGGGTTATTAATACAAACTGTCCATGTAGGAAATTCTTGCCATACTCATGCCAATTCCTCATCCGGTTAGTCGACATACTTGGGCATTTTGATACAACGTCTAGGAACCTAAGGCAACAAAGAGCTACCTAGGAGTAAGATTCACAACTTAATAAAACGAAAACCACTCATTATCGTTTGAAAATCTAGTACATAGCCAGCTTAGCTAAAACCATAAGTCATGGCCAAAATAAGTTAAGCAATGCAGTTCTATATGCTCACAGCCTAACTTAGCAATACTTGAGCTTTCAAAAACTTAACCTATAGGTCTTTTCGTGCTATACCATGAATATAGTAAACAATATAATAACCAAGTATTAGGCATGAATTTGAGATTACACAACATATGCATCTCAATTATCATAATTTCTAGCTTCGTATCTTGACTTTACATTTTTTCCTTTCGTATGTGGTTCACTTAGGTGAACACCTTAAAGGACAGTTCATTTTCTAAGTTTTCCAAGAAATAACACGCATTAACAAATTAGTTATATATGAGGAAATACTTCACCCAATCAATGTACATTTAATAGAATCATGTATTTAAACAATTCAGCACATCATTACTGTTTACAATGCAATTGACTTCAAGTTAAGTAGACATAGGTTTATTTGAACAAAAACAAAAATATCCACTTACTAAGGATTAATAGTAGTGTAAAATCCTAAGCTTCACGATATGGTCTTTCTTCACCTATCATATCTAGGAAAATACACACAAACCTTACGTTAACTATAGGTCAATACCAAGCTCTTGTATGCTTTTACTATCGTGTTTCCTAAGCTTATTTCGATCATAAATTATTCATTTCTTATCCAATTTTAATAAATTTAATATCATCACGATCGTCATTTTGAGTACTATTAAGGTATCTTAAGAATTTAGATTAATCAATATTGTCAAAAGTTAAAAAATACCCTTTTGTATTATCGATTCAACCATACATTCTTGTAACTTTGTAATCAACTCGAGTAAACTTTAATTCTAAACTAGAAGTCCTAAAATTAGGCTTTTCAACCGTAATCAATATTAATTACATGTTATAGTTACTATTCTTATACTCACTATTTCACATATTAGGCTAATATATAGGTCTATACTAGGAAAATACATAATAGATTGTATTCGAGCATAATTAATTATACAAAACTTACTTTGAACTCACAAAAATATACGCTTTCGATATTGACAATCATTTGTACTAAATTAGCATATTGCTTATATTTCTAAAAATAACGTTTTGGCTTAAAAGTGATGAAAATTAAGCAAATAAGTGAATTTAATCACAAGATAAAAATCAAGTGCTCTAAACATCATTATAAACTTCCAAAAATCGAAATACATAAGGCTTATACATTGATTTTATCAAAAACTAATTAATTTAACAAAACTGCAAAATTGCCAATTTTATCCAAAATAATTATAATAAATAGAAAACATGATTATTTTCAAATTTTCTTGTTACTAAATTTAAATAAATATATTAAGTATATTATGTAAAAAAATTCAACTTGAAAGGGCATTATTTAATATTTCTAAAATTTAATTTAATTTTCGTCAAAATAAAGCATTTTCGTAAGAACCCTTTATTTCCAATCATTATTTAACAAAAATAAAATTACTACATTAGTATACACTTGAAACAACTCTAGAAAACCAATTTTCATAATTAAATAAGACTTTTTGGTACTTTTAGAAAATTTAGAAATTTTGGTTTAAAAATTAGTTCACTTGAACTGACCGCCTCCGGCGACCCTCTATCCACCCAACCTTGTCGAAAAAGCTTAGTGTGCCACCCTCTACTTAACCCCAAAAGGCTACCATAACAGGACATTAATAACCAATTGAATCAACCTAGTCTAAAACTGTGCTTTGTTTTTGTTATGATTTTATTATTTTTTTTTTATTTTTTCGAAATTTCTCCTATGAAAATTTAGTTGACTAAATGGTCTAATATTTGATGTTGAGGGTCTATTTATAATTTTGGAGTTGGTTGGGTTAATGAATCGTCATGCTACATATCAATTTCCTAGCTTATGTGGCTTTTTTTTTTTTTTGGTTAATTCAACTTGCTAGTTGTCAATTTCTTATATTTTAGCTTTTAAGTCACCATTTCTAATCAATCCTAGGTTGTAACATCATTTGATGACTTATCCATTCATTTTTTTTATTAATTTTCCACTATTTTATACTAATTTACCTTATTTTTATAATTTATTATTACATATATGTATTTAATACATATAATGCATATTCTATGTTAATACATGTATATTACACATAATTCAACTTCTTTTATTATTTTAAAAAGTTAATTAACTTATTTCTAATATCTTACTATATCTAAAAGATCGAATTTCACGTTTTTGACATTTATCGGCTTTATCAATAAATTGATGTTTTTATCAAATTAATCCTTTTATATAACTAATTTCAAGAAATTAACTTTACTAGGATACTCATCTAATTTTTCTAACCTTCATGTGAAGTTTAAACTAAAACGGATAATATAGCCTAATGAGCTAGATTTAGGGGCTTGGATCTTAAGATGATTGTATAAGGTTCCTAAGAAAGTGGTCCAAGTATATCTTAGGGTATTACACTGCCTCGACCTCAACCTACTTGGTAAAATAATCTATGGCAACTATGACAAATTGCTATTACATTGTAGACTTTGGAAATGGTCTAAGTATATCCCATCCCTACTAAAGAAAGGGCTAGGGGTTAGTGAGGTTATGCAATTCAATGGAAGGCACATGGCTCAACGCCTTATGTTTTTGGCATTGCAGATATTGCTGAGTAGCAGATTTTGCATCTTCTTTCATAGTTAACTAATAATAGTTGAGTCTCAACGCATGGATATATAAGGTCTGACCCTTTACATGGTTGTTACAAACATTACCATGCAATTCAAACAAAATTCATTTAGCATTTTTTTCTAGAAGGCAATGGAGATAAGGTTGTAAAAGGCCACATTAAACAACTTTTCCTATTCCACATCACAAGCCACCTTCTTAGTGATTTTCATCAACTTTTGTCTATTTCTAATCTATAGGATAGTTTGCATTTTGTTTACATATCAAGTTGTATTGTAATGGATATTAATTTCTTATTTTGTTGTATTGATTATCCTTTAATATAATGGCTCTATTGTAATGGAATTTGTTCATTTTTATGTTAATGTAATGTTTCTTCATGTTTTGATGATCTTATTTCTCTGTTTCTTTCCTTATTTACTGATAACAGATGGGCTAATCATAAAAATATTTTAAGTTTGTCAATTTGTTGATTTAAGTGTCATTTTTTTTTTTGAATAATGTTAGTTTCTTTTTTTGCAAAATATTTTTTACAAAATGTGTTGTTATCATAAAAAAGGGGGATAATGTTAAGTTCTCTTAAGCAACATATTTTGATGATGTTAAACATTAAAGTTAACTAATCAAGTTTTCTGAGTTGTTAGAAAAAAGATTTTAGCAATCTTAGAAGCAATTACAAGTTGTTGATAACTGTTAGAAGTGAACTTAAAAGTAATCATAGTTTGATGATAAAAGTTAGAAGCAATCTTAGAAGGAACCAATTGAAACTAAAAGGGATGTTTCTAAGAAGATCAAATGACTTAAAGGTGACTTAGAGGCTTGGGCTGAAGAAAGTTTGAGAACTAAGAAAATTGAAGATACTTAAAAGTAGACTTAAAAGTATTCTACAGTATGAAGAAAAAAAAAAAGTGGAAGACTTAGAACCTAACTTAAAAGCTATCACATAATTATTGTAGATTGAGGAAGAACCTTTCATATTATAGAGATTATGTTTGTTTTTCTTGCTTATCAGGCTCAACTCCACTAGATATGGGTATTTAAGTAATACATTGTCTTGTTTCACTAATTAAAGTAGATAAGTTTTCGAGATTCATTGAGATCAAAAGTTAAAAGATATTTCAAGAAGGAGGCTAGATTTTATGGAACCAACCAAGATCCATATTCATCTTCATTAATGATTAGTTTTATCAGCTATAGTCCATCCAAAAGTATCAAGAGATTTTTAAATTCAAGAGACCAAATTTTGTGAAAAGATAATTATCAAATTTTTCAAACTAACATCTCAGATCAATATGAAGAAAATTTGAATTAGTAAAGTATTATTCTAAGGACTATCTTATTAGCTGTTGTAGTAGAGACATTTAAAAGTCTAAGGAGACTTTGAAAAAATACATACATGAGAATAACATCAAAGAAAGATCACAGAAGAAATATTTTGAAGTTTTACTTTGCTTAACATTGAAGCAGTCTTTCTGTTATATTTTGATTTGTTGTGAACAAAATTTAGAGGATTCCTTCTTTGTATTTCCTCATCAAGCTGATACAATCTTTGTATAGTCTAAGAGAGTAGATCACTATAGATTTGTATAGCTTGTAGTAAGCTTGAAGGCAAAACATTGTGATTGAAGCTTGTGAAGCGAATTTGTGCTCTCTTTATTTTGAAATTAGTCAAACGTCTGATATGGATGATAGGATCCCTAGTAGTAGAGTTGGAAAAATGGATGTAAGTGCAAGGTTAAACCTTTATACATCCTTGTTTTGAAGCTTTCTCTAACTCTTACTCCTTTTATTATTGTTTGTTTATATTTACATTCAATCATACATAGATAAGAGGCACGCATATCTAAAATTCTCAATCATTATACTTAGTAATGAAGTGGATTTTATTTGAAAATGTTTTAATTATAATTAGTAATCAACTCATTCAGCACCCCCTCCCCCTCCCCCCGATTACTTAAGAAGGACCAACAATATTGATAATGTAAGGTTCAAATTTCAAGCTTCTTAGGAAGTGGTATTACTGATGAATACTTGGATTGGGAAGAGCGATTTGAGATGTTGTTTGAGTGCTATTCTTTTTCTAAGTATGACAAGGTTAGACTTATTGCCATAGATTTCATTGGATATGCCCATATGTGATGGAATAAGCAACATATTATGAGAGGAAGAGAAGTTCAACAAGGTATAAGAACATGAGAAGTAATAAAGTGGGTTATGTAAGGAAGATTCATCCCTAATTCATACTATTAAGACACCTTTGCAAAGTTGCAAGAGTTCAAGTAAGGGAACTAATCAATTGATGAATACGTATAAGAGTTCCAAATGCCAATGATCAAGTGTGACGTATAGAGCTTAAAGCCCAAATTGTTTCAAGGTTTGTTATTGATCTAATACATTAGCTAAGAGATGTTGTCAAGGTACAATGCTTGCATACCCTCGTAGAAGCTATTAAGGTTTCCTAATGTGTTGATAGGTAAAGGAAGAGCTAACCTTATCGAGCTCTTGATTTTCAACCTATTCAATTAGTCTAACCTATCTAAAGAAGTAGTCAAAATCCTTTCAACTTAGTACCAAGCAAGAAAGGAGAACAAATGTTGCATGCAAAAGGAGTAAGGTTAGAACTAGGAGGGAAAGGGAATGAATTTGAAAAGAGGCAAACCTTGAGGAGAAAGACAATAGAGATAAAGTGGTTTAAGTGCAAAGTCTTTAGACATATGGTTACTCAATGTGTGAACCAACGAACTATCGTTATTAAAGGCAATGTCCCAACCTTTGAAGTGTATAGTACTAACAAAGAAGTTAGTGAAGCTATGAAGGAAGTGGAAGATGAAGTGAAGTCAAAGGTTATGGGAGACAACATTTATCTAGAAGAAGGCAACATTCTAACATTAGTTGTTTACTAATCTTTGAGTGTGGAACCTAACTAAGAGAACGAACAATAAGAGAATTTGTTTCATACTACAAGTAAGGTACGAGACCAACTTTGTGCTTTGATTATTAATAATGGTAGTTACAAAAATGTTGCAAACACAAGACTAGTCGAGTAGTTATAATTGTTGACCTCTCTATTTCCTAAACTATACAAAATACATTGGCTAAATGGGAAAGGATCACTGTATGTTATGAAACAAGTTTTGTTTCTAATTCTTGTTAGGAGTTATAAGGATGAGATATTATATGATGTGTGCTTCGCATATTTTACTTAGCTGACCTTAGTTACTCAATAGAAGGGTTATGCATGATGGTTATAAGAATCCTTATACTATTACCCTTTTATCAATTACTCTAAGCCAAGTCAATAGTATGTAGTCTAAATTAAGCCAATGAACTAAGAAGGCCTTAGGTCAAACTAAGCTTAGCAAAGTTATGAAATCTACTAAACTAACCTTTTCACTTATACAAAGATTGTTAGAACTACCAAAGCAAATTGACTTACCTGAAGAGATCAAGAAATTGTTAGATGAGTTTATTGACCGATTCCATGAAGAGTTGTTAAGAAGATTACCACTTAAATGAGGAATAGAGCATAGAATTAACCTGTAGCCACAAGTCATGTTACCAAATCAACTAGCCTATTAGATGGATCTTGAGCAAGCTGTTGAGCTATAAAGATAAGTAAATGAGTACATTAAAAGAAGATATGCCCAAGAGAGTATGAGTCCATGTGCTATGCTCATACTATTGGTTCCTAAGAAGGACAAAAGTAAGTTGGAGGATGTGAATGGGTAGCTGAGTTCTTAATAAAATCACTATCAAGTATAGATATTTGACTCCTAAAATAAATGATATTTTTTATGAGCTACATGGTTTGAGGATACTTTCCAAGATTGACCTGAAATCTAGATATTATCAAATCTACATACGAGAAGGAGATGAGTGGAAAACAACCTTCAAGACTAGACACAAATCATATCAGTAGCTACAGATGTCATTTGGCCTATCAAATGCACCAAGTACTTTCAAGAGATTGATGAACCACACGTTGAGGAACTACATAGGACAATTTGTTATGGTTTGTTTTGATGATATTCTAGTGTATAGTCTCAACTTGCTTAGCCATGTGAGTCATCTCTAAGTTGTCTTTGAGGTGCTATGAGTTGAGCAACTATTTGGTAACTTGAAGAAAGGTTATTTCTATTAAGAGGAAGTTGTATTTCTTAGGTATGTTATTAGTAGTGGAGGCAGTAGTTTAGATGAGGGGAAGATCCAAGCAATTGTATAATGGCCTACCTTGATCTTTTGTGCTGATGTATGTAGTTTTCATGGCTGAGCTTCTTTCTATCATAAGTCCATTCATAATTTTTCTATTACTGCACCACTCATCAAGCTCACAAAGAAGACTGCTAATTTTTGTTAGGGACAAAAGGAGGAAGAAATTTTTTTCAAGCTCAAGAAGAGATTGACTTCAGCCATAGTACTATCCTCGTCTAATTTCAATAAAGCTTTTGAATTGGAGTGTGATGCATCTAGCATTAGTACTGGCATAATTCTTATGCAAAACTAATAACCTATTGCCTATTTCAATGAGAAACATAAGAGATTAACTTCGAACTATTTTGTTCATGAAAAACATCTATCTATGCTTGTTTGAGTTTCACAGACATGACAACATTGCCTTTTGCCTAAAGAGTTGTATAGTCTAAGCACTAGAACTTAAGGTACATGAAGAGCTAACCAAAGCTATCCAAGTGACAAATTAAATGGGTTGATTTTCTAGAAGGGTTTTCATTTGTGATCAAGTATAAGAAAAGAAAATCAAATGTAAGTGTCAATGCCTTATCTAAACAACATGTGATGCTTTCTAAGCTCTAGACAAAATTGATGGGTTTTACAAGCACAAAGGGATAATACCCCTAGTATCTACATTTTGAACTAATCTATGCCTAGTGTATTGAAGGAAGGACATTGGATACTTACTTCATTGAGGAGGGTTATCTATTATAATCTGGAAAACTATGTGCATTGACCTGTTCAATACAATAATTTTTTATCAAGGACGAACATAGTAGAGGTTTAACAAGACATTTTAAAGAGAGGAGGACATACGAACTATTGAAGTTGAGGTTTTACTAGCCTAAAATGTTGAAGGATTATTACTAAGTTATTGAGTGGTGCATCACTTGCAAAGAAGCTAAGAGTAAAGCTATGCAAGGAAAGGCTATACCTTTACCTATGTAGACCAAACCATAGATCAACTTAAGCATGGATTTTGTTCTTAGATTGCCTAAAACAGTGCACAAAAAGGATTCTGTAATGGTCATGGTTAATAGGTTTAGTTAAATGGCACATTTTATGCCTAATAATAAGATTAACAATGCTTTAACTATTTCTTTTCTATTTTTGCAAGATATCATGAAGTTACATGGACTTCCAAGGAAAATAGTGTCTAATAGAGATCCTAAGTTTTTGAACCATTTTTTTGAAGACCCAATAGCATTAACTAAACATCAAGTTGCTACTCAGCACATCATGTCATCCACAAATTGATGGCTAAATAGAGATCATCAACCGAACATTAGGTTCTCTTTTCTAAGAAACTATGGAAGAAATCAAGGTGATTAAGATACCTACTTGCCTATTATAGATTTTTCCAACAATCAATCTATTCATAGCACAATAGGTAAGACAACATTCGAAGTAGTATATCGTTTTAACCCAAAGCTAAACCTCGATCAAATACTAATGCCTAAGATCAAGTAAGATGACTAAGAAGTTGAAGATTGAGCTAGAATCTTACAATATATTTACTAGAAAGTTGCTAATTAGTTGAGCTATATTGTTGAGTAATTAATGTAGGGAAACCAAGGGTGAAGAGGAAGAAAGTTGATTTAACGAATTGGCCTTGTATAGCTAGATCTTAGCAAAGAAAGGTTCTTAATCAAGAGAAAGAACAAGCTCTTACCCTAAGTTAAGGGACCTTTTAGAGTGCTTTAGAATATTAATGATAATGCCTAAAAGCTCAAGCTCCTAAAAGGGAACAAAGTTTCTAATGTATTCAACATTGCTAACTTAACTCCATTCATACTCGAAGAAGACACCCCAATAGAAAAATTCTAGGATTTGATCCTACTCCTAAACAACCTAGAGGGAATGATAGCAATCAGCCTCCAGGAACCCTCATAAGATCTCGAGGAAAAGGACTAGTCGACTTGGCTCATAGGATCCTCAACTGTCAACCAAATGTTAAAGAGGTCAACTTGATTTGCAGAGATGACCTATTTTGTCTAAGATGTTCGAGCAACATGAGTGTTGTCCTATTAGAAAAAGGTCATATCAAGCTATCCAAAGATTTCTAAGCTAATTTGCCAATTTGTTCTATAGATCACCCTCTACAAATTTAGGAAAGCTAAGTTAACTTTGCTAAGCTGTCCATAAGCCTTGTGGCTGCTAACCTTATCTAGGAGCATCAAAGTTTGTTGCATGCAAAATCTTTTAGCCTCTCTTCTTAAGATACGTAGCCTATGACTTGCGATCATACTACTTAACAAAGGATATTCACTTTCTACAAGAATTGCATGAATGTCCTTTCTCTTTTTATACATTTTTGTATTTAGTTTTTACCCATTTTAGTAATAGTTAAGGATACATTGTAACCCTCTATACATATGTTTATAAAGTACTTCCCTATGTTTCAAGTTTTGAAATAGGAATATATGAAGATAAGAAAAAATACTAGTTGAAATGAAAGTAGAAGTTCAATTGCAAGTTGTTAATTCATAATAAGGAGACTAGGTATAAATATCTCACCATGAGCTTGTTGTATATAGATTATTCCCTTAAGTTAATGAAATGATATTGAGTTTCCTCTCTTCCCTGTAGGTTAAGAACCCTATTCCCCCTCTCATAGCAACCCTTAAGAAAGGTTATATAGTGTGCGACCCTTCAATCTAGATCAATGAGTTATAACCAAAGTGTTGTAAGCCGTGTTGAGCTTAAGTTGTGTGCCACATCCACTAGGCTGCTTATCAATTTTGCTTAAATCTCATTACCTACATTTCTACCGAAACCTACCTATATTTCTTTTATAGTCCTCGAAGGACTTATTTATGCTACAGTAAGACCTCTTTTAAGGAATACATCCTCCTATGTTACCCTATCATAATTGTACCCATTTAGGAAACCTATAGCCTCAACAATTGAAGACCTTTTTAATGTGACCTAACCAATCAAGAAAGTCATCCGAGTTACTTACTCCATCAAAAGATGGAATTTTCATTCAACCATTTCTACTCCTTATATACCCCGAAGCTACCTAACCTCTAACCCTTCATCATCATCCTCTTATTAAGGTTCTTGGGCTATCCTTTTGTCACAATTACGTAGCCCCATGCCATCTTACCAACCTCTATGGCCAACTCTATTATTGTTGCCATTTCCATGGCCCTATCCACCTCCTTATTCCTTAAATAAGGTTTAAGAACCTAAGTAGTAGTTCTCAATGAATCTCTTATTTCACCTAGCGTTTGCACAAGAATCTCTTTGGAGAGATCAATGGACCTTTGTATCTATTGAGTGGATTCTATTATAACTAGCTGTTATGTGCCATCAAATCAATAATCTCATTACACAACCTTATAATATCTTGGATCAATTTGAATCCTGACTACAACATAATGATCATACTCTTATGCTTCCCATTTTGCACCTCTATAAGCTCTCCTATGTGAGCTAAGTTGTTAGACATGTCATAAAGAATGTTGTTATGAAGCCTAAAAAAGGGATCCATGATGCCTTATACTTAAAAATCTTGATTCGATACCCAAATGTCAGTCACTCTAGCCCAAAGCTTAGGTTTGATATTACAACAATGTAACAAGATCTTGATCACAAAGATGTTTCGCAATTTAGATCTAGGGTTTATAGAATATATTTTTGGGTTTTTATAAAATTGAAATAACTAATGCAAAAAAGTAAAGATTTATTTAGATTTCTTATAGAGTAATCATAGAAAAGCTAAACTATCTGTAATATTTCTAACGATAAGCTAAGTATAGCACCACACTAAATAATGATAGACTAAAAAGATTGGGTTGAATACTACAATTCAACAAATGAATTGATAAGATCATAAGGTAATTTGTGTAAAGACTGTTGTTTGCTAATTGCAAAAATGAAGAAGGATTTCAGTTGTCAAGATCGCAAAACTGTTCATTAATCCACACAACTATTTACTTTCCCTTGACATCCCCAAGGGCATAGGTACAACTTCTTACTAATAGAAATACTAATAGTATTTAACAAAAAGAGAAGTTATCAAATTCTAATTAAAATAATGAAAACAAAGTCATCTAAGGGTTTAGATTAGAAACATGGATGTGAACTCAAACCGTGATTCTCCTAAACTTCTCTAATGTGTCTTCACATTATGGTTTCATACCTACCTTTATGATCATACTACAAATCATTATTGCTTTTGCATTTTAGTACTTTACATTCACACCTAAGAACACAGGCATAAGCCTACTCATGCTTCTCTTGGGTTTCTTGTCTCTTCTTGTGAATTCTTCACTTTAATTCTATGCACTTCAAACCCATCTTTTTTAGCTTCAACATGACAAATCAATCCGATCAATATGTAACAATTAATTGTTCATAAACCACTTATCTCCAACATCACAAAGATCATGGATGATTCTCTTAATTATATTATGGAGTCCTCATGCTTTACCCTAGTGATAGGACCATGATACTATAAACCCTTAAAATTTTCAATCTAGCTTTTGAAATAGACTCAACTATGTTAGACAATTTAGGAGTTAACAAGGCTAATGAAAGTGAAAACCTTAAAAGAATTAATCAATCGCTTAAGAAACTTCTCTACCCTAAATGTATCTAAATGCAAAAGATTTCATTCAAAAGTGATAGAAACCCTAAAATGATCACCTTAAAGACATATGTGCACTAATTCATCATCATATACCCTAAAACCCTAAATTGATAATATAATCCTCGTATTTTGCCAAATCATTAGTAAAAGGTTAAAGATAACTTTCATTCATACATATATGTTTTGAATCCTCAAGTAATCCTTTAGAAACTAAGATAATGAATCATAGATTATATTTATCTCTTAAGTATATGATTAAGGTAGAATTACATAGAGTTAGAGGTATAGTTGAAGATTAGGCTAAATGTAGTGAACCTTAATACCCTAATTAGTACTTTTCATACTAGTTACACTAAGTAGTTTAACAAATGATGTTTATAGGTTATAAATATCTAAAGTAAGACCTCATCATCTATTTTTACTAAACAATTCACTAAATACTTTATTTCCTTAATTTTTCTCTTAATTTCCTTTAATTACTACATTATGTGTACAAAATTACATATGCTTAAGGAAAATTGACCAAGTCAACCCATGTTGACTAAAGTTAACAATTTGAAAAGTCAACAAAAGACACTAATGCATAAAGAAAATATCTAAACACCTAATGATGGCTTTTCTTTCCTTTTCTTCTAGTTTTTCTTTTCTCCCCCTCTTCTTTAATTGTCGGCCACTTATCCCCTTCTAGACCCCACTATTTCCTTTCTTCTATAATCAAAACAAAACAAAAAGCCCCTCCATTGCCATGAGCTTTCATCTTCCATTTCACTTTCAATACTTTCCCTTTTGTCTCAATAATTCCAACACAAACTAAGGTATGTACTCAAGTTATTTTATGTTGCTTTATATTAGTCATTAGTTAGGTAATTAGGTAGATTAGATAAGTAGACATGTGTTAAGTATGATCTTGAAGAAGAGGATATAAAGTTCCCATCTTTAAATGTAGGAAATTAGGAATCATGAAGAGGAGGAAAGGAATACATGTATATGTGCTCTTAAGTATGTGTACATAAGGAAATACCAAAAGAATACTAGTATGGGAATCTTTGTACATGGGTATTTACCATGTACATACCTAAATTAAGATAAAACTTAACTATACATACCTATACTATACTAAATACACACTTAAAAACACAAAAGAATGGAATTAGGAAGATTTTCTTAAGAAGAAAATTAGGCATACGAAATTGTACAAAAATATGTATATGACCGTATAGGTATATAAGTATGTATATAAGTATATATATGATATAAGTATAAGTATATGTTTAAGTATACTAGTATACATATAAGTATAGTAAAAGTATATATACATAGTAGTTTAATTGAAGTGTACATAAGACATTAAGACATTACATAAGCATGAGGTAAGACTTATGTAATTAAATGATGAAGTAAGCAATGAGGTAATCAAAAGATGACATAAGCGATGACATAAGCGATGACATAAGCAATGACATAAGCAAATGATGATGTAAGCGATGACATAAGCATAGGTTTAGAAAATGAGAAAATAAGAAGAGTGTATAATAATTAGGTACCTAACTTAGTAAACCTTAAGACACCTTTTAAATTGGATTATATTTAATTAAGTACATGAATTAGCAATAGCAAAGCAAAATTCTCTAAGTATAAGAATTTAAGGGTTAACAAAATCATTAAGTATAAATAAAGGATATAAATATGAGTAATAAGATTAATTAAGTTTCCATAATTAAAATTTCTATAAATTTAGTTTATATCATAAAACATGGGTCTTAATGTCTAAAATGGACATCATCATGTGTACGTACGTCTAAAAACAATGAAAAATGACTATAAATTCATAAATATCATAAATAAAACGAAAAAGTTACATAAGATTAATAATAAAGTCTAACTTGATAGAAATTGATAGCAATTTAAGTAGAATTAGACAAATAGATATTTAGAATTATTAGTTAATTCAATTACTTATTAGTATTATCATATCATAATGATCAGGTGATCCCGAGATGAGCAAGGATCTCCCGATCAATTACTACGATTAGGGCGAGTCGCCATGGCCGAGTGAGTATTTACCTTATGATTCCATGCTTGTATGTGATTGTAAATAGTGAACTTAAATATTATTGTTAATTAACTACTGTGTGGGGTTTGGGGAAATGCTTATATATGTTGTTATGTGCTAAGTTGTGAACTTATCTTAAGTACAGATAATGCAATGTTTGTTGTATGGTAATATAGAAAATGATTGTGTGTATTATTGGATGGTCACAGCATAATTTGAACTTAATTATACTCGGCTTATAAAAAGAAATTGGTACATGCATTAACATGCACTGCATAGATAAAATTCCAGCCGTCACATCACACGGAGGCCAAGAGAGGCCATTCGGGGGTTGTTATTATTAATTTATTGGTTCCGTACAGTGCACTCGTACAAAATGACCTTACCCTAGCCCGCAAGAACACTAGGCGTTAGAGGCGCTAACCACCTAGCTAAGGGTCGAGTCTAAAGGTCTCCGTTTAGGAGTGAGTGTGGACTGCGGGGGCCCACTTACGATTATACTAGAACTTGGTTTTATGAAAATAAAAGGATTATTTGATTTAAGTATGGAACGTAGAGTTTCGTAGTAAAGTAAGTTCTAGTATAATACTCAGATCTAATTGGTGTCGTGTATACTCCAACCTTGACTTTAGAGGGCGTTAAATCTGAGTTACGTATATAAACTAGTTAATTATACGTATTGTTTGGCATTTTGTTTGATCATTCATTCATATACGTAAATATAATGTATTTATAACTTGCTTGTGGTGTGGTTGAGAGTTTTGCTCACTAAGCTTAGGCTTACACCTCTTTAGACTTTTGCTGCAAGATAGCTTATTCGTAGAGACTGGTCAAGAGATGCTACAGGTTAGCTTGAGGACTTGGGCAAGAGCGAGCAATCCTGTATATTGAGAGAGAATAGTTTATGTAGACTCTTACTCTTGTACTTACATTTTACTTGTATTATAGACTTAGATTTACTAAATTACTGTATACTGTAAGTTCTGTAGTTCAAACTTTATAGAAATATATTTGTGTGATGATATCATGTGAATCTATGTGTTCTCGGGAAACTAGTAATTATAGAGCCTTGTATATTGTGTGAAGAGTTATTGATTAGAAAGGTAACCAATCAAAGGTTCTTCGTACAGTATATGGTATCTATCACGATTAGGTCGTCCTTAATTCATGACAAATACTCATCATATAATACTTTATCTACAAACAGTTTACATAATTACCACTCCAAGCCACTAAAAAGGCATAAATACATACATATTTATATGCCATAATTAGAAATCTTGAACTTCGAAATGATGTCTGATACTCTTAAAATCCCAAGTTAATAGCTTTAAGGGTCTTTTCCTATACTTGAGATTAGCAAAAACACCAACCCCTCGGCTCCATAAAGAACAAAGTGAGTACACAAAATAAAAATAAAAGAATGGAAACAATGCACCAACTACACATTTCATTTACTTACCAACTACAAAACATAAGGTAAGTAATATGCTATCATCAATCTTTCATCAATCATACTAAAGCATTCTCAAAATATATTGCTCAAACCTATATCTCTTATATTTTACGTATAGAAACACCACAATTAGCTTATGTCCTCATTCTTGCCTTAATCTACCCTTTAATCTTCATAACATCTCCTTAGCACATACTTAGCAAATCTTGCCTTTTCCAATAATCATTATTATTAGAGATACTTATATATGCCTTGCACTACTATATACAATATCTAGAGGACTTAACTTCTGGAAGGTTGCCATTAGTGTTAGTAAGTAATTGATCTATGTCAATTCATCAATTGTGCCATTGAGATCGATCCAGGCCGGTTCATTAATCATACCATAAATTAGTCAGGTCAATTTTAAGATTGTATCACATACTTGTCAAGTGATGATCGGGACTTAGTTTATCAAGATAGAGTTGCTTAATACATAAAGCTTGGTGTCAAAATTCTAAGAGAAGAGGCAAAGAAGAACAAAGATGAGCATATCATTGAATCATATAACTCAAACATGCATGAAAATAGTTAATCATTTTGATATAAGGATAAACCATTGAAATCTAATCCATATACTAGGAAAACATTTATATTTCCATATTTTTTTATTACTTAAAATCTATAGCATTATCAACACCTACAAACAAGTCATAGCTAAGCATCATTTACAACTTTCATCCATAGCATAGCACAACTGAAATACCTACAACATATGGTCTACATTCACAGCTATAATGTGAACAATTAAGTTAACATAGAGAAGTTCTCACATAGATAATGTAAAATTGTACCCATATATAGATGGATCTAAAGTAAATTCATATCCACCAAGTTACCAACACATAAACTTCCAATAGCTATCACCACTTCCACTCTTATTGGCCAACAAGACCACCACCCCAACCCCCTAACCCATATATTCCCTATGTGGTGCATCAATAGCGCATGGTTTAACTTAAAAACCATGTGTAACCAAAAAATCACCTAAATTTTCCAATAGATTGTGATGAATTTTGCTAAGTTCTTCTAAGGAGTTTGAAAGCAAATTCCATTCACTTTATAGTTGTCACTAAGCTTAGATGTACTATCATAAACAAAAATGAAAAACAATAATAAAAAAGAAGAGCTTTTTGACTCACTTTCTCTCTCTTCCTTACTCTCACTTAGGTATGAGTTTGAATTAACAGATTTCTTAAGTGTTATGTCAACGTAAACAATTCTTACATATGTTATATTTTTATATTATTTTAATATTTGATTATATTTTAAGAATCTAATTATCCATTTTACTAATATTTAGTTTTGTATACTTGATCTTGCTTAACATTCGTACTATACACATGTAACTAATATTCTTCTATAATTGTTGCATTATTTATATTGATTAATTTTCCCTTAATCTATTCCCATTTGCATGTGGATCCTTAGTTAAATGACATCTTAATTCATGTACATATTATGTCTATGTCTAACATGTATACTTTATGACCATGTTTTTCCTTTACAAATATTAATTTTACACTCCAACTAATCTACCTTTGACATCTCACTATAATTCAAAACTTGTTACTTGAGTTAATGGTCATAACATTGGCAATTCAACATTTTTCTCCCCAAGATAACTTCTAAGTTTTGCTTTTAACTTTGCACAAAATAAGTTCATACCTTACTAACCTCTAGAACAAACCTTCTAAATTATCTTCTATATAGGCTATTGTCCTATATATCTATACTCAAGAGAATAGCTCAAAACACGAGTATTAGAAGTTGTATACCATGTTTGATGTTCATGCTATTTATTATTTGGTTTATCTTAGTTGGATTCTTGATAATCTTTAACTACATTCATGGAATGATATAAAAGGATTTAAGTCATATTTTAAATGTTCAGTTTTACATAATAGGCTTAACCATTCTGTTTTGTTTAATTTGGATTATGATATTTATTTTTAGCATGTACAATGTATAAGTCTTTTAAGATCTCTTGATTTGTGAACAAAACTCTCGGCTACTTCCTTAGGTATCTCCATTATTTCTTGGTTGAACCACCAATTGCCACTTACTTAAGATTGGCAATGCATATCATGTGCATTAACATCACATTTATGTATTGCATAAGTATTTGCTATAATGCTTTGCTATTGTTTGAGTACATATAACTAAATGAAGAATTGTATTGTCTTTACTCTATTTATCTTATTTTGGTGTTCACTTATCTCAAGAACATAGATGATGCTTGAATTGAGGATTGGGGATTTTGGGAAGATTTAAAGCCTTAGGAGCCACTTTTGGTAAATTCTATCCAAGCTTTGCAAGTCATTCACTATGTTATTTAATTGATCAACGAACTATTCATTTAGGTAAAATGGTAATTCCACTCCATCCTATTCCTTATTTACTCCTTATTATAATGTTCATTTTATTAAATTGCAATTATTGTAAAATTGCAGCTACGAGAAAATAAGGGATTGAGACTCCTTGCATGGAGCTATGAATTAGGATTCTAAAAGGAAATTACCCTCATTATCCTTTCCTTTTCTTAACACAACACTACCAGACACAAACACAACATTGTTACTATCTCCACCATCACCCACTACAATCAACTACCCACCATGATCACCTACTACCACTATATAACGCTAAAGCAATAATTGCATTGATCTCATTAACAGTAACTGCATCATAACAAACACCAAAACTGTCATTGACTAACTCTTCTTCGCAACTAACTAAACTAAAACAAATTAAGACAAATAAAGAGAGAGAGATAGAGAGAGATAAAGTGCAATAAGCAAGATAGGAGAATGTAAAAGAAGAAAGGAATTAGTGAAATGGAATACAAATGACATAGAGCTTCAATTGTCTAAATGTTCAACAACATCGTCTAAAGCAACATCTAAAGTTTAAGAACAAAGCTTTAATCAATTCATTGAATGGAATGCAAACATCACAATGCTTCTTGTCAAAAGTTAGCAAACTAATTGTGCATTAGAGAGAGAGAGAGAGAGAGAGAGGGGAATCATAAATCAACGAAGAAAAAAGATAATAAATCCATTAAAATTAGGTTTTAGAAAGAAGATAAGGGTAATTTATTGGTTTTTTATTATGGGTTTATTATCTAGCTATCTTTTTATGCAACTGAACAATATAATTACAATTACAGTCTTATTCAATTAGTAATGAATCCCAATTGCATTATGTTTCTTTTCCATACGATGAAGTGAAGGAGTTGCAAGTTTAATTTAGATGTTTATTTAACATTGTCTGAGAGGGTAATTTGTAATGTAATGAGTTATTCCTTTGGAATGTAAAATTATAAGCTATTATGTGTTGTGAAGTGATAGAGCATATGACCATATGTCACTTGTAGGCATCATGTATAATGTTTATCTATAAGTGCTAACACATAATCTATAAATCTTAAACTTTAAGCAAGTTGAGGTGCTTATATGCTACTTATGTAGTTGAAATATGACTGAAATAAAGGTAGGTTTAGATGTGATAAGAGTATATTGATGATATTGGTTGACATGATTCATATGACGACATGAATGTTATGGTCTTTGAATTTAAAGTGTTATTTATATGTTATAAAATCTAATTAGATGATTATCTGATGCAGCATGTAGCATGATAGATACAAATATTTAGAGAATAAACTTTGTATATGTAATGCCTTACCTTCCAAGAGTCTACTTAAAAGTTCTTCTCAAACTTTTGGTACCTAAAGATAATTTATCACTACCATCCCTAAGTTAAGGATAAGATAGATATTATAGTTCACCTATTAATCATCTTCATAAAACACTAGTTTCCAAATATCTCTTTATTCCACATAACATCTTACAATGAAAATCATTACAAAAGTAAACGAAACTCAAAGTTTCACAACTATAAAATCTTATACTATACTTAATTTCATTATTAAGCCTAAGTATCACATGTGCAATTTCTGATTTGAAATCCATGAGAAACACATCGATACTTCTTAAAGTGCTACTTTCTAAAACTTAAGTCAAACCCTATAACTCCTTGACCCTTCCCATGAAAGTCTACTTCACCAAATGCTCCTAAGCTCTCTCACTAATGCTAAGTGATGTTTCTTTTAAAGTTCTTCCTTCCTGAAGATAAGACAACTTATTCCCCCAACTACTATTAGTCGGATAAGAGTGGATAAACAAACAAATACAAGTAATATCTTATCATAGCCACACTATAAGTTAGTAGGTTAATCACAATATTCTTTAGTCTAACCAAGTAATGTAAATGTAACAGGTATGTACCATGCTTATGCACATAACGTACATTGGTACCGATATCCTAGTTGGCCTAGCAACCCATTTAGTTGATCGACTTCAATTTGACATCTAGACACAAACAAAATTACAAGAACCTAGCAAAACAATAATTAGTTGCCAAAGCTTAACAATAATCACATGAAATGGTTAGAAAATCTAGCATATAGCAAGTCCAATAGATACAATGCATTTTCTATATTTTCGAAAGCCTAGTTTTTATCAATCAATTGGTTTACTTAATAAACCTAACTTTTCATATGAAATTCGACCTAGAAAAATTTTAGATTTTAGATTACTTGACCCATAAATCCATTTCATACCATGCCTTAAATGCATCAAATCACACACTAAGCAATACTTAGCAAATCTAAGTAAGATTACTCATTGTGTATTAGCTTAACCTATACTTAGTATCTTTGTTAGTATTAAGACCTAGATATCAGGTTCACTGAAGTGAACACTTTAAGAGGTAAGTTAGTTGCTAAATTCTTTTCCAAGTTAGCATAAATCAAAGTAAATGTCACATAAACAACAAGCCATACAACCACAGCAACCAAGTCTAACATCAAGCATCATTCAACTAGCAACAATAAACAATTATAAAACACAACTCCACATAATTCATCTAGTACTACATAAGTCTTACCATTAGGCTCAACCCAACCAACACATCATGAAGCATATAAGGTTATGAGTAGACATAAGTCTACTCGAGACACACAAATATTGACTTACATAAGCCTATTGGTAGCTTTAACATTACTTGTTAACATCAGCCTCCTTTTTAGGTACTTTACCTAGTAAGGATACTAGGTACCAAAGTCAATTGTAGAGTAAGTGTATATATTCCAAATTAATATTAACTTGTTGATTCTGAGTTCATTCTATTAAGAGAATATTTATCTTAGACTAACTCTAACTTAGTCTCTGATTTGGCCTTTAACTAAACCTTTGAATTATCCTCTGATTCTTGTTGATTTAAAAATTTCTAAATGAATTCTATTTGACTTATATCCCTAATTCTACCAATTAGGAATCACCAATACTTTACTTAACTTAGTACCAAGTGTAACTTATACAAGAGTAACTAAGTGTAGCCTCTAATTCTTTCTCTAATTTAGTCTCTGATTTGACCACAATACTATATTCACTTATATAATTCCCACTTTTAAGACAAGCTAATTTAAGACCAATAAGAAACACACTATATGTAAGATTAACTAAGATTCCCCTTACTATGGTATTAATCGTACAAATTACCTTATCATTCATAATTAGTATAACAACTCGGCTTTTGGGTATTTGCTTAAAATTTTTTCTCAAATTCTTAGTACCTGAATATGATTCATCACTACCATCCTTGAGTTAAGGATGAGGTAGAACTTGTATATAACCTACTCTTTAATTCCATAAACAACTACTTTCACATAATGTCTCATTCAGTATGACAAACAATAACAAAAGCTTCTACATTAGCAAGCTTTACTCAAAGTATCACAGTTACACACTTATATACCACATAGTAACTCTTTTACAAATATACGTTTTTGGACTATCACGACTATACTAAACCTTTAATAATGTAACACCCACTACTTTCTTAAAAAGCAATCCTTGTGTACTCTAGCCATATCATGTAGTCAATAACTTCTCTTAAGAGCCCATCTTTAGCTAGAGTTTTAAGGTCTTCTTATTACTCTGATTCTTTTGTCTATTAATTCTATAACTTGAGGATAAGAGAAACTTATCCCTTCAGCTACTATAATATGAGTGAGAGTAGATGGACATACAACAATAAGCATAACAAAATAGGTACATTCAATTAGTTCATCTAATTATTTTAACTTAAAGTTTCCTAACCAAACCATGCAAATGTGACATTCATATGCCATACCTATGTATGTGACATGCATCGATACTGATATCCTAACTCAACCAAGCAACTCATCTAGTTTAGATGACTTAAACTAAGCATCTAGATAATATATCCAAGAACCTAGCAAACATTTCAACCTAATAATAACCACATAGAGTGGTTGGAAGATCTAGTATATAGCTGGCCCAAAAAATACATTGCAGTCTTTATATGCTCGAAAGCATAGCTTTTACAAATCAAGCAGCTTGCTTGATAAACCTAGCTTTTCATAAGAAATTGACCTAGCAATATCTCGGTTTTTAGAAAACTTGACTTGTAGATCTTTTTTGTACCATGACATGAATACATTAGAGTACGGGTTAGGCATAACCTAGCAAATCTAAGTAATCATATTCATCTCATGTTACCCAGCCTTTACTTTATAGTTTATCAGCTCTAGGATCTCAGTATTGGGTTCTCTTAGGTGAATAGTTTAGGAGATAGAGTTAGCCTCCAGATTCTTTTCCAAGATAATATAAACCCCAGCAAATGTCATATATGCATTCATCAGTACCAACATAACAATTAAGTTTAATACATGTGACTATTCAATCAGCAACAATTATAACAAGTAACTCCATGTGGTTCATCAAATAGTACATCAACTTAAAATTAAGTTTAACTAAGCTAAAACATTATAAAGCATAGAAAGTTAGGAGTAGATATAAATCTACTCGAGCACACACAAATATCTACTTACCTGAAACTCAATTGCTCGTTAACTAAGCTTACTAACTTGTCCTTGTTAGTAACCCTTGATATTTATCTCGATGTAGTACTTTATCTTACTTATAAACTATGAAATATTGCTAATTTACTAGTCTATATAAGAATTAAGTTGGTTAGTCATTAGTTTAATTATCCTATGCCCTAAGTATTAGAAGTTTATAATAGTGATATAAGTTTATTTTACCTCTATTATGTTCTAAGTTATTCTTTCAGTTTGTATACCATTATAGTATTTACTGGAGAAACTTTTGAGCTACTCTCTGAACATATAGGTGTTGAAGTTCACAATAGGTTCAACCTCACCTCTAAGTTAACTTCTATGTTTGATAAGTATCCCAGATTCTTCAATGAATACCCTCTGACACAACTTCTGAGTTTTCACACATCTATAATTACTCAATATATTACTTTGAGCTACTTTCTAGTTAAGTTATTGTGTCTAGTAGAATTTAATTTTCTTAACAGAAGACCCTTGGAGCTATCATCTAAGTTCAGTCAACTTCATAATTTCAAGGAATTTACCTTCTGAATTTTCCTCTAAGACCAGCAATTTCAAAGTTATTAGGAATATTCCCTTTGACTTAGTCTCTGAGATTCCTTATTTCACCACTCAATCACAATTTTGCCTTCGATTTAACTTTTGAGTGAATATTTAGTAGAACATTTGCCTTACTTTTTCTTTGAGCTACCTTCTACTTTTAACCAAATTCATATATTTAATTGATTTTCTCACTTTTCTACTAATTTTCAGTTATAGGGACTCATTTTACATCTTATTTAACACTTCATCACTCTCCATAATCCTCATTTAACACATCACTACTCACCAATTCTCAAATTCCCACACTACTAAATTATACATATTAGTGGCATATTCTTGTTTCCTTAACTTCTTCCAATAAAAGCCCTTCCAACAACATCCATACACCATAAAAATACATCAATAATAAGTTAAGCTCAAAATCTAAGTGAGTTTATTAGAAGAAATAGGTTATTTTTCACCAAAAACATTATTTTAAGCATAATTTAGGGATAAAAAATTAAATAAAAATTTAGAAAATAGTTTTGTAAGAAATCTCTTCTTAGAAATTTAATATTATTATAGGGTATCTTATAGAAAAAATTCAAAGACAAAACTACACCGTTAAACCTATTTATTTCAACAAAAAAAATTGCTTAATTTTGTTAATTGGTTAAAAACGATATATTTCGAGTCTCAATTTGAAGAAAATGATAATTTTCCTTAAAACTACATATGAAAATATGCCAAAATGCCAAATTTTATAATTTTTACACTTTATTTGCTATTT
This sequence comes from Lumnitzera littorea, assembly GCA_024138015.1. Classification (NCBI taxonomy): domain Eukaryota; kingdom Viridiplantae; phylum Streptophyta; class Magnoliopsida; order Myrtales; family Combretaceae; genus Lumnitzera; species Lumnitzera littorea. The sequence continues at coordinate 45,272,142 of JAMXBB010000012.1, read as the reverse complement.
TTATCAAATTATTGAAAATTGAAACTACTTGGAACACTTACTGGAATTTGTCCTTGCCACCACCTCCAACCACCCCACTATTGTTGATACATCCAGGTGTGACATCTACCATTGGGTGGTGGTCTTAATTGCTTCCTAGATCCTCATTTGGTGTATGTATTACTTATAAGCCCTAAAACACCCTATTTTTGTCAAATTCTTCTAAAATTATCTCTAAGCTTTCTAACCTCTTCCTTATTTTTTCTAGATAGTGAATTGTCCAAGATGAGCATTAATAGAAAGGGGCTTTGAATTTATAGAGTTGATTTGGGGCAGTGGAATTTCTTTCAAGCCTACAAGTGTCCAAATTCTTTTTATCTCACCATCTAAAGTGGCCTAATCTACCCTTACCTTGTCCTCAACTTGCCACCTTGCAATGCCATGCCAAAAACCATGCAGTATCCACTCCCAGCAAATTTTCCCACATTTCTTTAATTAATTTAGTATACATTAGGTATTTTAGGTATTTTCAAGTATTTATACCTATATGTAAATACATATATAATATAAATAAATACTCTTAAATATTTTCTAAGTTCTTTTATGATTTTTTTATGTACATATATTTATCTCTAGTATCTCGTTAATTATTAAAATTCATTTTACGTTTTTACGATAAATAATAGATAATTTACATATAACTTAATAACATAAACATATCAAGTATATATAACTTGCATTATATAATCATACGATGTGTTATTTGACTCCCAATTATTTTTGTAGATCAAATAATTTAGCTTTAAGGTTTCGCAGTTATTCGGAACTCAAATTTTAAGTTTTTGATAAATATCGAGTATACCTAGTAAAAGTGTGATATTTTGAAATTAAATTTTATATAAGCTTTATTTTGAGAAATTGATATTGTTAAGGTTATTTGTCCAGCTTTTATAAACGTAAACTAAAATTTAGCTCAATTCGAACAAAATTATCTAAAGTTCCTAAATCATTCTAAAAGTTTTAATTCGCATCGATATCAAATAGCTCATGTATGATCATTTGAATTAACCTATTTCTTAAGCTTTTCTTAATGATTTTACTTTATTGCTTACTTTTGCTATACTTCCTGTGGTCTAAGTGTAGTAGAAGTGGTCCACCACTCCAAGTCTCGAGTAGTAGGTCAAAGATTGGGTTTCATATTCTACCCTAGTATATACATGAATAATATGAAAATACTTATTAATTAGTATCCATGCTTTATACAAGAAATATATTATACTTAGAAAATCATACTCATTAAACTTTGGCGGTAAAAAGTACTAAAATCTTATAATATGTAATATTGATAAGCATTTTTAAATAATTATTATGTGGGCTTAATATCTAAGCTCAATTCAATGACCCAATCTAAGGACAATCTCTATTAACTCGCTATAAATACCAAGTAAAACCTCTACATATGGGGACTCCTCTTCTTCATTCTTTTACTCCCGTAATCATTGAACAATATTACTCTCATCATAAAAAAGTTGACTTAGGTATTAAAATAGCTATGTTGGAGCATTCTCTAATGCCTCCAGTAGCCATTTTCTTGTGTTGTAGATGTTTATATACCGGAATGAAAATCATCCGTTAACAATTAGTATAGTCTATGGGAAACAAAGAAAAAACACAGCCTATCATGAAAATTCTTATGTTTCCTTAAAGTTATGCAATTCATGAGGAATTATCTATGGGCTACTGGTTTGTTTTGGGATCTTGAATTTTTCTTTTTCCCTCTAGAGTTTGAGTCATGGGATCAATGTTTTCCTCTTTACAAGCTCTCTCTAGCATATAGGTGAATAATGATGGTAAGATCTCTTCATACTATACGATATTTACTTTATTAATATGCAAAGACTACCAGAAGATGATATTATTTTTTTCCTACTGCTATGGACAGTTTTATTTTCCTTTATGGTATTTTCTCGACACCTGCAAGTGCAAAAGAGGGTTGAGAATTGTCTCAGCCAACTGTCATGGCATTTTAAACTAACTTGCAATTTTTGCCAAAGGAGATATTTGCATCAAGATAATGATTTCTCTAGCGCTTTGAATCACTTGGATGATGATACCAAGAAGTATAGAGAAGGATACAATTTCCTTAGTTATTACAGGAGTTCAACCATGAACTTAGGATAACCGTCTCTTATAACTACTCTTGGAAAGCCTTCCAAAGCAATCCTACCGACAATGTTGGATAGTTATGAAGGATGGATAGATTAGGGACGGATTGAACAATCTATTTCCCTGGTTTTTGAGGATTTATGGAAATTTTGTGGTTCAAAATTGTTAGCATTGAAGAATTATCCTCACCAAGCCACTATTTGTAGCGGCCAGTGACATGTGTGCAATATAAATTCTTTGAGGGCAATAATTCTACTTGAATGTCTTGATTTGTTGTTTACGAGCAGATGGGCTAAAATCTCAAGTGAACTATGATTACTGACACCTACCTAAAGTTCAAAGCGAGTAATGCTGTACTCATGACCACTTACATAAGTCAAAGTACAAACCACCATTTCTTTCTCCAAAACCAAGTTCCAGGCTATTGTAGATATTTGTGCCTAACTAGCTCATAATAACTACAACGACATCTTACTTTGTATAAGTTGCTTCAAAACAAAGAAATGTCAAAGTACGCATCTTAGATCAGGATGTCAAAGGATTGGAAATTCGAAAAGTTCCAAGTTCTGATTTATTACATGAAATCGTGTTTCTTGTAGAATTCGTAGGATGAATTGTAGTAACGGCAGCCAAGAGACAATTGAGAAGCCTCTTCATTCAAGATCAACCTAATACGAGTCCATGCTGAGTACTGTAGTGCAATGCCGAATTAAGCATTGAGACAGCGAATGTTAATCTATAGGGAGATGAATTTGAAGGTAGTAGCAAATCTCGGCTTAACCAAGCTGTTCCACATAGCAATTGGGTACACGAGACCAAAGCTTTATTCACCGAGTGCCGAGCCATCAACATCAATTAGATCACTGCAATGTATCAGCTCAGCATTTAGTTTCTCGTCACCTTAGATCATTGTACAGCTCGTCGTTGTATTGAATCATAGTCTGTAGTCCGTATAGTATTGAGCAATTTTTATCGGCCTCTAAGTAGTCGAGAGGCTGAGTTCTTAAGAGCAATGGAATTCCAGAGTGCCATGTCGTGTCGAGAGATTTCTATCGGCCTGCCAGTGGCCAAGAAGCTGAGTGTTTCCAAGTAACATCAAGTTCCCCATTAGCTATCCAAGTTGTTGATTCATCGCAACACCTGAACTGGTCTGTACAATAACAAGTCCAAGCAAGACCAGTACCCCACATCCCAACCAGAGCTGCGAACCAAATGCCAAGAAACTAACATTAAGCTATTGACGCCTATTATTTTATTTATTGGCCCGTAAAATTGCCAAGAAGCCAAACTATGTCATGGTCGAGCCGAGCTCTAGCATCCACCAGATTGAGGTATTCTCTATGCTGAAACATCATTTACATGATTTGGTTGATCTCCAATTCATGTAAAGCAGTTCAGTTCTTAGGCAGAGGTGATGTTCGAAGGGCTGTCGCATAGAGTCACCAAGTGAAGTGTTTATGCTGAGCTAAACTCTGATCTTTTGCTATTTCGAGCTCCACCAACCGCAACAAGTCCATGTCATCTACCAAGTTGAATTCCATTGTTACGTGTGTAGTGCATGTGTTAAAAAGGAAGTGAGCTTGATTAATGTGCCTAGTTGTCCTATGCGTGCTTACGCCATGGTGTTAATTGGAGTTGTGTCCATGATGGTCTTCTCAAATCTACCAAACAAAATTAAGTCCATTGCTGAGCAGCTGATAGTTACAGGCTGAGCTATTGGATCATACTGGATTATGTCGAGCCAATTGCCAAGTGCATGAGTAAGTGTCGAGCTTGTGTAGGTGACAGTGGAAAATTGTTGCATTAAACTGAGCATAGGCGATAAGCCAAGATGCCGAGCTATTAAATTCTTTTCGAGTTGGTTGTGCCTAGATAATTTGCGAAGCTTATTTGTTCCGTTCGAATTGAATTTAAGGCTAAACAATTAAATTCAAGGTTGAAGTTGTCTACATGCCGACATGTACTTTGATAGGGTCGAGGAATGATGAGGCCCTTAGCTGAGAAGCTCTTGCCGAGCTATTGAGATCACCAAATGGAAAATTTCAAGCCCAGTGATAAATATAATTGGGCAAACAAAAAGCTAATGTACCTACATGAAGATATTGAACTAAAAGAACTACATAGCAATATCAAATCTATCAGCACAACACATCGCTTTATCATCAATGGAATGCAAGGATAGATGATGCTGGCATACTCGAAGATCTAGACACTTTTACTCCATTATCAATCTAAGCTCCCACTAGTTGATTTGAACTTCCTAAAATGACAAGTAGTCTAGTCAAGCTACAAGCGAGTCCAACCAAGTGGAGCAAGTTTCTGTTAAATATCCCATATGTGCTTTGACATAGAGTACCACACTCAAGACTCCAATTGAATGCAAACAATTTAGTGCTCTAAACTTTGAACTCCACGTTTCTCTTGGATCAAGTGGTAGCCATGATGTCGAATCTTTCCTACAAGACGCTAAATTTTTCCATCTCCTTGTTGAGCAATTGCTGCCAACCAACGATAATAATTGAGATGCCGAGCTTATGATGCCAAGTTTTTCTATCGGCCTATAAAACAACTAAGATGTCGAGTTACTAGGTGATGACAACACTAAATTATAATGATCATGAATTGGAGAGTTTTGTATATCAAAGAGACTATCAAAGATACTTGAGCTCTTTCCAGTCTCAACATCAAGCTACATTTGGACAATTAACTTTAAGCTATTATTTATTCTTCCAAATAAGTCTTCTATATCATGCTTGATTTGATATATTTTTAGCTTTTGCATTTGAGTTCACTTCATGAACTCTTGATCAAGTTATTTCAATGTGTTAATTGCTCAATTGCAATTGCTTTGCTTGACAAATAGACAACATGTTGCTTGATAACCTTAAACCATTAAGCAATGATGGGTAAAAAACCCTAGTCCTACAACTTGCATGGACAACAAATGAATAAAGCCAAAAACCCATACATTAATGTACTGGAGGTTGACTAGCCAATTTTATGGCTTTACTTTGCATAGGTTATACCCAGATTGGACGACCTATATGCTTCCTTAGCCTTTTCAGCCATATCGATCTCCATAGGCCCTCACCACTTCAGGCACTTCGGCCTCTTTTGGCTCTCGTCTCTTCAAGTACTTTAGCCTCTTTAAGCCCCCACCTCCTCAGGCGCTCACTCCACTTCAAGCACTTTAGCTTCTTTAAGCCCTCGCCTCTTTAAGTACTTCGGCTTCTTTAGACCCTTGCTTCTTCAAGCACTTCATCCTTTTTAGGCCCTTACCTCTTTAGGCATATTAGCCTCATTAAGCCTTCGCCTCTTTAGGCTTTAAGTACTCTAGTTTCTTCAAGCCTCCACCTTTTTTAGGCATACCAATATTTATAAGTGCTCCAATTGCTCCTACTTTTTGCCTCTTTAGGCTTTTGCTTCTTTGAGCACTCTAGTCTCTTCAAGCTTGGATTATAAATCTTACCAGAGATCCTAAAAAATCAACCTCTCTAAATACTCTCTTTTTTTACTTTGTCACGAAAGAACGTATAGGGCAAGTATTGATAGGTATTTTTGGATAATTATTATGTAAACTTATATTAATGGACCCGATATCTAAGCCCGGTTCACTGACCCAGTCTAAGGACGATTTCCATTAACTTACTATAAATACCAGGCAAGACTCCCAAGTGAGGGGACCCTTCCTCTTCATTTTCTCACTCCCATAATCATTTAACAATATTACTCTCATTATAAGATAATTGACTTACGTAACAGAGTAATTGCGCCAGAGCACCCTCTAATGTTCCTTGTAACTGTTTTCTTGTGTTACAGGTATTCGTGTATCATAATGAGAATCACCCATCAACATATAATATTTTGCAAAATATCGATTTTAAGTTTGATTTTGTTAAAAGTTAGCTTAAATTAAGTAAATAATCAAATTAAATTATAAGACCTAAATTAAATACTTTCAAAATCATAACTAAGTTTCAAGAGTCATTACAAATCAAATTCATTAAGAAATTTAATTAAAAACTTATTATTTCTTCAACATGAAAAACATGATAGATTTGATAAAATAATTTTAATAAATATTAAATGTATAGTTTATCAAAAATTCTTTTTATTTAAATTAAATATATCGTATAAGGAATGTACCCACAAAAAAATTAGCTCAAAACAATATCATTTATTACTTTTAAAAATTAACATAAAATTCATTGAAATATGATAGTTTCTTAAGGAACCCATATAACCACTTCTAATTTAAAAATTATGGGTTGATATTATGATTTTATAAGCAAAAATTTCTAAGAAGACCAAGTTTTACAGTTTTTGAACATTGTTTGATATTTTTAGTAAAATAAATTAGTTTAAAGACTAAAATTAAAATCACCTTATTGCAAGAGCTTCGACAACCGTTAGTTAGAGAGGGGTGGTTGGCTAGACTACCCTTTATGCCAATCTTCAACCATTAAAATGCCACCATGTCAAGTTATGTATATCCTTAGGAACCCTATTTTACCTATATTTCTTACTATTTTTGCTTTTTATTTTTTTGTAAAATACTAAACTAAGGGTTTTGAGAGGATTCCTAAGAGTTTAATCTTCCAAAATGACTAAATTGTAATCCTATGACTCTTTATATAAAGATCTAAGCGGTGTTGAAGTGGAAAGAATTTTCGAGGTATTGTTTGATTAATATATTAGGTGTTAACATAATAATTAAATATTACTTTTGGTTTCCAACACATTCACACACTTTTCCCTTGTTTCCAGAGGTGTGTAATGCCCATTCTAGATCATTCGAAGTGGTTTTACTTTTTTTTTTTTAATAATTTTCTCTAATTTATTATAATTTTAGGCTTTATTTAATATATCATATTAATATATTTACATACTAGGTACATATAATGTGTATAGCATCATCATATAATTACACTATATGCTATTTAACTCCAGAAATTTTTATTTATAAATTAAATAATCTATCTCTAAGGCCTTGTAATCTTTTAGAACTCTAATTTTCAGTTTCCAATAATTATTGTGTATACTTGGTAAAAAATATGCTTTATTAAAACTAAATTTTATATAAGCTTTATTATGGGATGTCAAGCTTACTAAGAGTGTTCTTCTAACTTTTGTGACTTCATACTAAAATTTTACTCAATTCGGACAACTTTTCTCAAAATCCCTTAATCGTATTGAACATCTTAACTCATATTAATACCAAGCAGCTAGGGCCTAGTCAGATGACTAAACTTGTTTCAAGCTTCCCTTAATAAGTTTATTTCATTATTTTTTAACTATATCTTCTAGGTCTCATGTATAATAAAAGTAACGCATTATCCCAAATCTATGGTAGTAGGTCGACAATCGGGGTTTCACAATATAAATTCAAGATACAATGATACAATTGATTCATAGGATATTTACACTTCTAGGACCTTAGAATTATTAAGGAAATAGAGTGAAATCTAAATCCTATAAATTCAAGAACCAAGATAAACTTTGCTAAACTATTAGGAAAATCTTTAATAACTCAACAATTTGCCAAAACACACAAATTTGTCTTGATAAATGCCTTCAACAATTTGCTCTAGACTAGAATAGACTCAAATTAGTTTTTATTAACATATCATGACTCTCCATATGCAAAAAATTATGGCTATGCAAAGTTGATTGATCGACAACTAAAATATCAAAACTACTTTTCTAAACTTTTGGCTTTTGGTTGTTTTGATAGCCCTACAACTTAGAGACAGCTTCTATTTCTTTTGATTCCTATGGTTGCCAACTCTAGTCTATTTCTTCCTCTACTATTGCTAATCCATTGCTTCCCATATTGTACAACTAGTCTACGTCATCATCATAAGTAAAACCTTATCCAGTACTAAAGGATGACATAATGACTTGCCCTTAAGTACTAAGATACTTAAAAGATGGGGCATTATGAAAAACGTCATCTTCATCATCTCCTCTCTTGACCATTCAATGTATGGTTTGCTTGCCCTTGACATTTTCTGCAAAAAAAAAAAAAAAAACAAACAAACAAACAAAAAAAAAAGAGAAAAAAGAAAAAAGGAAAATGCTTTGAGATTTCAAATCTCAAAAATGAAAGGAAAACTTTATTTGCTTAAAGGAAAGAGCATTGAAAGGTTAGGATCTAAAAAAAAACGCTATAGTTAGGCTTTAATCCAAATTTGATGCAAGACAAAGAGGAAGTGCCTACTTTGATACTAGTTTCATGTATGATAATGGAAGGAAAATTTATAAAAATATAAAAATTTCAAAAGAATATGTAGCTAAAAAATAATTAATCTAAACAATAAATATAATAAGAATGCTAAGAAAATCACTAGGAAATAAGTGAAATATGTTTATTTTTATGAAAGATACAATAAATATGAAAATCAATTCGTGGCTTCATACTAGAAATTTAGATAATAGCCTCATACCATTGATGATTGTATAGCATCTCAACTCACTTTGTATTATGATGGCCATACACAACCAAACTTGAAAGACTACATCTTGCCAAATATTATAAAAAAACTAATTTTCTTTGATTAATTCATTGTCTTGTCGTACATGAATTAATTAAAAATAAAACCTAATATTCTAGGAAATCAATTCCTAATGAAACTAAAGAATTTATTATGGTAAAGATATCAATATAACCAAAGCTTAAAAATAAGAAACCAAATGTAATTAAATCTTATAAACAAGAAAACAAATCTAGATAATAAATAGATCATATTTAGCATAATATGAAATAAAATAAAATTTTCTTGTTTTTTTTGGTCTAAATCATTGCCCTCACTTAAAAGAGGGAAAAAAAATCAACCTCAAATCTTGATGTGAGTTAGAGAAGAAATTAATTGGAAAATTGTAATATAAATAATAAATATAATAAAAATTCTACAAAATCAACCAAAAAAATAAAATATATTTTTTATCAGAAAGAAACAATAGCCGAAGGCTAATTGATTCTCTCGTGCCACCGTTGAATTTAAATGATGCTCTCATATTGCTAGAAAAGAAAAAGATGACATCTCATCAACCTTGTCGAAAACTAATTTGTTTTTATTTATTTATTGTCTAATTATATATAAATTAATTAAGGCTTTTGCCTATTTATAGTATATCAAAACCTAATATTTTAGAAATATAATTTTTAATTAAACTAAAAGAGCTTTATCATGAAGATGAGATATCAATCTAACCAAATATTAAAAAAATAAGAAAACCAATTTAATTAAACCTTAGAAATAAGAAAACAAATTCAAATAATAAATAAATTGCATCTAGTCCAATTAATACAAAATAAAATAAAATCTACTTAGTTAAATATTAGGTAAATGTAGGAGGAAAAGTTACTTGCTTTGTAATTGATATGAAAAGATTTTTAGGTAATTTCAATTTCCCAATGTGTATCCTTCCACCAAACAGGCAATATTAAAACCAGTATGCACCAAACATTGAAAAAAGGTAATAGCCATAAACTTCTCCACTCAGATAAATACTAAAATGCAACCAAAATTGAAGTGCAAACACTAAAATATATAAATTGTATAGTTTGTTAACCAAATTATTAAAAATTGAAAGTTCAAATACCTTTTATGTCTTTTTTTCTGTTTTTAGTGATTATAATGAAGGAAGAAAAGTTCAAATCCAGTCTATCTTATTAAAAAATTAATATTTATATTATTAGATTATAACGTCATTAATCCTTTGATACCAATATTGCGGTAGATAGCTTACCTAGATATTCTTTATCAAGCTCCCTCTTTATCAACAACATTAATTACGGCTTATTATTACAAAGATGATAGTTGGCATCGACGGAGTAGACTTTTTACTATGTAGGAGGAGCTCATTCGCTTAGGAAATCGGCTTTCGAGCGATTTTCATGAAACATGTTGCAGAATAAAAAGCCAGATTCGATGAGTGCAATTCCCTTTCTTTTGTTAGTTTTCTGTTGGCTATCGTTCAGCCCATCGTATTTTGGACAAGACGAGAACGCGTGCCATTAAAAGTAATTTTAATGCTCCGTCTTCATCGAAATAGTTCTAGTGGATGGGTCTTGTTGGGATATGTGCTAAGTCTTTTATTATGGATCCAAAGTTTTTTAGCAACTAAACAAAGTATATATGACTTGCTTTAATATATGTTTAGAAATCAGGGAAAAGGATAATAATGTTATATTTTTTAGAAAATTTTTAGAAATAGGACTTATTGAAAAATAATCTCAACAATATCACAATTAAAATCAATTTTTGAAAATATAAACTCAGACAAGTTAAAGCTAGATTTGAAAGTTGATATCATTGTATGGCAATAAAATTGATTTTTGAAAAGCTGATTCAATTATAGCAAAAAGGAATCGGTTTTTCAAAAGTCGATTTTGCTGGAATTAAAGGAAATTAGCCTTTCAAAAGATAATTCTATATTTAAAAAAATATCTACTTTTGATAATCTAACTTATTTGAGATATAACAAGACCTAAGACTTCTTCTTCCTCATTTGCACAAATCCTCTTTCTTTCTCTCTCTCTCTCCAAAAAACCCTAACTACATATTCTCTTTTGTACGCTTTCTCTTCTCAAGATCTGTTAGTGTAGCCCCTGCCTATTACTAAGATAGATGCTCAAAAGGAGATTTGTACCTATCAAGGTTGGCATAGAGACATTCCTAAATAGTCATCACTATATGTATTTATTAGATATTTTGTACACATTTTGTATGTATTTATGTATGTAGATTTTGGTAATTGGAATTATCCTATAAAGAAAGGAAAAACTCTTGGTATCAAGGTTAGTCCGATGCGACTATTTCAATACCTAAGTTAGTGAACGAGAGTAAGGGAAGTTAAGTGAGTGGTAAAGAATTATCATATGTCTCTTATAGTGTTTCTTTCTCATATTTATAGGCAAATGTCGTGTCTAAAGCAGCAGTTATCAGAATGATTAATGAGATTAGTAGATGCCTCTTGATCAGACTCATTTCGGAAATGTAGAGAGAGTAGTCAGTTATGTAATATAATCATGTTAGGTGATAATTGGTCACACCACATTACTTAATATAAATCAGATGTTGGTCTATGTTACTTAGCATCAGCTAAGAATTGAGTTACTTATCGTGTTAATGTCACTTGACACGACTAGGAATAGAGTCTCTCATCATGTAGGTAGCTAAGTTGTTGAGTAATGGAAATTTGACTGTCAACATTTATCCCCCAACTTCCATGGTCAAGTATTCGACCAAGGGAGTAAACATCTTGATTTTTTGTAGGGTCAAGTAGGGAATAATTTCCCAAATGCCAAGTAATTAGAAAAGTTCTTTGATTTTCGAGAGATGGATCGTACCTTATGCAAAAGGTTTCAACTTTCAATTTTCAATTTTCCTACCTATCAGAAGCTCAAGTAGTAACACAAATAACAACTATTACATTAGCTATAATTATACTGTAGGCCATAATAATTGTTAGAGGCTTGGTAATCATTGGATCTCTATCTCAAAATATGTGTTAGTATTCCGTGCATCTTCTATTCAGCACATTATTTCCAACCAAGTATTTAAAAGTTTTTCAATAGCAGAGTCAGACTTTACAATCGCATTCATAAGCTTTCTCTTACTTTCGATATTTCATCTTCAACTTCAAACTCTTCAAATGTTGTGAATTTATAACTAATTAGGTATGGTTCGCAATGTAATTTGTTGACTTATCATTTCGGATTCTGAAACAACGTTGATAAGGTTGGTAGTTGTAATAAGACTTATATCGTGACCAAGCTATATGATGTAAGTATCTATGACATCCTTTTAACTATTAGGTTTGTTTAATCCTTCATACTCCTATTCGTTTTTAGATAAATAGTTACATTCTAATAGCTTTAGACAAGGCGGACAAAGAGATGAAGAAGCTAATAACAATAATAATTTTTATGTATTCTGCTAGGTCATTTGGAATTTTCATTATTTTGCATCGTCTTATTGTAGAAAATTAAGGATGCATACAACTCCTCTAAGGCCCAGACTACTGTTGTTGAGAACATAAGAATAAGGGCCAAGATGGAGGCCAAAAAGTACTAAGAAGAACTAGTTGATGAGAAATTGGCACACTCTTTGGCTGCAGATGAAGTCTCAAGCCTTAAGGGCAAGGTTGAAGAGTAGTACAAGGAAGTTGAAAGCCTAAAAGAGGAATTGCAAAAGAAAAAGGAAGAGTATTAGGGTCTGGGCCAAACTATTTACATAATGAGCAATGAAGAGGACAAACTTAGGGTACAAATCAAAGAGCTAGAGACTAATGCCATAAGGTTGCAATGCCATGTTACCAAGCTGGAGGAGACTATGAAAAGAGGACCCTTTATTGAAGAGGCACTAGAAATCCTCACTCCCAATCAGCAATATAAGAGACTTTTGCAAAAGAAGTTGTTGGAGGGGGTCTAGGCGGCAAGAGAGGAAATCCTTAAGCTTTACCTCAATTATGATCTCTTGTGCCTAGATTTTGCCAATGTCAATGACAAACTTAGTAGTTACGACAAGGACGATGGTGAGAAATCAAGCACAGAGATTGATATGAGGACTAATAATGAAGCTCATGTCGAGGATCCAAAAGAAGACGAAGAACACCTATCAAAGGAAATCCCATGTGAACGAAAAGAAAAACCCACCTGTTATGAGACTCTAAGTGCCAAAAAAGAGATATGGTAAGAGAAGCCCCTAGCCTCTAATCTAGAAATTACTTCTACTCACTCTGAAAATAGGTCGTAGGGTTGTCTTGTAATTTTAATTCTTTGTATGTAGTGCTCCGAGCTTAATGGCCAAGTATTTGTAATCATATCGTAATGAATGAAAAACACTTTCCACATAACTTTGTATTTCTAGTAAGTCTTATTTCACAACCTATATTTTCTTGGCATATATGATTTTTTTTCATTAATCTGCATGTTTTATTTCACATGCTCTTATTCTTTAACATGTTTTACTTCATACGCTAAGTTTTTCTTAGTATGTTTTACTTCGTACGCCTAATTCTTTCAATATATTTTATTTCACATGCCCAATTCTTTCAGCACGCCCAATTCTTTTAGCACACCTAATTCTTTCAATATATTTTATTTCACATGCCCAATTCTTTCAGCACGCCCAATTCTTTTAGCACACCTAATTCTTTCAACAAGTTTTATTTCATATGCTTTTCTTGCATCTTTTTATAGCAATTGTCCATTAGCCATTTAAGACGTAAACTAGCCATTTTACTCAGCTATAGGATTGATTTCTAAAGTTAGTTAATCGCGATAGGCTCAAACATACGTCAGTTCGTTCATTATATAATTTGAACTTATTAACTCATCAATCATAAATAGTTCCAAAAACAAAATTAAACTTCAAATATAACTATCTCACAAATAAGTAGGCTGTCACCTTATAAGATAGATGGAAATGAACATCATTCAAGCAATCAATCGAAATAGAGTTTCAAATCCTTAGCATTCCATGCTCAAGGAATCATTGATCCATCCAACCTTTCTAATCGATAAGTCCCCTTACCAACAACTTCTCGAACCCTGACAGGATCCTCCCAATTTGCCCTGAGCTTCCCTTAACTTTGTCACATGGCAATTGCTTCTAGCTTTCAGCAAACCAAATCTCCAAGTTGAAAAACCTTATGCTTTACTTTTTTATTGTAATACCTAACTACTTTATACCAATACATTGCAACCCTTGCTCTTGTAATATTTTTAATTTCTTGAATGGTATCTAAATTTGCTATTAATCTACTTGATTAACCATCACATTAAAATTCTATGTTCTTAAATTAGGCAAATCTAACTCAATCGACAAAACTACTTCCATGATGTATACTAACCTGAAGGGGGTTTCCCCTATTGCAGTTATGTGGGTGGTTTTGTACCCCTATAAGACATCCGATAGTTCATAGCCCATCTCCCCTTAACTTGATTAACTTTCTTCCTTAAGTCGTACAAAATAATCTTGTTGATAGCTTCAACTTGTCCATTCGTCTAAAGGTATGCTATAGACTTGTAGTTTAAGCGAATGCCGTATTTCTCACAAAATGCTCAAAACTTGTTGTCAAACTATAGGCCATTGTCCATAATTATCATAAAAGGAACTCTAAATCTCGATATTATGGAGTTGAAAACAAATGTCTCCACTTTTTGTTTAGTGATCCTTACTACTATCTTGGCTTCTACCCATTTTATAAAATAATCCATAGCAACAAGATATATTGTCGCTAGGCTGTAAACTTTAGGAAGGGTCCAAGAATATCTAACCGCTACTAGATAAAAGGCTAAGGACTAGATAGGCAATATAGTTCAATTGAAGGCGTATGACTTGATGCCTCATGCTTTTGGCACTGTAAACAATGTCAAACAGTCATCCTTGCATCTTCTTTCATGGTCAGCCAATAATAACCAAGTTGTAATGTATGGGCATATAATGTATGTGCTTTCATGTGGTTACTACATACGTTACTGTATAGTTCAGATGACACTCGTTGGGCATCTCTCGAAGGAACGCATCGAAGATAGGGTTATGATATGCCATATTTGTACAGCTAATCATCTATCAGCATGTAATTCACAACTTTATAAACCAATCTTTGTACTTCTTTCTTATCGTCAGAGAAGATGCTATCTCTCAAATAATCTTTGAGGGGATCCATCTAAGACTTATCTTTTGAGCAAGGAGCTAATTTGTAGCTCTACAAGAAAGTGGATAAACTTTTTGGTGGGAGAAATTCAATAAAAAGTTTGTCACTCAGGTTAGGGAATGCCATACTGGCCAATTAAAATAACTTATCGATAGCAATATTCTTATTTCTTGGAATCTTGTAGACTGAGAAAGATTGAAAAATTTTTGTGAGCGTTTATACCACCAACAGATACTTACTTATTTGTTCTTCCCTTGCTACATAACTTCCTATAACTCGATTCACCATTAGTTGTGAATTAGAGAATACTTCAAGTTTCTCAGCACCAATTTAAGTTTGAAAATCAAAGCTTTATATTCTGCTTCATTGTTGTTGGCTGGGAATCTGAATTTTAAGGCATAATTAATTTTGACATTACAGGGGCCTTAAAGAGTAAGGCCTACACCACTTCCTTCTCGTGTGGAAGAACCATCCACATGAGGGTACCATTGGGTCTTTTAGCAATATGTACAATATCTCTCTCACTAGTGAACTCAGCTAAAAAATTTGTCAACACTTGAACTTTTAATGCCATATTGGGTTTATACTATACACCATAGGTACTTAGCTTTAGGGCATATTTCATCATCCTTCTAGAAGAGTCTAGTCATTGCAATGCTTGCCGTAATGGCTAATTAGTAAGGATTACGATTTAGTAAGCCTCAAAATACGGTTTTAATTTCTTTGTTAAGAGAACCACTGCTAAAACAAACTTCTCAATTTTCGTGTACCGATGCTTTAGCCCATACAAGACATGACTCACATAATAAATGGGTTAATGTTCCTTACCATCAATTCAGACCAATATAGAAGAAAGAGCTCAACAACTGACCAATAAGTACAAATATAAATTCTCTCCAAAGATGAGTGTCAAGAGTATCGGAGGTGACACAAAGAAATTTTTTAGATCAATGAAAGCCTTTTAGCAATCATCTGACCATCTAAACTCTTTTAGATTCTTTAAGATTTTAAAGAATTATGTGCATCTAACCACACCTTTCGACACAAATTGATTAAGGGCGACTATTTGCCTAGTGAGTTCCTGTACTTTCTTGACCATGCGAGGAGATTTCATGTTTATTATCATCTCAATCTTTGTCAAGTTGGCTTCAATGCAATGCCAAGTTACCATATATCCTAAAAACTTTCCTAAAATTGTACCAAAGACGTGCTTTTATGGATTAAGCTTCATGTTGTATCTCTTAAGAGTAACAAACGTCTCCTCAAGATCAACAAGATGTTAATCCTCTATCATGCTCGTCACAATCATGTTATTAACATATACTTCAACATTTCGATGGATTTAAGGTTTGAACATCTTGGTAACAAGTCTCTAGTATGTTGCACTAACATTTTTCAACCCAAATGGCATCATCGTATAGCAGTAAGTTTCAAAATTGGTAACAAATGATGTGTAAACTTCATCCTCCTTATCCTTCTTAATTTGGTTATAACCCGAAAAAGTATCCATAAAAAAATGCAATGCATGTCCAGCGGTTGAATCTACCATCTGATCAATTTTTGGCAATAGAAAACAATTTTTAGTGCAAGCCTTGTTGAGATCCATGAAGTTTATGCACGTGCACCACTTGTTGTTAGACTTCTTAATAGCACACAGTTGGCTAGTGAAGTTAGATAAGACTCTTCCCAAATAAATTTTACCTTTAATAGCTTCTAGACTTCTTCTCCTATGGTTGCTTGTCTCTGAAGGGCAAAATGCCTTTTCCTTTATTGGATCAACTTTGTGCTTAGATCAATTTGTAACTTATACACTATAATGTCTCTAAAGATACTCAGTATGTCTAAAAGGGACCATGCAAATACATCGGCATTAACTTACAAGAAGTTGATCAAACTTTGGTGAATGTCTATCAACAAAGGTTTCTCTATCATTATTGTTTTCCCAAGGTCATCTCCTAAAGATATTTCCTCCATATCATTCTCGACACTTTCTATGCTAATTGACTTTCCTTCCGAATAGGTTTCTACTTGAAATACCTCTTCTTGTCTTAAGGCTCTCATGTACAAAGACCTTGCCAATTATTGATCCCCTTTGCATACAATGACTCCTGTAGAAGTAAGGAATTTGGCTTTAAGATGTGCAATAGAAGGGATAACGTTGAATAAATATTGATACTACCGTCCCATGATCATGTTGTATGGATATCAACATTTGACGATAAGGAAGTCCACTTTATCTTTTGCAATATTCTTGCCATTTCCAATTTGAATTGGTAAAGAGATTACTCCAACTATCCAGACGATTTGATTGTTAAAGGCATACAAATCATATTTATGAGATCTTAATTATGCTTTGATCTTTGGTCTCATTTGGCTAAAAGCGTGTTGGAAAATGATGTCTGTCAAACTTCTTGTGTCAATAAGAATTTTCTTAACCTTGAACTTAGCAACTCTTGCACTAATAACAAGTGCATCATCATAGGGCCTATAGATGCCCTCAAAGTCTTTCTCCGTGAAAGAGATTGTATTATCAATTTTTACCTTCTTACCTTAGATGTTACAAGCATAATTTTTGGCATTAATCAGACTCAGAAAGCATAATTAGCCTATAATAAGTCTGCTAACAATAATGTTAATTACTCTATTAGGTGTCCTACTAGAACTCCCTTCACTTGCATATCTCACGCCAACAACTAGCCAAGCGTCATTCTTCTGTTCCTCATATCTCCTCTAAGACAGTCTTTTAATATTATCAACATCATGTGCTAGGAACTTATGCAAATGCCCATGTTAAATTGCATCCTTAATTGCATTCTTAAGTTGGATCCATTTGTCTATATTATGGCCTTTATCGCGATGGAATTCATAATACTTATTGGAATTTGTCTTTGAGAGATTTCCTCTCATTCTTTCCAACCATACAGAATGCCTCTTTGCCCACCTACCTCCATCAATATGTTGGAAATTGGACGATTGATAGGTATGTGAATATGTTGGAATCCTTGGTCTCTCCCTCTCAGCATCCGAACTTTGAGCATCATCTGTCCTAAGTCTATCTTTTATACTTTTCCTCTTGTCATTTTTCTTATCTCCTCTATTTTGATTGGCTTTTTGCCGAGCCTTTATGTTATCTTCTTATCAAATATAAGAGGTAGCCTTAGCCTTGAACTTAGTGGAAGTTCCTAGCTTATTCTTTGCAAGAGACTTAAAAAAGTCTCTATAGGGCTTAACTCTATCAATTGCGGCGTTGAGGGCCACATTCATGTCATTCTAGGATTTGGACTATCATAATCATAAACCTAGCAAAGTAACCTCTAATTAACTTATCTGATATTTGTTTGATTGTGTTAAAGATTAAAGAATCCTTAACAGAAAGCTTACTTGCAAGAAAGTGCTAAAGAACACTTCTATTAGTTCTTCAAAACAGGAAATGGTGTTTGGTTTCAAATATTTAAACCATATACTAGCCACATTTCTTAAGGTTAAGGGAAAAGCTTAATAGGCTACTGCTCACTCAAACCGTACAAAGGAATTGCTAAAGAAACACTTCTACTAGTTCTTCAAAATAGGAAATAGCGTTTGGTTTCAAATATTTAAACTATGTACTAGCTACATTTCTCAAGGTTGAGGGAAAAGCTTAATAAGCTACTACTTACTCAAACTGTGCAACTTGGCCAACATGAAATAGTACTCTAAATGATCTTTAGGATCTTTTGTCCCGTCATAAGTTTCAAACTGTTGTAAGTTGATGTACCATGGTATTACTTCCTCCAAAATCTCAAGGATGAAGGGACTCTTCCTAATTTAAAACTGCTTATTCATTATAGCAGGGGAGCCAACATGAGAGGGCTTGACATAATGCACCTGCTACGATTACTTACCCTTGTCAGTTTTCTTAAAAGTAGGAGTTGAAGGTCCCATAGTAACCTTAGCTTACTTTTTCGACAATTCGAGTAAATGGATTGAATCATCACTATTCTTGGCATCATTATCACCGTACTCCTTGTTTTGATTTAGGTAAACGCTGTTATGAAGGAGATTAAGGATCTCTTCATTTCTTTGTTTAATTCTTGGTTTTCTTTGGTTAAGTCAAGAAAAAGTTGCTCCAACTAACTTAGCCAAGCATTGTTCATTAGCATGCCTACTTCCTCTTTAGAAGTGTTAGGATGAAGTATCAATACCTACACTCTTAGTCATTCTAATTTTCGCTATGTGGGTATATTTGAGAAAAAGCTAATTCGAGAAAAAGTAAATAGCATCAAATGTTGTTGGTGGATTTTGGTAATTGGAATTATACTACAAAGAAAGGAAAAACTCTGGATACTAGGGCTAATTCGATGTAGCCACTCCGATGCGTAAATTAGCAAATGAAAATAAGAGAAGTTAATTTAGTGGTATTGAGTTATCAGATGTCACTTATAGTATTTCTTTCCTATATTTATAGGAGAGTGTTGTGTCTAAATCAGCAGTTATTAGAATAATTAATAAGACATATCGAGGTCTCTTAATCAAACTCATTTCGAAAATGTAGGGAGAGCGTATAGTTATGAATGTAACTGTGCTAGGTAATAACTGTTTGCACTACTTTACTCAATTTAAATCAAATGTTGGTTCATGTTACTTGGCATTAGTTAAGAATCAAGTTACTCATCGTGTTGATGTTACTCAGTACAGTCGAGATTAGAGTCTCTCGTCATATAGGCAACCGAGTAGTCAAGTGATGAAAATTTGACTATCAACATATATATATATAGTATATTGAACTAATGAATCTTTTAACACTTTTATTAGGATTGTGGTTTGCAACTTCTTTATCTAACTTTTATTGTTAATTGCTACTGATTGGGGTTGAGAAGTATAGTTAAGGAATATAATTGATAGATTTTATATAACATATACAAGGTGGTCATTGTTTTGAACATATTTATGGCTGTTATGTAAATTCTTTTTGAGATGTTTGTAATTGAGGAGTATGATTGGAGATGTTTATGGATGTTATGCATGTAGATGAGATGTAGTTGAGGAGATTGAATAATGCAAACGTTGACCAATTTGTGTTGTGGACTGTATTTGCATATTGTTGATCTTTGTTATTGGCAAGGAGTGGAGAGAGTATGCAGCCTATATAATCAACTTTGGAAAAGTTAATAGCTTGAATCTAAATAAAATTGGCCTCGAAAGGATGATTTTATCTCAAATAACTAATTCTGGGTTTTGAAAAACCAATTTTAGTTTATTACAAGTTCACAATTTTTTTTTAAAGGTGATTTTAAATATGGTATTGTTAAGATTATTTCATAAAAAAGCCATATTTTTAGATTTTTTAAAATATAATATTATTTTCCTTTCCCCAAAAATAATTATAAGGATTTAAATGCTCAAAATTATTAAATTCGAACTCTCAGGCAAATGGATTTTGCATTTTGTATTGCTCATACTTCATATCAAATTTATCAATATATGATTATGATCAAAAGCTAGAAATCTACCACGATATCCGGAAGAAAAATAGTCAAAGATTGAGACTTTCCATTTTTTTAAACTGTACTGAAAACGACAGAGTATTTCCAGTCGTTTCTTTCTATGGATTGAATAGTCACTTGTGAATTTGATTGAATCGATAATTGAGTGGTAGAATTGGGAGTTCCATAAAAAAATAATAATTATAATAAATAAATAAATTAATGAATAAAGGAAAGGCAATGGATAGAGGATCCAAACCCTAGAGAAATAGTATTCTAGCCGGGTGTTTAGCTCTTTTTAAGATAGTATACAAGGAGAGGAAAATTTAAGTGCATTTAAAAATAGGGTCAATTTCATAATTTATACTTAAATTTGTTATTTTTTTGTAATTATACATTTTAATTTTTTATTATTTAATTATAAACCATTTGAAGATTTAGTTGTTAATATCCACACTTTAATTAAATCCAAATAATGCTTATTGACAACTAAATCTAGTCTGGGATGATCACTCATAATCTTAGGAAAATCGCGTAACCATCCCCCTAAAGGTAGTAAGTTACCACCCTATTTATTGATTGTGCTTATTAGATTAACAAAATGGATTGAAATTAATTGACTTATAGATAGTAATGATTGAATCTTTAATTGGGTTATAATTAAATAAATTAAAATTTTAAGTGTATAATTGTAAAAAATGGTAAAATTAAGATGCAAAACGTGATATTATCCTTTTAAAAATAAAAAGAGTACAAAACATTTTCTTCCAAATACCTTAAATATCTAATAATGCTTCTTTGAGGGTTTGGCTAGCATTTCTGACATGTTTTGGTGATTACTTCTCCTGTACACGGTCAAAATATAAATTGAATTGCGATGAGCCCAATGATTATTTAGATGAATTAGTTAGATTTGTGATAGGAACTATACAATTACATACGTATTTGGAATAAACCGAATAATGTTGATTGACAAGACGTAACGGGATATGTTAAGGCAGTCTTAGCCTTTCAATAGGCACTATAAACAAAGTTTGATTAAATGTAAATTTAGGTCAATTAAGGCAAAAAATTCGCCAACTGAACCCTTAACTAGCAATCAAAATGTCCGTTTACTTTTACCGAACCAATCAAGGGGTGCCAATGAACTGAGAACTAGCATTTAGAATTGCTTTCCTACCTAAACTGGACGTGACTTCCATGAAACCCCTTGGCCCTTACCCTGTCAACGTATTCTCTCTAGGCCCGGTCATACGTCATATGTGGCTTTGCTTTAGCATCCTACAGCCAGTTGTTACGAGTAATTCCGTCTAACATTTTCTACCTCATTATTGTTTTATAAATAACAGTTAAAAATTTTAGGAATTGGGATAACTATGTGATAGCTTTGGTTCCAAACTATCAAATTTAGAGTCTGGTCGACGTCTTTTGATTTAGTGCGAACTTTACCATGTAGTCATGAATTACACTGATCAAATTAACCTAGTAAAGTTTGTTTTATATAAATAATACGAATGAATTAGTTTTATTATTAGTATGATAAAATAATTGGGTTCATTATTTATAAGAAACTTAAATATCGAGTTTCGATATATAATGATATGTTAGAAATTGCTTAATTAACTCATAAAATCAATATTTATAAGTGAAAATATAAGCATGAGTCAAATACATATCATAAGTAATATAATTATACACAATTTATGGCATTTAATCAAAATTGGGTAAATATACCCGAAATATATGAATTAATAAAATTAGTTTTAATGGTATGACTTGGGCTATGTAACATCGGTGACAGTACTTTGGTTTTCTAAGTAACACTACTCTCGGCGTGGGTGGCTAGGGTTTGCTCTAATCCTTGTTTGCCGAACAAACAAGCTCAGGAAATATCTACATTAAAAGGAAAATCCTCTCAGTATTTCTCAACCCCATTGCATTATGTAATTTCTCCAGAAAATCGGCATCAACAATGGCTTGAGGAGATTTATCAATTTGAAATATGAAGGGATTAATAGGAAAATAAGGAAAAAATTCGAAGAGGATGCTAAGTAGTGGTGGTTCAAGGCTTGAGGATAGGTCTGCTATTGCGCGGATTTGGTGGCTGAAGGTTGGGTCAGCGAGGAGATCTGCCGACAAGAAGGTGGTGGTGGCCGTCGGCCACTGGAGCTCCAGTTGTCGGTATTAGAACCCTAAATACATTCACATAGAACATTTCCTATCCTTTTCGTTATTTTAATTATTGAGCTACCTTCAAGAAAGCAATTTTTAATCTTGTGTCTTCAAATTCAAATGCTGAAATACTGTGTAAAGGTGTGGCATCTTTTCGTTTCTTTTCTTGTCCATGCCTTCATTTCATGGAGAAAAGAGTGTAGATATTAAAATTAAGAAGATGGTAGTAAAAGTTAGTCATGATCTTCAAGAACATGGTACGCCAATAATGTGCTTTATCTAAGGCCCCACCCGTGTAGGACCCACAAAAACTCCAGCGTATACAATGAGATATGCTCCTTCCTAAACATAAAATAACAACATTCTACTTTTATTATATTCCTTCAAGAGTTTACGGGGCCCAACCCTAGAGAATATTGTAACCCACAAAAATCTTGAAAGAGAAATTTATATATAAGAGGAAGACAGAAGGGTATTCAGGAGTGCACCTTGGGGTAATGGTGGAGAGGTGAAAGGGATTAGTGGGGGTGGTGGCAAATGAGTGCGTTGAGCATTATGGATTGAGATATATACATTTGGGCCCTACAATGAATCATTGCATAGGCAACATGATATATATATGTCGCATCAAAAGATGGAAATATGCGTGGTAATTTAATTTTTAAATTTTATTATTATTTTTGTTCAACAAGCAGCGTCTAGTTTTCCCTTCTTTTGGACCCCTCCACAACCTAGATTCTTAACTGAAAGTGTGTTAGATCTTATGAATATATTGGCAGTTTTTTCAGTTGGTTCCTTACCCATTTTTATACCCTGTGGACTTACATAGATATAGTAGAATTTCCCTTTTCTAGACCATATATTCTTCATAAATCGAATGCCTTTTAGATTGGAGATAATATATAGCACAGCAAAAGGTTAGCTACTAGCAGCATCGGATCCGCATCATGAATTATACCGATCGTGGATTATGATTTATTCGATTAGGGTAGGCTAATAATTACATTTGTGACTTCATGAAATGGGACTTCCTTAAACTTCAGTCTAATACTAGAAACATTTACACTTGTGAAAACTGGTTTTCGAGCACATTATTGCTCAGCCGAAGTTTGGAAAAAGCAAATACTTAGTTCCTATGTAATTATGAACATGGGATTAGTATTTGATTAATATTTGTTTGGTTGATAAGCCGTACATGAAAATCGAACTCCCGGGGATCCAAAAGCTACACTTTATACCGTCTTTAC
Organism: Lumnitzera littorea; assembly: GCA_024138015.1. Classification (NCBI taxonomy): domain Eukaryota; kingdom Viridiplantae; phylum Streptophyta; class Magnoliopsida; order Myrtales; family Combretaceae; genus Lumnitzera; species Lumnitzera littorea. The sequence continues at coordinate 45,248,447 of JAMXBB010000012.1, read as the reverse complement.
ATGTCCACTACTACTTTGTTCATATCAGAATACTTTCACTCACACAAGTTCCTCTAGAAAGATGTACGCTTAATCTTCTGTTCTAGTAGAACATGACATGAAAACTCATCATAATAAGAAATATGTATATATATATATATATATATATTGAGTATGTATGTATATATATATGTATCCAAACTTTATGGTTGGCCATGATGGCTTTCACCATGCCGTTTTCTCCCAAGCCATGTTGCCCATTAACTTGCATCGCTAATTGCGCTATGCTCTCTCCTAATTCACCATTATGAATATTAATCTTATCATTTTACAAAACTTGTTAATATAACATTTGAAGAAATTTTCCAATTTAACTCGATTGATAACTACGGTGTTCCTAGTGAAATGCTTAAGTGCGCAAATGTTTATGTTCCGAAATGTAAAGGCAATCTTAGTCTGATAATGGTTATAGGTCATGTAAGATCAAATAAGAACTTACTTTGAGAATTCAATAATTTTATTGGAACAGTTTATCGGTGGAAAAATTTTTCAAGGTTTAATTTATTACTAAATAGTTTCAAGTGTTAGAAAGAAGGAAATACCGGTTCGCTTTAAAGAGCTGAGGGAAGTGGACGGCATGGGCAAAAGGAATAACCTAACATCCAACAAAGGCGTGGGCCTCAGTAAAATGACAGGGCAAGTTTCTTTCCTTGTCTAGTCCTCTAAAATATGGACCATGTATCGAGAAAATCACTAAAACCCTCTATAATCGATGTTAACGTGATAGGGGTTTCCAAATATATATGTGCATGTCAATGTCTGGAGGGGTTCACCAGATTGACCCTTTATGAAACTAAAGAAAGTGCGAAGTGGACGTGGAAGTGTGATGCTGTGCTGGTGGCCTCACCTATGCGCGATGCCTCTGTGGTGATTCCATCGTACGCGGTGATTCAGGTGGTGGTGTTTCTTATGTGGATTCCGATCGAATTGCATAGCAGCATCAAGATCAGATCATAAATATGGAACATAAAGATTGTAGGCTGGCCAAAAACAGAAGTTTATATATATGTATACATACATACATATATACATCATGTCAAACAAAATTTGAAGTGAATTAAAAACATGATACTACAAAAAATTCGACCTATTGTAGCTAACATATGGCAAGGAATAAATTTTAACAGGCAAACCATTTATTTGATATAAAATAGGAAAACCTTTTCCAGGGTATATTAAACAGAATCAACTAGATCTAAGATATGTTCTATATACACGACAATAAAGACTTCTATCCTTAAAGCATGACTTCAAAAGATTCATAAGAGTTAAGACTGTTACTATCCTGAGAATATAGTGGATCAGATTATTGACAAGTAGATGGATGGACTAGCACATGAAACCCCAGACAAACTTAGTAAAGACATTAATCACAAGCATAGTAAATATATTGCTATCCCTGCTTAGAGGAGTTGTAACGAAGGAGTAGTAGGCGTGAAGTGGAAGCTTTTAAAAAATGTATGTTGTGTAGGAACATTTCACATTTTGTTGTCCAACGTGATAAGGAAACACCAATGTTGTTGGTACTAGCTATTGCGCATGGTCCAATAACCTAAAGCTCAAGACTAAGATTGCCCTAAGCCACCTCCCTGGCAAATGAAGATCTGTGTGGACTTGATCCACATGACCAAACAATTGTTGTGCTACCCATCACATCCTAACATAATATAAGATATACCATCATACAGGAATTCTTATTTATATTCGATAATAATTCTATTTATAACGAAAGTACAACACAATAGAATTCATCTTAACACCTGTTTATATAAAATATTATATTTGTCAATATAACCAAACTTAAAACACAGTACTTTATATATATATATATATATATCTTTTATAGAACTAAAAATAAAATATAACAAGAATTCTTTAAAAGTAGTTGACTCTATTTTACGTACTCTTAAAAGACTTTTTCCCTTAGCTAGTGTCACCTAATCAATTCTCTTTATAACCTAAAGATACACAAATATCCTCTCAACTCTTTATGAGTTAAATGAGAGTGGATAAAACAAAACATAAAGCACACATAACACACGTTCACAAAGATCAATACTATAGGACATTTAATCTCATAACTTGAGTTATCAATACAAACTGTTTATGTAGAAAATTTGTCCTATGCTTATGCACATGATATACATCGATACTGATTGATATCCTATTCTTTTCCAATTCTTCATCCAGTTAGTCAACATACCTAGGTATCTGGATACTATGTCTAAAAAACTAGGGCAATAAGGAACTGCTTGAGAGTAGGATCTCCAACAAAAACCACCCTCTGTAATTTGAAAAATCTAATAAATAATCAGTTACGTTACACAATATAACCATAATAAGTTGAGCAATGTAGTTTATATGTTTAAAAGCCAACTCAGCAATTTTTAAACTTTTCAAAAACTAAATCTGTAGATTCTTTCATACCATACTATGAATTTAGTAGACAGTATAATAACCTAGTATCAAGCATGAATTTCAAGTTCCACGTTATAAACGATTCAACTATCTTAACTTCAGCTTTGTTTATTAACTTTATATTATAGTCCTTCATGTAAGGTTCACTTAGATGAACACCCTAAATAACAATTCAGTTTTCAAGTTTTCCAAATAGAATTACATATTGATAAATCAGACATAGACAAGAAAACATTTTACCTTGTCAACACACATTCAACAAAATCAGGTATTCAATCAATCTAATACGTGATTACAATTCATAGCACTACTAACTCTAAGTCAAGTATACATAGGTCTACTCGAACAAAAATAGAAATATCCACTTATCTAAGCTCAATAGTAATGTAAAATCCTCAACTTCACGATGTGGTCATTCCTCACCTATCACATCTAAAAAAATACTCGTAAACCCTAAGTCAATTACAGATCAATATTAAATTCTTATGTGTTTTTGCTATTATGTTTCCAAGCTTAATTCGATTGTATTTTATTCATTTCTTATCGGATTTTGATAAGCTTTATATAGTTGCGATTGTTATTTTTAGTATTATTAAGATTTCTTAAGAATAAAAAATTATCAACTTTTGTTAAAATTCCAAAATTACCCTTTCGTGTTACCGATTCGATCATATGTTATTATAACTTTATAACTAACTCAAATAAATCCTAAATCTAAATTAAAAGTCATAAAATTCCTCATTCCTCGAGCCGGTCAACATTCATTATGTATTCAAAAATGAAAATCTTTTACATGTTTAACGAGTATCACATTAGTTTTAATTAGTATATCATATATTAGACTAATATATAGGTTTATATTAATGAAATACATAATAAATAGTATACGAACCGAATTAATTTCATGAAAAATCCTATAAACTCACAAAAATATGTATTTTAATTATTGACCATAAATTATACTAAACTAACTATTATATATTTTTAGGAAAATATCAATTTTAACTTAAAATTAGCGAAAATTAAGCAAGTAAGTGAATTTAATCACAAGATGTGATTAAATTCAAGTGTCCCAATCATCATTATGAACTTCCAAAAACCATAATACATAGGGCTTATGCTTTGATTTTGTTAAAAACTAATTAATTCATTAAAATAATGAAATTGCTAGTTTTATCCAAAATAATTACAATAAATAGTAAAAATAATTATTTTCCAAAATTCTTATTACTACAATCAAATGCATATATTCAGTATGTTATATACAAATTTTCAACTTTAAAGGACATTATTTACTATTTCTAAAATTTAATTCAATCTTTGTCCAAATAGAGTCATTTCTTAAGGACCTTATATTTTCAATAATTATTTATCAAAAATAAAATTACTATATTAATCTACACATAAAATAACTTTAGAAAACCAAGTTTCATAATTAAATAACATCATTTAATATTCTTAGAAAAATTATAAAGTTTCAGTCGGCAATTTGATTCACCTAAACCAACTGCCTTCAGCCCTCCTTTAGTCACCCAACCTTATCAAAACACCTCCTTTAGTGGTGATTTCCTTGACGGTAAATGGCCATCACAACTAGACACCAAAAACCCATTGAACTAACTTAATCAAATTGCATGCTTTGTTTTTGCTCTAATTTTCTTATTTTTCTCTAATTTGTTTCAAAATTTTCTTAGGTGTTTCTTATATTTTCAAACTTCTAAAATGTTGTTTTTGAAGTGTTTGTGTACTATTTATATTTTCCAAATAGATTAGGATTTATAAAAATTGGACATGTGGCTTACACATATCATTTTTTTAATTTTCCAAAGCATGAGGTGTCATTTTCTTATTATTTGCCTTTTGACTCATCAATTCAAATTGATCCTTAGCTGCCATATCATTGGATGACTCATTGTTTTAATTTTTTATTGATTTTCCATTTTTTTATGTTAATTTACCTTATTTTAATAATAATTTATTATTATATGTGTGTATTTAATGCAAATAATGTTTATTCTATGTAAATACATGTATATTACATATAATTTATGATTTTTATAAGTTAAATAACTTTTCTTTAATATCTTATTATATTTAAATACTCGAATTTCATGTTTTCAATATTTGTCAACTTTAGTGATAAATTGATATTTTCTTAAATTAATATTTTTATATAGCTTATTATGAGAAATTGACTTTATTTGAATTACTGTCTAATTTTTTCTAATCTTATTGTGAAGTTTAAAATTAAATGAATATTATAGCCTAATGCCTTAAATTTAAGGGCTCGGATTATAGGGTAATCGTATGGGCTTGAAATCCTAAGGTTTTACTCTAACTCGCTAGTCGACTCCTACTCTAGTTGAACAACCTACACACCGACTAAGCATAAGAGCAACCGCTAAGTTACATAGTGCATTGAACCCCATCTTAGATGGACGATCAACCCCCATCTCAAATGGACACTAATACCCTAATCGAGCTCAAGTCAAACAAAAAAAAGGCCACCTAAGCATAAGGCCAAAATGATGGTGTGCTTGGAATAAGCCCATTCCCCATGGTCTTTAAGGCATAACACCTTAATGGGCCTCTCCTTGTTTGTCCATATGACATTTACATCACAGCGTTCAATGTTATGTAACAACTATCGGCTCATCCTACATCGACTAGTATGACCTAAGTGTACAATATTATATAACATTGCAGAGGATAAGGTATGTCAATTCTTTTAAAGTAATCAAGAAGGGAAGGGGAGGAGGGGGGAAGTGAATTGATTGCTTCTATAAATTTAACTTTTTCAAAAATAATTCCTCTTTTGATTACTTTGTTTGAATGGCCTAAAGTATACTAAATTGAGCGCAAACAAATTAAGTAAATAAAAGAGAGTTGAGAAGATTAAGTAGAAGATTTATAATGGTTGTGTCTTATACATCAATCCTCTCTTCCAACTTCACTTGCAAAGGATTTAGTTATCTACACCGATTGTTCCACTACTTTCAAAATTAAATGAAGAGGACAAGATACAACCCTTGACTACAGTCAACATAACTTTACCTTCCAAATTTAAATAAGCTAATGTAGATCTACTATGATCTACTCTTCACTACTTTACTACAGTAGCTTAAACAAAAGACAAAGTAGGAAAACTAAATTGTATTGCCTATGTTTTTGCTCATGTTCTACTAAGTACAATAGAAAGAATAATTTTTTATCAGAGATGTAGCTAGAGTAATTTTTTTGAAAGCTTGCTTTTTGTTGTTTTATTTTTTATTTTTTCTTATCTCTTCGAGTTTTTAAATTCTCCTCTTTTAAATTTGAATTTAACACCTAGTTCCTGATGCATCTCAAGATCATGGGATAAGCTTTATCTGAAGTTGATGATAAGCTTGAATAATCTACATGTTTTTGCTGATATTTTTTCCACAAAATCTACTATTAGTTTGAATTTTAATGAAATATATCTTTTACTGATAATCTAAATAAGATTATACTCCTTTAGATAAGATATTCAACGCCTTCATATCTCCTCAACCTTATCTTCCATTATTTTCTCTAACACAAATCTAAACTAAAATTTGGATAAGTCTTACATGCCAACAAACTTCAGCTAAGCTTTAATTTAAACTATTGTAAACAACCAAAATATTCTTATCTTGATATCCCTTGATTTTTCGATTTAATCTTTAATTAATCTTTAATTTAAATCCTCTTTAAATAGCAAAATAAGTCAAACATATTATCTAAATACATTTAAGTAGTAAAGGTAGATCTTGACTTGCCAAACAAATAAGGTTAGGTAATTTGAGCTCCTCTTGTTAGCTTCTAAGTCAGCTTTTGAGTCCTTTGTCGTCTTATGATTAGCTTCTAATTCTACTTCTAAGAATTAGCTATTTCTAGTATTGCATTTTGTATTCTCTAATATGGAGCATCTAATTATGCTTCTATGTCTCAGCTTAGCTCCACTTTTCTAAATCAGTCTCTGTTGCAATTTAATGTGATATTGTAAAATATTTTTCAAATATATTTTGTTATCAACAAAACATGTTTTTAAGAGATTCAATAAGATAGGTAGAAATCCTAGGGTAATCATTTCCTTGGCCAATGTTGGAAAATGTTGTCAACTTCCACAAATCCAAGGCCATACGTCCCAACTTAGCTAAAGAGATAGGGGTATAGCCTATAAATACCTTCTTGAGGATCACTTATAAGGTAAATCTAGAATCTAAGTCCATAAACTAATAAAGTCTACACATATGCACTCACCACATTCATTATTAAGCTTAAACCTCTCTCTTTCTCTTTCTCTATCATTTAAGTATTAGAGTGGTCATATTAGACAATTCTTTGGCGTAATAATACATCCTTGTATCTATTTCGAAGGACACTCCTTCGATGACCTAGACCTCCTAAACTAAGTCCATAGCACCTTCGTGGTCTAAAAACTCTACTTGCAAGAAATCTAGTGCGACAAATGTTATAGGAAGCAAAATCCCATTATTATAGGGATTTTATTTAACAAGTAGTAACTGCCCCATTAAACATGTTTGATGGAAACATGTCTGCTAGCAATTAAAATAAATAAATAGGACATTTGGTCTCTTAGTTATTATCCACTTCAGTTCTGTATGCCTTCGACATAGAGTGACGAAATTAAGAAAACCCAGAGGTTCATTCACATTATTAAAGGGCAAGTAGTGATTAAATGCAACTAAATTCTTATCTAGCAATGTTAGATATAGTCTTGAAGATAAAAAACAATGTGTTCTGCACCCTCTTTTAATTTCATAGCTTATTATGTTTTTCCATGATTTCTTTTCTGTTAACTCTCATTTATTATAAGAGCATAAAATAATCTTTACCTTGCGTTATTTTATCTCTGTATTCATAAATTATGAAAATTGCTTTATGAATTATGATTTTGCAATTCTAATTTTGTGTATAAAATTGCAATTTTTATTCTACTTTCAATCTTGGTTTTGAATCGTTTAATGGATGTTGAGTTTTGCAATTCTGATTTGGTAAATGGATGTCGCAATTTAGTTTTTGTAATTCATTATGGCTTCCCTTTTAATTTTATTAGCCAAACTCACGAAATTGTTTTCAATTTCCGTGCACCTATGGTTGATGCGTCCAAGAATGAAACTTGGACCTCTAAGGCCTTTCTACCTTATCGGTCGAATTCATTACATGAATTAGTAACAAACTTAGAAAACTTTTCTTATTTTTCCTTATTTATTGGTTGGCCACTATTTGATTGATTTTCAATATTTAATAAATTGATCTTCACTTGGGCCATTTTTTATCTTTTATTTTAGATTATTTTAGTTAATTTTTCCAACAACAAATTTTATTCACTTTTGAGCTATTTGAAAATCAAATATATAGTCAATTACATTATTTTGCATCCTTAATTTCAATTAGATGCATTTTAATTGATAGATTGTGTAAAATGAAACGTTTGGTGATCCATATAATGGCATAGACGTAGCAACCTTAATTATGTAAAATTGCATATTAAGTTGATTTATGGGTCAAATATAGATAAACAACATTAATTGTAAATGGCTATATTTAATGTGCTGATCTTAGCACATAGGAAATTTTATGTTATTGATTTGTGTTCTTTATATGCTTCACATATGTAAATTGCATGTATTTTTTTATGAACCTCAAATATTAATATATAAGCATGTATATTTCATTCTATAACTGCACAAAAAATTATTACTCACGATAATGTTCCTAAATTGACAATTGAAAACTATATGATATGAAGGGAGAGGGTTCTCCTTCATTTAGTGTATATGGACATTAACTATGCTATTTAGAAAGATGAACCATCTACTATTCCTAATAATAGTACTCTAGCTAGAATTGCTCTTTATAAACATCAGGAGTGATTTGAATGGCTCAGTATGATGTTCATAAAAGGTAATATTAATATTAGCAATCATGGTCCATCAAGCATTTTGTCATTGCTCATGAGTTGTTGAAGGTTGATGATTAATTTCAATCTTTTGACAAGGCTTTAGTTAGTACCTTAGTGATAAGGGTTTCCACTGCTAGACTCACCAAAATCAAAGGTTTGTGTACTCACATCAATAACATAAGGGATATTGTGGGTCAACTAAAAAAACATGAGATTAAGATGTTAGCATCTTTCTTTATGTACTACATACCAAACATTCTCCTACCAGCATATGCACCATTTAAGATCTCTTATAAAACACATAAGGATAAATGGTCAATAAGTTGATGGCTATGCATGTTCAAGAAGTGGGGGGGTTGTTGGCAAAACAGGGAGAGCTTACTTAAAGTACCCATTTAGTTGTTTAAGGAAAGAACAAGACATATCCAAAAAGAAAGGAAATGATAAATTACCCACTAAGGCAATCATTGAGAAAGAATCTAAGTTATTCTTCTATAGGAAAAGAAGAGACTCACTAAAAAGGATCAAGACAAGTTCACTAAATGGATGGAGAAGAAAGGTACTTTCATTGGTAACCCTACCTCATTAGTATGTTTTGAATCTAATTTGGTTGATATTAAACATGACACAAGTTGGATCAATTCTGGTTGAACAATTCACATTACCAGTATGTTGTAGGACATTAAAAAACCTAAGGGAACCAATGAGAAGTGCGGAGTACATCTATTTGGGAAATAAGATGTCCCCACATGTAGAGGCCATTAGGAATTGCTCTTTTGTTTTAAGTAGTAATTTTTAATGTTATTAGAAAAAAAAAACATTTTATGCTCCTACTTTCTCTAAGAAACTAATTTTAGTTTCTAGACTTATTTCTTTTGGATATTCCTTTTAATTTTCAAATAATGTTTGATTGAATTATAAATATAAACTTATTAGATATGGTGCTTTATCTAACGGTCTTTTCTATATTAATTTACATGACAATAACAGCTAAATGCAACATATATAAGTGTAAAGCATCATGTTGTGAATGAAAATTCTCAATGTTGCGGAATCAAAAACTAGGTCACATCTCCAGTAATAAAGTTAAGAGACTAGTAAACGATAAGATACTTAATTTCTTGGATTTACTAATTTTGTGACTTATATAGATTGTCGTATTAAGAGAAAGTAGACTAACATGTCAAAGAAAGGTGCTAAGAGAAGTTTAGACATATTAGAGATTATACATACATATTTATGTAGTCTTAATTTAATATATTTAGAAAAAAATATTTCATTACCTTTATTAATGTATATTCAAGATATATGTATCTCTACTTGCTTTACAATATAAGTGAAGCATTAGATACCTTAAGGTTTTGAGGATAGAAGTAGAGTAATAATGCTATAAGCAAATTAAGATAATGAGATCTAATAGATGTGATGAATATTATGATAGCATACTAAAGATGGACAGTCATCTAATCTGTTTGCAAAGTTTCTTCAAGAAATTAGGATAGTTGCTCAATATACATTTCTTGGTTCTCCTAACCAAAATGGTGTAACTAAAAGAAGAAACTAAACATTATTGGACATGATAGGTAATATGCTTAGTAGTTTTGGTCTTCTTGAGTCCTTATGGACTAAGGCTTTTCAAATGACAGTATACATATTGAATCAAGTTCTAACTAAGGTTGTCTATAAGACACCATTAACCTATTTAAAGGTTGGAAATTGATTTTTCAACATTGTGCATTTAGGAATACCCAATTGAAAGAAGAGTCTATAGTTTACAAGGAAAGAAGCTAGATCTTATGACCATAAGTGGCTATTTCATTGGATATGCTAAGTAGTCAAAAGCATATAGATTTTATTGTCTATAATATCATACTAGATCAACAAGAGGGATCAATCTTAAAGCATTACCCTTGAGGAGGATCAATGTAATATGCAATCATCCACTTTAAGAAATCAAGTCATTATCATTCGTAATGTCCCTCAAGCTTAATTGGATGTTGTGACACCAGGTGTTGAAACTCAACGAGCTAGAAATGATAATAGCGAAATTTCACTAGCAACTAATGATTTAGTAGATCAAGTTGTTCATGAGGATATTGAACAACTAGTTGAACAATATACTCCTTAAGAAAATGTTGATACAATGTTAAGGAGCTCTATTAGAGTTAAGAAACCAATAATTCCTAATAATTCTATGGTATATCTGTAAGAGTTTGACTACAATATGGGAGTAAAAAATAACCCTGATAAGGTCACGCAAGCCATGAATTGTAAAGAATCAAAGTTATGGTATAATATTATGAAGGATGAGATGGATTCTATGAATAGTAATGATGTTTGGGACCTTTGTTGAGTTACCTAGTGGAAAGAGGCTTATACAATGCAAATGGGTCTATAAAACAAAGAAAGACTCACTAGAAAATATTAAGAAATATAAGGCAAGACTCATTGTTAAAAGATTTACTCAAAAGGAAGGAAGTAATTACATCGATACATTTTCATCTATGTCTAAAAAGGATTACCTTCAAATAATTTTGGCATTAGTAGCATACTTTGATATGGAATTGCAACAAATGTATGTGAAAATAGCATTCCTTAATGGTGATCTAGAGGAGTTGATCTATATGAAACAACCAAAAGGTTTTTCCTCTAATGATGGTGAGCATTTGGTTTGCAAGCTTAAGAAATCCATATATTGATTGAAATAAGCCTCCTGACAATGGTATTCCATGGAGCTATTTCTTTATTTGTGTTTAAGGAAAATATCTTGGATTAATGTATATACTAAAGAGCGGATGGGATAAATACTTGCTTTCTTGTTCTATATGTGGATGATATATTACTTACAAGCAATGATAAGGGTTTGCTACATAAGATAGAGTAATCTTTCTCTAAATATTTTGAAATGAAATGTACAAGTGATGCACCTTATGTTATTGGCATCAAAATTGATCAAGATAGGGACCATAGTGTTTTGAGACTATCTTAAAGGATCTATATCGATAATGTTTTAGAGAGATATGGGATGAGAGATTGTTCACCAAATATAGCTCCCATTGTGAAGGGTGATAGCTTTCATGTTAACAACTACCTAAAGAATGATCTTAAGAAGGAATAGATGCACAATATTCCATGTGACTCTTTTTTTTAAGCTTGATGTATGCTCAAGTTTATACAAGACCTGATATTGTATTTACTGTAGTAATGTTAGGTAGACATAAGAGTAATCCCAGTATGGAATACTAGACAACTTACATTCTTAAGTTCAAACACGCAAACAACCTGAAAGTGCTTGAATATTCAAATTCTAGCTTTGCTGAATAAGTTGATTCATGTAAATTAACATCAGGTTACATTTTCATGTTAGTTGATGGAGATATGCTTTGGAAGAGTTTCAAGCAAACCTTAACTACCACTTCTACTATGGAGGCATAGTTTGTCTCTTGTGTTGAGACTACATCACATGGTATATGGGTGTTATAGGTTTAGACTTGCAGATACTATATCTAGGCCATTGAAGATATATTATGACAATTAAGCTGCTATATTTTTGGCTTAGAACAATGAAAGTGGTAGCTAAAGCAAACTTATCAACATTAAGCATTTGGCTATACGAAAACGTGTTCAAGAAAATAAACTTCTCATTGAACACATTAATAATGAGTTGATGATAACTAATCCTTTGACTAAAGGCATGATACCATTTAAATTTAAGAATCATGTAGCTAAAATGAGACTGGATCCATTATGTAATTCCCATATTAGAGCTTTATTGTTAGTAAAACTCTTACTTATATTGTTTTCTTATATTGTTGTACGTAATGATGACTTTGAGAAGATATTTGATTACAACTAGGGATAAACGTAAGTTTATTCATTAAGTAATGTTACTAAACATATATACATTGAGAAATATGATGCATTGTAATACATAAAAGATAATATTCAATTATTAGAGAACCTATCACCATAATTCATATATTTTATTTCTTGATTAAGTTCTACTATGTTATATGCAATAATTGGTGACACGTGTGGACCAAGTAGGAGAATATAAGAATATTTCTTGTTTAGTGGTCCAACATGATAAGGAAACCATAATGTTATAGGAATTAAAATCCCATTATTGTAGGGATTCTATTTTAAAAGTGATAACTACCCTATTAAATGTGTTTCATGGGAACATGTTTGCTAGCAATTAAAAAATAAATAAGGCTCAAGATCTCCTAGCTATCATTTGCTTCAATTTTGTACGCTATTGATATGAAGTGAAAGCCCTAAGAAACCTAGAGTTTCCATTTACTTCATTAAAGGGCAAGCATTAATTAAATGTGACTAAATTCTTATCCAACAACATTAAATATAATCTAGAAGATAGAAAGCAATGGCAATGGGTAATTTCATGTATTTCACATTTTGTTTTAATTCCATGGTTTATTTTGTTTTTTCATGTGTTACTATTTTCCTTTTAGCTATCATGCTACTCATTTCAACTTTGGTCTAGGATACTTAGCCAAAGAAAAACTTAATTTGGTAAGATGCAGAAAAGTTGATAAATGGTATCTAAGGATGCTTATAAGTAGAGGCTAGAATGTGATTAGGTTCTTGATCTTCTTAATGTGTCATGAGATAGACAAGAAATCATGGTATGTATCAATTTTGACTTTAAATCAATGGAAGTTGTCATCTTAGAATAGAAAAGAGCAAGAATCAAAGGAGGAATCTATACCTAATGAAAAGATAGATTTGTATCTTTTCTAGGGAGCATCTCGAGAGGAACCAATGCTAGAAAACAAAAAATATTACCAAATGGAGGAAAGTTTATAATCAAGTGAAGTTCTAGAAGAGAGTGAAGGAATCTAATGTTGCTTAAATAGGAACTTTAAAAACCTTTTATAGTTGTAAAAGTTGTGATTGAGGATGAAACTTTGTTTATATAGGCTATCATCATTGATTTTTTATTTGGGGTAATATGTAATGTGATCTCTATAATTTAAAAATCTATTGAATGGAATGAACGTTTTGTGTGATTTTTTAAAATCCTACATGAGTTATAGTTTTTAATATAAAGAAATTTACGTGTTTACTATCAAAATTAACAAATAACACATAAATACAAATTAAATAAAAAATATTACCAAAATATCATTACTATGCCACATCATGCGACATAGCTATTTGTGCAAATGTCACATATTTAAAATATGATACTACTATAATACCTATAACGCATCTTTAAGTTGCGATATTAATATATTTGCACCTATATTGCATCTTATATTTATACCTATGTTACATTCTATAGGTGCGACATAGCTATGATATAGAAATATTGATATCACATCTTGAAAATGTGACATTAGTACAAATAGTAATATTATATCTTTAAGATGCGATATAGTAATGATATTTTGATAATTTTATTTGTATAATTTGTAATTATGTAGTTTTTTTCCTAAAGTTGGTAGATATGTATTGCACATTCTTGATGTAATTATTATTATAGTAGTAACCCATCATCCATATAAGATACTGGGATTTACCAAAAGACTAATGAGGGATGGACAATGCTTCTTTTTGACACCAAGAGGTAGAAGTTGGAAAATATAGAATTCTAGGGAAAGCCATTAGAAGTGCTTTAAGAGTTGTAACACTACTGCAACCAACAACTAGAGACAAAATGTTGGTCTAACTATTAAAATTTCTACAGTTAATGGTATAGCAACTAACTTTATTAATGCAAAACTTCATTTCAAGAGGATAGCCATACTAGTAGGCTGCTTTAGCCCAACTACCACCATCCTTAGCCTTAATTCCAATTGCTCCAACAAGCATACAAGAGGATTTCAATCAAGAACAAATTGTAGTTAGATTATAGAGGAGCATTTTACGAGGCTTTATTCACTTTAATTGATTCTTTCATGGAGTAGTCACTAAGCTTGAAGGTAGTAGCTTGCATAAATGGAAAGGTCATTTATAGTTAATGACACCTTAAGAATTAGAAAGTAGCTATTATAAAATATTGGCTATACGTGGGAGCTCACATCAATAAGACACAAGAGAAATGACTTTACCCCACTAAATCAATTGGAATATTTTTAATCCATGTATCTAAGAAAATATTTTTCTAACATCTTAAGAGTTATAACGAGTGCTAATATATTTCTCTTGAAGAAAGAAGATACAATAGATCAATATGAAAAAAAATTCATAAACTGGGGTACTTCACCCTCAAACTCTCGTAGAGACAATAAGACATTGAGAATATAAATGTTTATAAATGGTTTAGAGCTAGAAATGTGGTGAAGGCTAATGGAGTTTGAAATATGGACATATGTTGTACAACAAGAAACGAGACAATGTCAAAGTAACTAAAGAAGTAAGTAGGGGGTCATTAATTTAAATGAGAGAAAGGGTCTAAGCATATAGCTTGGTGCAAGCATCAAGTGACCTATACCTGTTATGGAATTAAATGATAAAGGTAAGAGGCTTATATGGAAGACAATGTGCCAAATGAATGACTAATCCTACGGACCCTTACTACAACCAATGTCCTTGTTATGCTGGATATGTAAAAGAAACCACCATCCAGGAGACTACCCTAAGTAAAGGACTATTTTCTAAAAGAGCAAAAGATAATAGATTTACTAATTATCCTAAGAAAAGTATAATGACATGTTTCTTTTATTTATAGATAGCATACTTTTCCATCACATAACCTTATAAACCACCTAGAAGAGGATCAGCTCATATTGTAACTCAAAATACTCCATGAAATTTTGTTGATAAGTATGTAGGATAGGAAAGACAAGGCTCAATTTGTCTAGTAGCCACTAACTATGCTTTTAGAATTGAAGGAAGCTCATTTGA
This sequence comes from Lumnitzera littorea, assembly GCA_024138015.1. NCBI lineage: Eukaryota > Viridiplantae > Streptophyta > Magnoliopsida > Myrtales > Combretaceae > Lumnitzera > Lumnitzera littorea. The sequence goes on along the minus strand of JAMXBB010000012.1, from coordinate 45,233,191 downwards.
TTAGTGGAAAGAAGATGATGCAACAGACTCTGAGGACTTAGCCCCAATAACTTATGGGGAAACATAGTCATAGGCAATAATTAGCTTAAGTTAAAAGTTTAAATATATACATATGAGAAAACAAAAATTACAAGTATTAATCCTTTAAACCATCAGAATATACTTAAAAAAACAAAATATTCAAACCTTTAAATAGACTTGAAATCAATCGAATTAAATTTTCTTAGGAACTATCTTAATAGTAGCCTAATTCACTCTTACCTTATTCTACATGGGAATTTCTTATTTATAAGTCCCAAGATGATGTGAAGAGTTAGTATGGATATGCAAATGTCTCCAATATTTCTAGGAATGAATACCTTAACTGGGATACAACCAAAAAAACTATAGTGAAAGATTGCCTAATAACCATAGGTAGTATAGAGATACATGTGGATTTAATAGTGTTGTACACGAAATGGTATGAGGTAACCTTAGGAATATATTGGCTTGTAAGGCATTTTGCAAACTTTTATTGTAAGAAAATAGAAGTTACAGTTTAAAAATTAGAGAAATGGAGATATTATTTGCTGGAAAGACTAAAAAGTAGGAAGAAAGTCAGCTACAATCAATGGAAGTAGAAAAATGAGAGAATACAAACTAAAGTATGTGTTAGATATACGTTATGGAAAGATATAAGAAGTTTCCAAAGTTGGAAGACATACATAATGATTAAGGAGTTTCCCTAAGTATCCCTAGATGAGTTACCAAGAGTACCTCTAAGTATAGAGATTGATTTCATTATTGATTTAGAGCCTAATATAAAGCTAATATTGAAAACTACACATAGAATGGCACTTGCTCAACTAAAAGAGTTAAAGACGCCATTACAAGAACTTATTGGATAATGGTTTTATGAACTTAAATATATCACATTTAGGTATCTCAATTTTGTTTGTCAAGAAAAGGATTGAACCATGAGATTATATATTGGCTATAGGAAGCTTAATACAGTTATAATTAAGAATAATACCATTTGCCAAAGGCTAACAATTTGTTTTATCAAAAGGAGCCTATATATTTTCACAAATTCAATCTCGGGTCTAAATATCATTAGCTAAGAATAAAGTAATGGAATATACCATTCATACTGGATATGAACACTGTGAATTCTTACTACGCCATTTGGACCGAACAATGCTCTTGTAGCTTTCAAGTGCCTTATGAGTTACATCTTTAAGCCATTTTTGGATAGGTCATATTGGTTCTAATCAATGATATCTTGATTTATTCAAATATCATAGAGGGAGCATGAGGAGCATTTAAGGACTATTTTGTGAATGCTAAAGGAGCATAAGCTAAAAGCCAAGCTATCTAAATATGAGTTATGGACGAACTAAGTAATGTTCCTAGGAAATATAATTTTAGGAGAAGGTAGTGTACCTAAGATCTAAGGATGGACTCCAACATAATCTTTATGTACAGTAATAATAAAATTAGGGTCTTTTAGGCATTGTTATGGCATTAGATAAAGTAAAGAAGTATTCCATAGCTTTCTTGATATAATAGATAAATTACAATTAAAGTAAAGGACATTGAATAATTACTACTCCAATGAATATGAAAACAAACTAGGGGTTCAATTAGGTTAATAATTGATACTATTCACAATTGTTGAAGCAATCAGGTCATTAGTGAGATAATTTGATATGACCCAAAGAATACTTACTAATAAGTTTGTTAATGGGATTTGGTATGACACATGAATTATAGAAATGAAAGTATACTAAAATTTATAAAATAGATTGATAAGTATTAGGTTTTACCACAATCTCTATGGATTGATAAGAATAGAATAACTAAAAGAAAACTTAACTAAACAATAATTTCAATGCAAAAGTTGTCTAATATTCTTATCCTCCCTTGTAAGGTTGCACAATTGTACTAGAGCAGTTGCAAACATATTATAACCATCTTAAAGGAAGTTACATGAAAAATGAAATAAAGTAAATATAAGAAAAGAATAAAATAAATATTGTAAAATTATTCCCTAAATATTTCTAGAACATCCACTTTGCCATGTGTAGCAAATATAGTATATTATTTGATTCACTTATATAAGATTTCCATTATCAACCTCCAAAAAATAGGATCTTTAGATGCTTGCTCATTAAGTTAGGATCATTTGAAGTTCTTTCTCACGCATTGTTAGAATTAGAAGTAATATACACTTTAGAAGCTAGTGTGTTAAAAACAATGGATCCTAACAACTCTACCTGTTGTTTAGTGATTTTGGGGTAAAGCCTTATTCCTACAAAAGCACTAGAGGCTAAGTGGTATTGAGGCTAATTTGGTAAAATCACCTTAATGCTTAAGTCAATAGTTGTTTTTGAGAGATAAGTGAATGAGTATAAAATTAGAGGTCGTAAGAGAGTTCTTACAATGTTTTCTTTCCATATTTATAAGCAAACATTGGGTATTCATAATAGCAGCCAATCATTAGTCATGGGCTATGTGAAGATCTTGTAATCAAGCATATTCCTAAACTATATGATTAGTGGGTGGTTATATAATGAGATTATATCATATTGTAACTGTCCACGCTACTTTAATAAGTTCAAATCAGGCATATTGACAAGCTTAGCATCAAGGCCTATCAAGTGGACTAAGCCTTAATCAACCTTAATATTTTAGGGTGAAATCCGATTATCAACATTTGCACCCAACTCCCATGGTTAGGAATTTGACTATGGGAGTAAATAAAGCTTAATGCTTAGTTTGGGTAGTTGGATGGTTAAGACCAAAATGAGTTTTTCATATGTCGAATGAAGTAGGAAGGTTTGATTTTTGATTTTGAAATACGACAAATTGTATCCTAAGCAAATTGTTGCAATCTTTTAACTTTCCTACCCATTCACTTTTCTATTGTAATAGATGCGATAATTGTCATTCTAGCCATCCTCACACTATAGGGGCTAATAACTATCAATAGCACAATAACTATTAGATTTCTAACTCATAGCACTTGTCATTAATCCATACTTAACTATCTAATCAGAGCTACATTCCTATTAGAAGCATGTTAAGGTTACAAGGAGAGATTGTCCGTATATAAAGGATTTTTTTGAACTATTAAAGATTTCTTCGCTCTTTTCTCATTCGTGTTTACTTTCAGAGTTTTCATCAGCCTTCAACATTTCATCTTTCAAGTTTTCATTTGGTTTGTGATTTTCTTGTATAACTTTAATAAGGTATGGTTTGAAGCATCATTCGTAGACTTATACTTTCAAATTCTGAAGTAACTGTGTTTGAAGCTACTTCCCTTCCCCTCCCCCCACCCCCCACCCCCCTAAAAGGAATGATTTAACACATTCTTCAAGTAGTTCAGCAAATAGCGAGCCATGGGAAAAACTCGCTTGCATCAATACTCTTCTAGTGGATAACTATCCAAATGATAGGGTAGGAAGATTTGTTGCTAGTTATTTATATAATAATGTAGTTTATAATAGTGATTCCCTAGATAGAGTGGCAAGTGGTGCTATTAAGACACTCATCTCGAAGTATAATAAATATTGGGAAGATCTTCTCGAGACATGGAATCTACATAAGCCAAGGGAGGATAAGAGGATATGTTTTCCAATAGACTGTAAATTCTACATATATTTGAAATATCTCAATTTCGAGCTACGCATTCCATTTTCTATTTTTCTGAAACAATTCTTTAACTATTTCTAGATTGCACTAAGTATGTTTTTACCAAACACTTAGAGGCTTATCATAATATTTAAGATGATATGTAAAGAGATTGACGTTAGGGCTACACATCAATTATTTAGGTACTTCATAATAAAGAGGCAGCCTAACAGATGGTATTTCATAGTAGCTTGGCATGTTCATAAATACATGGATGGATTGGAGTCTAAAATCCACAAGTAGCATGATAAATTTGTTTCCATTTGGTCATACAAGGATTTGGATTTTTAGACTTAATGGACTAAGCCCATCCGCACTAAAGACATTGACTTGATGCTAAATGACACTGCTATAGCCAAAAAGATTCAAGAAAGAAGAAAGAATAAAATGTATCAAGAGAATAATAAAATGATACGAGAGTGGAGATCTAATCTTTTTTGATAAAGAAGGTAAGTGTTAAAATGATCATCGTGTTGAGTAAAGCTCAAGAGGAAAGTTGTTCTCATGACTTGGGGGGAGAACAGTCATCTTTGAGCTTCATTGGGCATGGACCTCATAAGTTTTTTATTTTTCTCTCTCTCTCCCATTTATAACACTCTTATCTTCTTATGTAAACATGGGTACAAGCAATGTAGGTCCTACCAAACTACTAGCCCAAGCAAAGGTAGATACTCGTAAACTTGAAATGAACATTTCATACTTGAAACAAGATGTAGGCCATCACTTTACAACGTCTAGAATAGAAATAGAAACAAACCATAATTGCAAAGGATTTAAGCAAAGTAAAGCTTCAAATTCTCAACATTCCATGCTCGAAGGATGATTGTCTTGTGCAACCTTTCTAGTCAATAGGCCCCCTCACCTACAGCTTCCCAAATCCTAATAGGATCCTTCTAATTTGCATTAAGCTTCCTTTGATTCTCTCTCACGTGCTAGTTGCCTCTAATTTTCTGCAAACTAGATCTTTAAGCACAAACATCTTATGTTTTACCTGCTAATTATACCACCTAGCTGCTCTGTGTTGATATGCAGTAACTCTAATCCTTACAATATCTCTTATCTACTTGATTGTATCCAAATTAGCCATAAGGCCGACCTAATTAGCCATTATGTCAAAGTTTTGCGTAGGAAGATTGGGTAGATCCATCTTAATTGATAAGACAACTTCCAACCTATATGCTAGTTTAAAGGGTGTTTCTCCAATTGAAGTTCTGTGTGTAGTCCTATACCCCCATAAAACTTCAATTGAACTTTCCTCTTCAAACTATGCAAGATGATCTTATTAACAACTTTCACTTGCCCATTAGTTTGAGCATGAGCTACTAAAATGTAATTAAGACGACCTTCTGTTCGGTGATTCTAGCCACTACTTTAGCCTCTACCCACTTAATAAAATAATCTATGACAACCATGACGAATTGTTGCTATTCCAAGGGCTAGCAAGGTTGTACAATTTAATAAAAGGTGTATGGCTTAGTGCCTCATGTTTTTGGTATTGTAGACATTGTCGAACAGCAGATTTTGCATCTTCTCTCATAGTCAACCAATAATATCTGAGTCGCAACACACGAACATGCAAGGTTTGACACTTTACATGGTTATTGCAAATACCGCTGTGTAACTCGGATAGTATTTGTTATACGTCCTTCAATGGAAGGCATCAATGAATGGTTTAGGAAATGTCATGTTTGTACAATTGGTCGTCAATCAATGTATAATTTATGGCTTAGTAAATCAATATATCAGCATCTTTCTTATCATCAAGAACACTATCCTTCAAATAGCCTAGATTTAATCCATCCGACTCTTAGCTTTACTTAGCAGTTTGTAAGCTCTTACTAGGGAGATATTCAATGAAGACCCTATCTTTTAAGTTAGGAAGTGCCATACTAACTAACTTTGACAATTTATCGATAGTAATGCTTCTACTCCTTGAAATTTTCACAACTAGAAAGGATTGAAACTCTTCCTTAAGCATCTGTACTGTCAATAAGTACTTATTCATCACTTCTTCTTTTGCTACACAACTCCCTTTGACTTGATTCACAACTAGTTGTGAATCGGAAAAAACTTCTACTTTCTCAACATCAACTTCTTTTGCTAATTTGAGTCTAGTGATTAAGGCTTTGTACTTAGCCTCATTATTATTGGCAAGAAACCTAAATTTCAAGGCATAACTAATTTTCACATTTTGGGTTCCTTGTAGAATAAGGCTCGCACTACATCCTTCTTTAATGGAGGAGCCATCAACATATAAATTCCATATTGACTTCTCAGCCATCTTTACGTTGTCTTCTTCACCAGTAAATTCAGTGACAAGATCTACCAATACTTAATCTTTTAATGTAGTTCTAGGATTTTACTATATACCATAGACACTTATCTTCAAAGCATACTTCATCATCCTCCTCGAGGAATCCGGTCGTCGTAAAGCTTGCCTCAAAGGCTAATCAGTAAAAACAATAATTTAATGTGCCTCAAAGTATGGCTTTAACTTTTTTGCCAAGAGAACCACTACCAAAACAAAATTTTTAATCTTTGTATATCAGTGTTCTTACCCTTGGAAGGCGTGGGTCACATAATGAATCGGCCAATGCTCCCTACCTTCTATTCGAACCAAGATAGAGGAAAAAGCTTAGCTACTAACTGATAAATATAAGTACAAATTTGCTTCAAGAATAGGTATTGAGAGTATTGGTGGTGACACGAGAAACTCCTTCAACCCATTGAACGCTTTCGCATGCTCATCAATCCACTAGAATTCTTTTGGACTCTTTAAGACTTTAAGGAACTTTGCACATCTATCTACACTTTTTGATACAAATCTATTTAGGGGGCTATCCACCTAGTTAGCTCCCAAACTTCCTTAACTATACAAGGAGACCTCATGCTTCGAATTGCATTGATCTTCTTTAGGTTCACTTAAATGTCACACCGAGTGACCATATAACCTAAAAACTTTCTTGAAGTAGCATTGAAAACACACTTCTACAGGTTTAATTTCATATTGTATCTCTTCAAGGTGTCGAATATCTCCTTAAGATCGGCAAAATGCCAACTTTTTGTCATGCTCTTCATAATCATGTTATTGACATATACTTTGAAGTTACAATGAATTTGAGGCTTGAACATCTTGGTTACAAGCCTTTGATAGGTGATGCCAGTGTTCTTAAGCTCGAAAGGCATCATTATGTAACAGTACGTCCCAAAACTAGTCATAAAGTATGTGTAGACTTCATCTTCCTTCTCCATTTTGATTTGATTATAGCTTGAAAATGCATCCATGAAAGATACTAAAGCATGTCTAGCAATTGAGTCAACCATCTGGTCTATTCTCAAAAAGGGGAAACAATTTTTAGGACATGCCCTATTCAAATCCATAAAGTTTATGCATGTGTGCCATTTACCATTAGACTTTTTTACTAGCACACAATTAGTTAGCCAAGTCAGATAAGGCTTTTCCCTCATGAACCCTACCTTTAACAATTTCAAGACTTCTTCTTCGATGATTGCCTACTGCTCAAGGACAAAATGCCTTTTGCTCTACTAAACTGTCTTCACATTAGGATTAACTTGAAGTTTGCGACTCATTACTTCCTTAGGGATACCTGGCATAGCTGAAGGAGACCATGCAAACATATCTGCATTATCTTATAAAAAGTTGATCAAACTTTGTTAGATCTCTACTGAAAAGTGTTTCCCTATAGTTGCTATCTTCTTAGGATCATTTCCTAGCAAGACACTTTCTATCTCTTTATCGGCATTTTCTATGTTGACTAAATTTTTCTTTAGACAAGTCTCAACCAAAAAATTTCCTCGCATTGTAGCATCCTTAGATATAAGGATCTTTCTAATTGTTGGTCCTCTTTACATATCCCAACTCCAATAGGAGCAAGAAATTTCACCTTAAGATGTCTAGTTAAAGAAACTATATAAAATAAATGCTAACATGGTTAACCCATGATCATATTATATAAAGACCAACATTTAAAAATGAGAAAATCTACCTTGTCTTTCGTAGCATGCTCGTCGTCTCCAATTTGGATTGGTCAAGAAATTACTCCAATGACTCGAACAAGTTGATTATTGAATGCATATAAATAATATCTACCGAACTTCTAGTATCAACTAGAATCATTTTTACCTCAAAGTTGGTAATTCTTGCATAAATCATGAGCGCATCATCATGGGGTCTTTGAACACCCTCAAAATCTTCTTCCATGAAGGAAATTGAATTGTTGGTCTTAACCTTATTGCCCTGTACATTATAAACATAATGTATGTCATTAGTCGAGCTTGAAGAGTTAGACCAACCTAAGGTAGAAGGTCTACTGACAATAGTATTGATTGCCCCATTCGATGCTCTGCTACTATTTCCATCTCTTGATTTTTTCAACCTGAGAAGGCCGAGTAACATTCTCTTGCCTGTCACGTCTTTTCTGAGTTGGTCACTTAATATTCTTAGCATCATGAGCAAGAAACTTATTTAGATACCCTTGTTGGATTACATCCTTAATTGTGTTCTTGAGTTGGACGCAGTCATTAGTATTATGGCCTCTATTATGATATAATTTACAATATTTATTAGAATTCCGTCGTGAAGGATTTCCTCTCATCTTTTATGGCCATTGCAACATACCCTTTGACCATGCCCTTCCATTAAAATGTCCACAATTGGAATATTGAACGGCATAGGAACAGAATATGTAAGGATGTGTAGCCTTTTTTATTGGCATTATTTCCTTCAGAACACTGATCACCATGTATTCTAAGTTGATCTTTTGTACTCTTCTTCTTGTCACCTTTCTGATCTCTTCTATTCTAATTGGCCTCTCACAGAGCTTTAATGTTATCTTCCAAGCAAATGTAAGATGTAGCCTTACCTTTAAACTTAGCAAAAGTTTTCCGCTTATTTTTGGATAAAGACTTGAAAAAGTCTCCATGAAGTTTAACTCTATTGATAACTGCATGGATAGCAATGCTCATGTCTAACTCCAGAATCTGGATTATCTTAACCATGAATTGGGCCAAGTAATCCCTATTAGATTCATTTGATTTTTGTTTTATGGTGTTAAGGAGAAAAGAATCCTTAACTGGAAACTTACTTATAAGGAAGTGTTGCAAGATCACTTCTACTAAATCTTTGAAACATGAAATTAGGTTTGGCTTTAGATGTTTAAACTATGTACTAAGCTTGGCAAGTCACGACATCACTGAAGTCGTAAAGCTTAACTAAGGTGCAATAATATTCATGATGATCCTTAGGATCCCTTACTCGATTGTAAGTCTCAAATTGTGACAGCTTGATATGCTATGGTGTTATTTTGTCTATAATTTCGAGGATGAAAAGACTCTTCTTTATTTGTGATTGTTCAATACTTAAAGTAGGGGTGGTAACATGCGAGGGTCCCATATGGTACATCTGCTGTGGTTACTTTCCTTTGTCACTTTTCTTAAGAGTAAGAGTCAAAGGCTCAAGTATAACTTTGGCTTGCTTTTTTGGTAATTTAAGAGAATAGATTGAATCACTACTTTTCTCAGTGCTATTATCGTTGTATCCTTAGTTTTGCTCTAGGTGGACATTTTTATGGAGAAGGTTAAGGATCTATTTGTGTTTTTTTATTGAGTTCTTGGTTTTCTTTAGTGAAGTCAAGGTAAAGTTGCTCTAACTTAACCAAACGTTATACATCAGTATGCCTACTTCCTCTGCTTGGTGGTGAGGTGAAGATCCAGTACCTATGCTTTTTTTCATTCTTGTTTTTGTCATATGAGTAAGTTAAGAATAAATAAATGACACCAAATGTTGTCGGATGATTTTGGAGTAAAGCTTTGTTCCAGCAAAAACATTAGAGGCTAAGTGGTACCGAGGCTAGTTCAGTGTAGCTACTCCAATACTTAAGTCAATAGTTGTTTTTGAGAGATAAGTGGATGAGTATGAAGTTAAAGGTCATAAGAGAGTTTTTACAATGTTTTTCTTTCAGTGTTTATAGGCCAATGTTGGGTGTCCATAATAGCAGCTAATTATTAGTCATAGGCTACATACAAATCTTATAATTAAGCACATGCCTAAAGCATACAAGTAGTGAGCAATCATGTAATGAGATTATACCAGATTGTAACTGTTCATACCACTTTAATATGTTCAAACCAAACATGTTAACAAGCTAGGCTTCAAGGTCCATCAAGTGGACTAAGCCTTAGTCAACATTAGCTGAGAGTAGTATTAGTCATCTGCTCGATAGCTGAATGGTTGAGTAATATTTTAGGGTGAATTTCAACTATCAACACTATCGATGACATATAGCATTCTTAATTAGGTTCTTGTATCATCTTGCCTTTTGAAATGTTCCTTTTACTTGTATTTCACACACATTCTTCATTTCAAAAATCCTTCTTATTAACTTCTACCCATAAATTTCGCCTTGGTTCTCCCATTTCAAACCCCCATTTGACTTTGGTCTTCAAACTCCCCATCCTAAGTTCCAAATCCGAATCTACTTACCATTAGAAGGTGTATAAGTAGAACTTGAGAATTTAAAAGCAATATTAGATTTGAAACAATAACAAGATTTAGAGATTTCTTAGATTAGCAAGATGTTAAAAAACATTGATAGAAGCTTATCAATAATTGCATGACACTGACTAAGATAACATAGAAGAATGTGAAGTTCCAATGAGACAAGGAATGTTAAAGGAGTTTCTAAGAAGTAAATTAGAAATTGGTTATAGCATCAACAGTAGCACTATCACTATCAAAGAATAAGGAGTCATTTACATATATAGTAATGTCTCAAATAATGGGTTTAAATGTAATTTTATGGAAAGGATGCAAGCAATGTGTTGACTATCTTAGAGAGGTGTTGATGTTAAAAAACATACTATAATATGTAACCTATCGAGTTCATTTAGTGTGCAATGAGAAGTATCTAAAATATCATTGACTTAAGTTATCATGAATAAAGAAAAGATTTTTAACTAGAAAGGTGAAGAAGATGAAAAGTTGACTTAGAATTAGAGGATCAAAAGGAATCGAATGATAAATTATAACCTCTAGAGAACTAGCGAAAGTTCTATTGAAGTAACAATAAGATTAGAATGAAATATTGGAAACACCATTAGGGAACCAAACCATTACGAGTGATAAGAACCTTTAGACAATTTAGAAATAAATTATAAGTATAGTCAAGTTCAAAAGTAGAAGATCTTTTAAAATTAAGCAAAATCTAAGTGTTTACAAAGTTAAAGATGCTAAAATTGAGAATTCGATTTACTTAAGATGTAGAAAATTACATCCATTTATATTAATTCGATGAAAAATGCTACATTTGATTATGGTCAAATTGAAGTATAAGAAAACAAGTTTGTTTTCTAAGAAATATTTAAAGAAGTCAAACAATAAGTAAGGTGAAATGAAAACAAGAATATCTATAACTCTTAGAAGCCTTGTTATTCATAGCAAGATGAAGATACACTTAAAATGGATAAAAACTAGCTATTTCTTTTATATGACAATTTGAGCATTAGAATGATGGTTGTATAAAAGGAAAGATTCAAAGATCTAATTTAGAGAACAATAAGAAGAGAAAAAAAGAAGAAAACTAGTGAACTTTTGCTAAAACATTTTATTATTGTATTATGAAAACTAAAAGGAACTCTTTTTGAATTGCTTACTATTTCTTGAGTGTATTGTGAGAATATTTAAAAAAGGTTGTGTAGATTTTACAAACTTGTATATTTTGAGATAAGGAGTGTAAGGCAGGGCTAAATCATAGTAATCTATAGTCTTACATAGTCTTAGGGGAGGGAATGTGAGGTAAAGTAGATTAGTGTATGTACCCTTATTGATTTTCTCAAATAGTAGAATATACAAGTGTGGAAGACCAATTCCTTATCACTTAATGTTATAAGAATAGACCAACAAACAACATAGAACCAATACATATCGCCGCTTGATATTCTCAAATTCTTAGTCTTTTACTTTATCACATTCATATTAATCTAGTGTATGTAATAATGTAATGCTAATAAATTTGTGCATATCATTATCAAAAGCATAACATTTTATACATCTACTAAAAAGAACTAATTAACTTAATCTTCCAAATGCAAACCTTTAATTTGAAAATATAGGTTTTGATACGCTAGAATTAGAAATAAGTACAATGATTTATAGTAATCTTAAACAATAAAATTTTGTAACAATTAATTTAGCCCCTCACCCCTTTCCCATCTTAAATTAGCAACTATTGTATTTTCCCTTAAGGTCTAATGATAATACCTATATGGACAAAAAATGCAAGTTATACATAGATCAAAAGTTTTAAACTATCTCTTTACTTAAATAAAACTTAATAGAAGACAATGAAAGTAGTAAAGTTTATAGAGGATTATAACTTGAGTATTAATTATCATCTTAGAATAGCAAATGTAGTGGCAAATGCGTTAAATTAGAAAAATTACAAACAAGTGCTTAATTTGTTAACCAAATAGTAGATAAGCTATAAATTGAGTTCTCATAGCACAAAAAAGAAATGCATTTGGCCAATTTAACAATTCAACCAACCACACTTGATAAGATCAACAAACTTCAAGAGATGGATCCTTGAATAGTGAGTATTTAGGCTAATGTGAAGAAATAGTATTTATGGATTCCAAGGTTGGCTCTAAGGGATCTTTTAAAATAAAATGATGACCATGTGTACCTAAGGATGGGTATCTTAAGAATGTGATCATAGATGGACATAATTCAAGATATACAATATACTTAATAGGACTAACATGTATCAAGTACTAAAGAAAAGATATTGGTGGGAAAGAATGAAATGGGATATAGCTTAGTCTATATCACAGTATTCAGTATGTCAATAAGTCAAAGTTGATTGTCAACCTAATGTACTATTGCAACCTCTCTTATTCCTAGAGTAGAAGTTTGAAAGAATTACAATGGACTTCAAAATTGCCTCACTACAAACTAAAGGAGGATATGATGAGATATAGATGATTATGGATCAATTAACTAGGTCAGCTTACTTCTTACTTATTAATATGACTTGTTCTTTAGATATAATGGCCAAGTCATATAGTGAGAAGATAGTAAGATTAATTCAAGTACAAATTGGCACAATTTCATATTGAGACCTCTACTTTGTATCTATACCAAGCCTAAGGGACAAAACTATAATTCAATACAACATATCATCCTTAGATAGGTAGATAACCCAAGCATACAATACAGACTTTGAAAAACATGCAAAGATCTTATGCTTTAGACTTTAAGGATAGTTTAAGATAGGTATTTATGAATGATTAAGTTTTTATATAATAATAGTTATGGCTCTTCAATAAAAGTGTTATCTTATGAAGCTTTATATGGTTGAAGGTGTACATTTCCTTCGTACAAAGATGACATAGAAAAAGTTGATGATAGGACATGACCTAGTAAGGGATACACTCAAAAAAGTGACCTTAATTTGATAAATGATGAAAGAGGCATAAGATAGACATTAGTTTGGTAGACTTGAAAATAAGAGAAATCAAGTTTTAACCAAGTGAGCATGTTTGCTTAAAAGTAACTCATATGGTAGGAAATAAATAATTTAGAATCAAGGGAAAGTTGAGCTTAAAGGACATCAACCATGCAAGATCTTAAAAAGAGTTAGTGAAGTGGCCCATAAATTCACCTTACTCCCATAACTATTTATAGTGCATAATATGTTTATGAGTCCCTACTAAGGAGCATATTCTATAGAGTGCATAGAAGGCCTTACTTATGAAATGCATCCCATCAAGATTATAAACTATAAGACTTAAGAGCTTTAGAATAAGAGTATCAAGTATGTCAAAGTTCAATGGAATAAGCACTTCAAAAGAGAAGCAACTTTGGAATTAAAAGATGAAATGAAAAGCAAAAGGTCTACTCAAGAGAGAAATTCTAATCTACCATCTACAAATTAAGTGATGATTATCACAAATTTATGAAGCCAGTGGTCTTATTGTCTCAATTAGGTTTGCGTACATTTGGGAGCAAATGGCTGGCTAAGGATGATGCGTTAAGGAATCTCAATATTATTATTTTGACAATCCATGTAGTAATGTTAGAGATAGAGTCCTTAACATTAAGCAGTTGGGGTGAAGGGGGGGTGGTGGTTATTACCCTAAGCTTCACGTTAATTACCATAAGACGTTATTAAATGTTCACACTACATATGATTGCTAACACATTTCATATTTTTGATAACTTATTTGGATTTGTTTTTTTATGTAGTAATGAGAATGTCAACAACTCCCATCTTGTTGATCTTTGATAAGTGTTGACCCTTGTAGAGAATTATACATTTTATAGGACCCATTTAATCACAACACTAGCATGAGAGTTATTCTAAGTGAGTTTTGTTGATTGTTTTAGATTAAGGGCATAATGTCATGCCTTGAGAGTGGTAGAGTTATAACAGTTCTATTGTATATACCAACTTATGAAAAAAGTTAGCCACTCAACCACTATCATAAACTTTGTATCCATAAGGCACATGCAAGTAAAAAACTCTAAAGCATCTTCAATTCAATATCTAAAGTAAAATGGAGATATTTAATTCATATATTTCCTTTGAAGAAATAGAAATTTGATTCATATGTTTATTTTGAAAAATAGACATCTATATGGAGTTTTTTATACAAATAAATTTATGAAAGAATTTAAAATTGTTTTCATAATGATACAATATTATGAATTAGTTTAGGTAATTCAAATGGCCCAGTTAACTCCAAAATGAAGAAAAAAAAAATATTCCAATCCATTTTCTCCTCACTCTAAACCTATTGCCCAACTTTTGTATACCTAAGGATTGGGTAATCTTGTTGTCTATCTTCTAGGACTACAAAAAAACTATAGAGATTTAAGCAACCACCGCTTTGTAAGAGGGTAGAGATGGAAGCTTACATAGTACAACAATTGAGTAAGGTTGTTTATCAATTAGTTAGATGCGATGCAATTCGCATATGCCATTCGCACAACTTTATTCGATCCATTATGAAATTAGAAAAATTATGCCCACTCTAACTTAAGTTAAAGAGTTCTAGTGAGATAGAGACTAGCCTCTAAGCAAATCTCAACCAAATCTAAGCTTATGCAATGGAGCTTGTGCCTCTCGAGACCTCTTCAAACCAACGCCCCCCCAACCTCATCATAACCTCTTCCCCTATCACTTAGTTTGGCCTCAAGGGTGAAGGAAGGCCAATTTTTGCTACCTCGTCAAAAGGTTAGAGTTTGGTTAAATAATCCTAATCGTTCCTTCTAATGGGTTACAATACATAACCAATTAGTATTTAAGTTCAAGTTTAGCTTAGTCATTTTCTTAGGGTGACCAACCAATTACAAATACTCAAATCAAGGAGTGAAACACAATAAAGCACTTGCATGTATAGTATAACAATCAAAACATAGCAATCAATTTCCAAGCACTTATGTCTCATGCACACATTCAACTACTTTGCAACTACAAACAAGTATATACATCAACCTCCAAGTATTTTGATATAGTACTCCAAAATGCCATTAAGTATTGATCCCGCTTACTTGGGTTCCCTTACATTTATAACTTAGTTGCCTTAATTCTTTTATAATTGATGATCCTTATATTACAAATCATATTTTAGTTTCAATAAAATTCATTGGAGTAGGAGAGTTTTAAATATTATACTTTTTGTTTTAGCTTAGCATTCTTTTAATATTCAACAGGTGTTGGTCATGAGTATTAAGTGTTATTACCTTTACATAGGTTATTTAAACCTTTTACTTAACCTTTTATAGGTTTAGGTTTTTAATACCTTCTACATAACTTTCTACTTAAGTCTATTAGGTGTATGATACCTCTGACTTAAGCTTTTATTTAGGTTTTAACTTATATTCTTTGATGTGGAAAATCTTACATAATCTTTTACTAAGGTCTCTTACATTACCTCTTACTCAAGTTTCTACTAAGATCCTTAATCATATTCTTTATCTATTGAACTTTCTACTCAAGCCTCTACTAGTGTCTTAATTAATGTTTCTTATTAAATAGACCTTCTACAAGAATTCTATTTATAGTTTTTATATTATAAAACCTTTTAGTAAAGTTTCTACAATTGTAACTTATAGTCAACTCAAGAAACTTCTACAATACCTTTTACAGGTTAGTAGTTTGCACCAACATCAACAGAAACTTCTATAGAATCTTCTACATCTGCTAGCTCCTTATTCAACTCATCTAGAACTTCTATAGCATCTTCTTTAGGTACCAAATTCGTCCCATTTTACCGGAAACTCTACTTTTAACACTTTTCTTCACCTTGTTCAAATTCAACTTAGTTGAGACCCTACCAATATTGACTTGCATGCCCCAAAACTCATCTACATCGATATGCAAAACCTGAATTTCAATCAAAATGAGAGTTAAACACAACTAATTAACTAATATACCTAAAATAAATATATCAAGCTAAAAATTCTTGATTTTTAGTGTGAAAATTTTTATATACAACAACTAAAATCTTCAATTTACTACTGACTATTAGTGTTTTCCTAACAAAAATTGTCATTTTAATAACTTAATGAAAATTCCTATAAACACTTAAGTAAAAATCACCATGTTTAACTTCAAAAAGCTCATGTCGTTATAAAATCTCCTATTCTCACTTAAAAATCAAGATGAACCTACTGCATGTAACCAAAAATTACTCAAAAAGTAGTAGGAAAATCATATATAACAAAATCGTATGAAAAATAGTGGATTTTCTTTAAATTTCAACTTATTGGTTTTCTAAAAATTAACCCTAATAAAATGAAAAGTTTTAGAGAAATTCCTTAGATAGCAATTTTATATCTGTAATAAAGTATTTATAGAAAAAAAACAAGTAAGGAAACTACATTGTTTAGGCTTTTGAAAATCAAATCGAAAATAGGTTCCAAATAGCTCATTTCTTAAGGACGATATATAAAATGAAAGATTTTTACAAAAATAATAATTTTTTCATGAAAATATACTTAAAATTATATAAGAATAAAATTTTCCAATGTTCTTTTAATAAAGCTTGATATTTTTAATAAATTTTAAAATTGAGTGGAATATTGAACTCACCACGTTTAAAGGTATAGTGGCCGCCTGTGGTGAGGCTATTGTCAGTAGCAAATGGCATTGGGTAGGGACACTTGTGGTGGTGATCATTTGTTATCAGGTTACTCCTAGGTCTAAGGACTATAAGCTAGCGTATTATCATCTAATTTTTTTCTATTTTCTTTTTGCTTCTCTAAATTCCTCAAAAAAAGTGGCACAAATTTTCCTTAACTTCCAAAGCATCTAAAGAGTCCAAAATGATGAGGGGAGACTATATTTATAGGTCTTAAGTTGAAAGGGTTGGTTAAATGTATGTTAGATAAGTGTTTGGATTTCTCTTCCTTTATATGCTAAGTATCGAGTGGTTTTAGTAAAACCATATTCTATCAGTTGTTTTCCATCCATGGTTGTCTCAAACCATCAAAAGCTCATACTTTTTCAACTATGGTTTTGGAAAACCATCAACTCTATCCATGGTTTTCTTAAAACCACAAGCTCCTTTTTATTTATTTATTTTTATACATATTTATTATATTTGTTACTTTATGTTGGCTTAGGCTTTAGTTGAAAACTTCTACTAAATCTTCTACACCATAAGTTTAGTCACTTATACCTTATATTATTATTATTAAATATTTCATGTCATTTGCTATTTTTGTTGTTCATTTTATTTAGTTCTAAGTTCCTTCCTATTTGGGGTCGTGGCTTTCGTAACTTTAGAGTTTAACAAATTTTTGTTGGTTTTACTATTTTAACTCCTTTTAATGTTTTATTACATTATTAAAAAACAAAATTTACAAGGTCCTTCTAATTGATTTTTTTAAAGTCATATTGTTAATTCGATGACTAAATGGTCAAATTTTGTAGATCACCAAATTTGTAAGATCAAGCTTCTACGTTTGTAGTTAGCTAAATCTTTTATATATTTTTAATGTTATTATTTTATAATGTTATTTCATGTCACTATGTTATATTTTATTATTGGTTAATTTATGCTCAAGATCTCTTGAAATCAAGTCTCGAATTCTACATTTTTCATGTTTTGACAGATAACGAACATATTTAAAAATTTTTTAACTTTTAACTTATATTAATTATTTTATAATTCAATTTTGAATACCTAAAATCTATGCCTAGTTTTAGTTATTTTATGGCCCTAACATGTTTTCCAAATTTTAATAAGGGAATTTTTCGAATGCTCTAAATTTCAATACTAATGTCTTGATTGACAAATTATGGGTCTCACACATAACACGAAAAGGGTAGAACACACTTAGTCAAACCCTACATAATTGTATCTTTTACTATAAGAAACTTTTGTAATATATTTTATGACACTAACAATTGTCCTTTCTGTATAATTTATTTCCATTACTTACAATATGAGAGTTGATATTTCTTTTCAGTTATATATATTGTTATTTTATAGTGGTAACTAGACACCTCACGAGTGTCTAATATACATGAAGGCGCTTATAAAAGTATTTCCCTTCCTATAAAGCATCGCAGAAGGTTGTCATGATTAGACTACTCTGTATTTGGATGCACATATTTTAATTTGTATTTTTTATTCATCTTTTTATTTATAGAATATTATAGTTTATACATAGATAGACCGTGCTTTTATATGAATCTTATGTACTAAAATATCTAACAAAACAACATACCACATTCTACCTACGTACGATTAATCCTACGCATTATTATTCCTTCGATCGAAAGTGGAAAACATGTTTTCATACAGGAAGTTCCTATGAATCAAAATAAATTAGTTTATGAACTCTTAAATATATAATTTGATATTTTTGGGAAAAGGAAAAGAAAATAGCAAAAAAAAATTCTCAAAAGTATCGCTCATGGGAAAATATTTTTATGAATATAACACTTGAAATCATTTTTTGAAGAAATTATTTCTGTTGATTCAAGATAAATTCATAATTTCAGAGATTATTTAACCTAATTTAAGATGAAATCATGTTTTCAAGAGGGATTTTAAGTACCGTATTTTTGAGAATATTTTTTCAAGTACCGCATTTTTTGTATTTTTTCTTTGTTTTTTTTGCAATTTTCTTTTCCTTTTCCCGATAATTTATCATTTACATAGTAGGTAAAGAAAAGGAGAAGTAATTGTGCTTCGTTATTGATAGGAGAGTAAATAATTAGCCTTGGGGGACTTTTGCAATTGGTATGACATGACGATGACGACATTATGTTTTCGGGTACATCATAACAAAGAGTGCAGCAGCTTCAGAGAAAATTTTTTGCAAGTATTTTTCTTCCCCTTTCGTTGACTCCATTATTAAGTTTTTCTAGGCGTTATGTAGGAGAAGAGAATTCGTGCCAAAAAACAGAGAGAGAATGAGCTTTCTTATTGAGAAAACTAGTTTTTTTTTTTCCTCGGCCAAGTCGTTAGTCAAAGATTTTCCATGTTAGGGGGGCTCCTTCTTTTATGAGTTTACCTAACAGGCCAACTTCTTCTTTTGACAATTTTCAGCTTCTTGAGCTTTGAACCACGGAAGCGGGACGTACGACGTTGGGTAACTTCTTGGTACCTTACATAGGCACCGACTTTGACTATAATATCTTCAAGGCATATTTAAGCTTCTAGGAACTTATGTTGTTAATAAAGAGAAAATACGATTCTGTGGCCAATTTAGGCATGTGAATTCGATTTGTTTGACAATTTATGCCCTAAGTGGTTTGAAGGCATCCTATGCTATTTGAAAAGCCCCAGATATTGTACATTGAACAAGGTGACATTAGGAAGAAATTCCAGTCGGCAGATTACTTGTATTCTCCCTCGTGGTCTTTTTGAGTTTCAACAGGATGGTTTACGCTTCAAAACCCGAATTCCGTGACAACTTGCACTAATTAGAGGACGGAAAGAAAAAGAAGGTTGCCAAGAAATCAAGCTTTTTCCTTCTTAAAGATTTAGAAAAAAAAAAAAAGAAAAAAAAAAAGAGAGATTATTTTATTCGCAATTATTCAGCCAATAGAAGATTCTCCTTTATTTTAGGCGTGTACCTTTCGAATTTTGAGGAATATTATGGGACAAATCGGTATTCTACATAAAACTTTTTTTTCTCAAAAAAATAAATCACATAAATGAATTCCATTCATTGCAATATATTAAAATACATGTATAAATATTAAAGAGCACTAACAATATAAATTAAAAGAAACAAAGAAACGAATACCTTTTCTAAATAATGATGGTTGGACATAGACGCAGTGTAAATTCCTAAGCAACTGTAATTAGAAACCCAAGATTCTAGATGGAAGAAGTAAGCTACATAATTTGTACGATTCGTATTTGGTACTCAAAATTTAGAATAATTGTGAAAGTGGTTTGACCAGCTCGAATTTTACACCAAATGAAATAATAATAAAAGTGATCTATGAGTTTAGATTTAAAAAAATAAAATAATAAAATATTATTTATTATTTATCAAAAATAGTTAGAATAGGTTCGAATGATTAATAAATCACTAGAAATAAAATATATATATACTAAAAATCATAAATAATAAGTATAATATTTAGGAGTATTTATTTGTATTAAATATGAATTTATGCAAAAAAAAAACCCCAAAATTACTTAACATACCTAATATATACTAAAATGTACTAAATAAATTCAAGAAAATTAATAAAAAAATTAGTAAAAAATGGGTGGCACCTGGG
Organism: Lumnitzera littorea; assembly: GCA_024138015.1. NCBI lineage: Eukaryota > Viridiplantae > Streptophyta > Magnoliopsida > Myrtales > Combretaceae > Lumnitzera > Lumnitzera littorea. Next base: position 45,212,744 of record JAMXBB010000012.1, on the reverse strand, counting down.
CAAATCTATATTGTGATGTGACAGTGTTTAGTGAGATTTGGGAAAGGATGGAGACTCGTAACATAAAGAAAAGTGAAAATTAAGGAAACTTAGCAACCAAATTTTCCTCCAACTAACCCAACAATTTCCTATAAATTTAGAATCACCATCCTTTACTTCATTTGGACGTTTTGCTATCAAGAAATATTAAAGAAAGTTTTGGGAGAGTGGAGTGAATAGTTTTAGGAAATTATAAAAAAAAAAAATATAGTGCATTTAGGGCTAAACTAGGGTACGTGTATTAAACTAAGACTTGGGAGTAAGAGGCCGCCATTACCTAATAGAGGATGTAGCGCTTGGTGTTGTCGATAACATCTTCACTTCTGATAGTGGCCGGAGCTACCAACACTAGTGAATGTCCTAAACCCATTCTATTTTTATTAAATTGATAAAAATAGTAATTTTTATCCAAAAATTATGAAAAAAAAAATATTCTAGCATAGTTTTTGAAAAAAAAATATATTATTTTTTAAAATTAAGTCTTGGAATATATTGGCCTTAAAAAATCGCTAAACCCCAAGCTAAATTCACTTTTATTTTAGAAAACCTTAGTAATGTTGTTTCGGCTCTAAAATTTTTCTATAAAACACTTATTCTATGTATTAAATTGCTATAAAGAGTTTTTCATGAAAACTATTTTTCATATTTTTATTTAATTTTTAGGCTCTAAGATCCTACTAAAATAGCTATTTACCAAAGTACACTTGATGATTTTCCAAAAAATTAATCTAGAAACTGATTTAGTGAGTATTCTAATATATCATAATGTTGAATGGTGTTGAGGGATTAAATTTATAGTGTTGAAAGTGTTTGATTGTAAATTGTAGGCTTGGGGTTGATATATGTATAATATGCAAAGTGTTGAAATAAAGAAGTAAGGAGTATTTTATTCAAATTAAATGATGATGGGCTATATAGTGTACTTCGATTCTAGGTCATGAATAAAAATTGTAGGAATTTATGCTAAAATGTGGAAGATGTTCTTATTAGAGGCTAATTCAAAAACTAAATTAGAGATATGGTATATAGAGTGAACTAGAGAATTGATCAAAAACTAAATCAAAGACTTTATATACTTGAAATGTAATTGGTTTAAACTTTAGAGAATGGATTAGAAAGAATTTTTAAGACTCATGAGTAAATTGTATTTACGAGTTAAATTAGAGACTGAATCAAAAACTAGTTAAACCAAAACTAATCACGAGAGACATAAAGCAAAGATAACTAAGTATAGTAAAACCCTAAACTAAAGATAATAATCTGGGTTATAAAATAAAGCTTATATATAATAGTTGTATAAATACTAAAATGATATTTACACCATAAGGATTAACGAAAATGTTACATCACAAATCACACCTTAGTGAGCCAATAGGAAGTTTAGGTAAGTTTGAAGTCGATATGTTACTCTATTTTGGAATATTATTTTATAGTACTTAAAGATTTAAGACTGCACCTAGTTATACTTGTAAGTAGCCTACTTGTCTACATGTATGTGTATCTCTAAACATGATTGCATACTGTTGTCTTATTATGTAGATTATGATTGTTTGTATTACATGAAAATGTTTGATCATCTTAAATTAGATTTAATTATAGTTGACTTAAAACCATAACTAAACATGTATTGCAATCCACTTGGGGACGATTGAGATTCTCTTATCAAATACTAACCTCTTTGGAAGGGTTAACTTTAATGGTCCATTTTAATGGTTAGTCAGTGTTAGATTCTAAGGAGTAATGATGTTAATATAAAGAATAGTTGGATTTTTTTGAAGCTTCTACTTTTACCTTTTGGCCTTTTGTAAGCAAACTATATAAATATTTCCTTAGCTTAAGCTTCTAAGTTATGTAAATGTTTCCTAAATTGTCAGAATTATAAAATATGTTCTAAGACTTCCACATATAAATTAATAGTATTTACATATAAATTGTTTACTTCAAAATAACTTAATTATAAACATTTTATGTAAATTAAGTCTATGATAGCGGTTATAAGTTTGGGTTCTATCTTAAATCAATTTATACAGTAAGACTATTGTGACTCTAACGTTTCGAGATATGACAAAAGATCCTAAATTCAAATGATAAATAAAACAAAAAATAAAAGCAATTCAAAAGGGCCTAAATCTAGGGGAAAAAAATCATCAAGGCCTAACTTTTATTTGTTGAGAGAGAAGCGATTACAAATTTTCAAATATAAGACATTTTTTATTATAGTAGTTGCATAGCAAGTGTAACCACTGCATTAATTAAGTTAAAGGGCATAGCAAAAATATAATGGTTGTCTCCTAGATTTTATATGAAGAGAGAGAGAGAGAGAGAATGAACGAATGAATGAATGAATGAATGAATGGGAGATTCTATGGTCTTTTTTTTTATATATTTTTTATGGAATCGATTCCGCCATTTATCCTATCATCCATTCACCCTAAACCGTTAAATTCTTAGTTCACTTAATGGTTAAAATTTAAATGAATGCAAATAAAGGGCGAGATGAAGGCAATATCGATTCCATTAAAAATAAAGACGGATCATTAAAAAATCTGAAAAATAAAAAAGAAAGGGAGAGCCCTCTGTTTTGTCATTGGTATTTTATATATCAAATTTTCATAAAATGCGTACATGGCACCGATTATTAAAGAAATCTTATGTTATGTCCTATGTTTCATGTGTTGGACTTATTTATTTTTGAGAGAATAATTTTGATCCTTGATTTAACAATACCGCTGGATGTATACAGGTGGCGTCGCAGACAACTCCCTGAACCAGTGCTTTGCTACTTTAGAGCCATTTTTCTTTACGATTAATGTAAAACAACTAATTTCCGCATTAACACCAAGATAAATGCTCAAATGGTTTGTTTCGAGACCATTATTTCGGATAACGGGAGGCAATTGAGAAATAGTTATGATCTTGATCACCTCTATTTCTATTTTGTCCATTTCTATCAATTGCCATGCGTGCATGGAAGAATGGAAAACATACTTAACCCTGTGTTTCGTTGACTTTATAGGTTTAGAATGAAATATGTATTCATTTCCCATAAAACTATTAGTATTAGTTTGCATAGCAGCTATCTATATAATTATTATTATTGTAAGATAAGTAATTGTAATTCCTTACTTTCTCCTTGGTCTTTTGCATCATATTTTCTCATCTACCTATAAACCTATGACGTTCATAAATATTAACTTTTAATGAATACATTCTTTGAATTGCTCTTCAAATTAAAAGCATAACCATCATATTACAAATAGTTTAAGGATAAGCCAAATGAAATTTCTTCACTTTGATAGTGGTTAGTTTTCTATACATCATACTCTCTACTTTATGCCGGAGAACTAAATTCCAGCAAATTATAATGTGCAAGTTGGAATGGTTTTTAATTCGTAAAATGGTTTCCATTTTTAAATATATTATGTACGAACCCTTTTATTTTAGGCAAATACATCATGAGTGCATATTTAATTGATACTATCATTAATGCTTATCATTAGTTATATGTTAAAAGATGCACATGAAAATTTATCCAAATTTTGTTAGTATTGTAATTAACAAGTGCACTAATCGTGCTTTCAACAATTAGAAAACCTCGCCAAAATGATTATTAACCAAGGCAAGTGTAAATACTAAATATCAGTAGTTAAATGAAAAATGATGAATCATAAAATTATTTTTATTTATTATTTATTATGTTGCTTTGCCACTGGAAATATTTTTACTTATTATTATTATCATCATCATCATTATTGTTTTTATTATTGTTATTATTATTATTATTATTTCAGGACATTAGAATTTAGAATACGAAACTCGTGTAAAACCAAATGAGTTCGTGTAAAAGGCATGAGGTCCTTTAGTTATTGGAATAAGACATGACAGGAACTTTTGGTACGCAAAACCACGAGACAGGCCAAACGCTGCTGGTTTTTGATGCATACCACGTAGATAAAGTATAGGGGGATACCAATTTAGGGGGATGTTATGTTTTCAAGGGGCGTGTTGATGGTACCTCGTCGTAATATAATTCGTCTAATAGGCATTAAAGTATGCTATCTTTTTCAAACTTAGCACCCAAGAGTCATATAATAGGTGTATCACATGCATCGAAACAGCCCTTTCTTGCTTCGAACAACTGTTCTCTTCTGTTACTAGAAGCATTAGACCTAAATTTGTCTTTGACCTTTAAGATGGTATATGCCATAGTTAGCAAGGAATACATGGTTTTTTTTTTTCCATATAATTAAATTATACATTATTGTCATGTTGCAAAATATTAGTTTTGGCATTATGGGAGCAACTGTCCATTATAACTTTATTGCTTGTCACATTTCATATGTATATAGCCATGCCCACACTTATATAGCTTCCATTTTGACTTGTTTTATTCTACCTTTTATCTTATTATATTTAACATGTATCTTGTTATTTGTGTCCTATCAAAGTATTTTTTTTGCGGGGAAAAAATTTATTTATGTCTTATTTGTGTTTATTAAATATCTTTGAGATGCTTTTTCTTTTTTTTTTTTTCAATCCAAAATAACTTCTAAGCAATATTTATGATCGTTCCATATATTTGTTAAATGCTTTTATAGTGTTTGTATCTTAAAAGGTCATGATAGCGACAGACCATGGCTAGCGGCGAATATTAACCATGGATAAACTGCTAATAGAGAATTTATTGATAATAATTTCTTATTTGGAAACTAGAAACAAACTTTTCCCATTTTCTATTGAGATTTTTTAACGTATAGCTGCTACTCTAATTCATTGATTATTACCAATCTCCCTACACATTCTATGCAACGAGTCATCACTAATATCACATCCTCTAGATATTACCATAGTAAAACGAAAAATAAGTACCTTAGAAGCTCTAAAGCAATCAAGTTATAAATTTTAAAGAGTGAACTCCCTTGAAAATTTTCAAAATCATACGGATCACAACTCTTTCAAAAGTTGGTATTTATCTATTCTAAAACAACCGTGAAACTCCATTTTTATCCATTTTTCATATTAGGTTGTTATATGTTAAATAAGCTTATTTAGACATTTACATGGTAATTTATCCATATATTTAATTAATTAAATTGACTCAACTAAAAAAAATGGAGGGTGTAAAAAGGCTTATATTAATTTAAAAACATGGATAGTTTTAGTTAACTTAAATAGAATGCTGCCATATAAGTATCTACATATGGTAGCCTAGTTAGGAGGGACAAGAAAAAAGAAAATTGAACCCACACTTGTCTAAGGAGGGATAAATATTGACCTTTAAAAAAACTAGAAATTCATAAAATTTTCAAATTTTTCCGTACAGTTTACCCAATTCTAAAATATTATAACATCAAGTTTCAATTACCATATGGCACTGAGCCGATATTTCAAAGAATTGTCATGTAGCATGCCATGGATGATGGCATGGTTAGTGATCTTGTTAGGAAAAACAATCTCTTCATTAAAAAGTTTAAAGAAATTTGTTAACATTCTAATAAAAAGAACAAAAGAGCACAAGCTTAGCAGCTCCTCGGAGTCCGATTCCGCACCACAGGGGTGCTAGCTTGTCGGCCATCCTTAAGGTAGGTTGTGTGACACTTAAAAGCGAGGTCGCCAGCCTCTTAAGACTTTCTTTTTCTTCGACACACTTTTTTACAAATATTAACTGAGTCATATCCATGGTAGTGTGACCTCCCTAATGAAGCTTGTGACTCACTTCAAAGGACGGCTTCTTGGCTATTACCGTGGAAAAACACTTTTTTGTATTTTTTTCCCCTTATCAAAACCATTCAGAGTCCCGTAAGAAATGCAAGTTCCTTCTTTATGTTATATTCGGGATCGTCGTCATAACTATCATCAGTTGATGGCCTTGCTAACTATTCATAAGGAGAGCCTGTTGACCATAAGAATAATTGTGTCGCAAACTGCAAATGTTTTAAGGGGAAGGCCACCTCCCTCTAGGAGTTGCATAGTCAACTATTCCTGATTGTTCACCAACCTATTCTAATTGATATTCCCCCACTATTAGGGTGGCCGATTAGCCTTCATGAAGATATTTAGCTTAAGATTTTATTATTTGTCACATTAATTTTTAATTTATATATTGAACACTTCTAATTGGAAAAAATAAACCATATTACTCACTTAACTTGTTAGATCAACATAGTATTGGCCACATGACATGGACATTTTAATATATATATAATTAGTGCCAAGTAACAATTTGAATAAGATTTCGTTGTCGCATGGCTTAGAATTTCGGAACTGATTTCAAATGAAACTTTTAGGACCCAACTACGTTTGTCTAATAATTTCAGGCTTTTATAAGTACTTCTACTGTAATATTTAACTTCAGAATTTTAATTATAGCAAACTTTGAATAAAGTACAGAGAAGGATTTCCGACAAGAAATTACCCCCTTATCGGCATTGCATTTATAGCTGTCCAACCTAGTCATACTCCAGGCCAAGCTATGAAATGGAATGCATTCAATTAGAGGGTGTGGAGAATGAACTTGTTATATATTGCATATATTAGGGCATGTAGGAACATGGACGGTTAGATAGAGGATGTAACTAGAAATCTATTGAATAATAGCTAGTTTTGAAAATGAAAAACCGCAATTAAAAATAGTATCGCCCTGCCTGTAACTGGATGTTTATACAATTCAGAAATCTCAAAAAAAAAAAAAAAAAAAAAAGGTAAATGAACAAGATTTCTTGTTTAATTATAATCGTTGGTACTTGATATGGATTTAACGTTGCAAATCTTAAATTGCACAATAATAAATGTTTAACAATTATAGAAAGAAAGAATACATACAAAATTTATGTGGAAAACCTTATAAAGATAATGGTAAAAACCATGGATAAATTTGACTTAGTCCAATATAATGTAACAACAATAGTGTAGTAATTCATACACAATCTTCAAGCAAATGGTTTTCTCATAAGTCTTTTGGGCATTCTTCTCTCTCATACTTTAACTATATACATTTAATAGTATATATATATTGTTCATAGAAGCCTTAAGCTCTAATATACTAAATTGAAAGTAACAAACAAACAACAAACACTAACTAGGTATTTATCACAGACCATCATAAACTTTAGTCAAATGCCAAAGGTCGTTCAGTTGAATCACATAAGTGGTGGCTGAATGCCTTTCATGTGGTGATTGAATGGCACCACCAAGGATCACTTGCTCCTTCAAGTTATTAGCTGCCTACATGCTTCTTGCATCTTAGCTTCATCCTTTTGCTCATTTCTTTGTCTATCCATACTTTAAAACATGAGTTAGTGTAAATTTAACACACAAAATAAGAAAATATCTACCTTAACTTGAAGTTGTATGGCTCAATACACCTTATAGACCCAAAATTATCTATAATGATGGGGATAATTTTCCACATACTAGAAATTTATTGACATTTAGTAAGATCATGAGTATTGGCAAGTTTTACATGGTTTGCATGGTATTGTATGGGAATGACAATTACTTGCATGGAAGCTTACCAAACTTTGCGTGGAACATAGTTGATGGCATCGACTTCAATACATAGAATGTAGGTTTCTATCCATGAAGACTCTCTATTTAATGAAGACCCTTATTATATAATAATTTAATTGTTTCGTTATTTTACTATCGTTATTTTTAGTATTAGATACTAAGATTCATTTTATATCCTTAGTTAAGTAGTTAGTTCCAATTATTCCCTTAAGGCTTATAGGGATACCATTTATTCTTTCCTTTCAATTATAGTTTAACAGTTGACAATTTTGACATTAAAACCTTAGGGAGTCTTTTCTCATATATTTCTATTCATATCAATTATATCAAAATTGCAATGATTGTTTACTTTACTAATTATTTTTAGCAATCATTATCTTATTAGTTAGATTAAACATAGATTAGTTCTTCATGGCGAGTCATATTCATAGTGAATTAATCATATCCTATTATTTTTAGTTTTCATAAAAACAAAAATATATAAACACTTAAAGCTTAATCCTAAGAAAATTCATTAAAATTATGCATGTAGATTTCTTTATTGATATCTACCCTTATCACATTAATATTAGAGCTTAGGGTTGGCTAAGAGTGGCACCACAAGGGCAAGGCAAAGGTAGCATAAGTTAAATGGAGCTACTATGTAAGAACTTCAATGGGTGGCCAAATTTGCTTTATTAGGTGGTTGTATGTAGGATAAGGCTTAAAATAGGAGATAATAACTTGGTAGATCCTTCAAGACATCATAGAAAGAGGAAATGGTCCGACAAACAGTAGTTTCCATGAAGCTGTTCTCTAGATATGACTTACCAAGGAAACTAGACAACTTAGTATTTTACTTAATATGATGTATAAGCTAATATTAAGGTCTACTTGCCACTAATCTTAAGCTACCTAACAAGATTAAATAGAAGTGTGGAAAAGGATATACTTAGAGAATGGTGTCTCACAAGAACAAAAATATTCATTAACAATGTTATGTAAGATAATTGTAGCTATAGTAAAAAAAGGACTATTTATACTAAGCCTTTTAAGGTAACAATAAAATAATTAAAAATTACACAAAAGATAATGTAAGAAGAAGATTACTAGTACAAACAAAAAGAGTAAATATGAGAAAAAGACAAATAGGAATAAAGTATAAATATTAGAAAAGTAGGGAATAAGTGGCACGTTGTAATTGGGTTCACGTGTTAAGATTCTCAAAGTAAGGTAACTAGGATGGTCTAGTGTTGAGGTTACTATTGCTATGCTATTATAAAGGTTACTGAGGTGATCAAGTGTGGTATTAGCTTAGTAAAGTGGGATATTATAGCTCAGCTTCCACAAACCTCGGCCTCAACACTTAGCAAGTAAGCAGTTGGATAGGAGTCTGAGCAAAGTAGAGTAGAGTGTATCTAAGCTAGGGCCTTAGAGAGTTCTTCTACAACTCTTCCATGTATTAAAGCTCATCTTCAATAAGATAAGAAGACAAGATCCTCCTTGTAAGAGATTGTAAGCCTTAGAGGTGAGCTCATGTGAGAGGTTAGAGGTTGGCAGTCCATCAACTCTTCGAAGTTGTTGAAGATTTACCCTCAAATCTTAACCATCTTCTTCTTCCACTACATAAGGTATTAGGTTAGTGATGTTAAAAGTTTGAGACACTCTGTATCCTTTAAGTAGTTCTAACTTATAGGCAATGTCATTGATGTATCGAAGGATCTTGAAAGGGCCATCCAATTGGGAGATAATTTGTTTATTCTCTTCCTTAGGAACCACTCTTTATTGAGGTGAATCCAAATAAGGTCTCCTAGGCTGTAAATAATTCGCCTTCTATCTCGGCTTACTTGCTCTCTTTGTTAAGCCATTATCTTAGCTAATTTCTCAATAACTATATTGTGCAATTTTTAAAATTCTTCAATGTATTGGAGGTCGGTTTAATTGTCTCCTCTAAGATTTAAGCTATTAAATATGTTTAAAGGTAAGCTGGGATAGATGTTATAGACAATCTCAAAGGGAGATTTGCCTATAGAGCTGTAGGTCAAGCAATTATAAGCGAATTCGATGACCAGTAGACATATATCCCAATCATGAAGCTGCTTGGTGCATTGGTAAGTTTAAATGGTATAACCAACCACTTAAATAGACCATATTTCGTTTTGAAAGTAGTCATCCACTCATATCTAGGTCACATTCTGATTCGTTGGTAGTTACTCTTCAAATCAACTTTCGAAAATATTTATGTATCGTATAACTCATTTAGCATATCATCTAATTATGGGATCAGATATTAGTATTTGACAGTGATCTTGTTGATAGCTTGACTATCGATGCATATGCTTGTATGTAACAGGGCTTCATGCTTTCTCTAATATACCCATGCTTGATCAACTCATCAACTTACCTCTTCAACTCAACTTCTTACTTGGGATTAAGCCTATAGACAAGTCGATTAGGTATGATGGATCAAGGCTAAAGGTCGATGCAATACTCTATACCTCTGATACGAGGTAGACCTTTCGTTAACTCAGTAGGAAACAAGTTGGTATAATCTCAGAGAAAGGTTTGTAGCTTAACTAGTAATGTTCCAGCCTCTTTAAGCTCTAGTAATCTTCTAACCAATAAGAGTGCAAACTCCTCCTTCATAACATCCTTAGAAAACTACATTCGAGAAATCACCAATGACTTCTTTTGTAAGGATTTGTAAACCTTGACTTGAGATTCTTGAACTTGTTTCAAGCTCATAAGGTCAATAGAACTTTCTTTCTATCCTTCTTGAACATATAAGTGTTTCTATATCCATCACAGAATACTTTCAAATCAAATAGATAAGTTTGGCTAAGTAGTATGTATAAGGTATACATAGGTATGACATCATGCAACACCCCATCCTTATATCTATCACTAATAGTGGCTGGCACTTTGACTTACTCGGAAATAGACAGACCTTCCTTCTCATTATGCCAATGAATCTTGTGCAACTTAAGCTAAGGATAGGTTAGTAACTTCAGAGATTTTTTAATTTCCTATGCTATGACATTGGTGTAACTCCTTCAATCAATGATCAAAACACATAGATTGCCATTTACTTGGTAGTTCATATGGAGGAAATTCTCTCAACTATATAGTATTCCCCCATTTCAAGTCAAATTTAGGTGTTGGAATCTTCCTGAAACTCTATGACCAAATGATTAACATGCATTTCTTCTTCCTCTCCTTCACTAGCACTTTCCACTTAGAATTGGGGCTTCTTACCTTTAATAGTCATGGCACATCAATTGGGACATTGACTAACCATGTATCCAAAACCAAGACACTTGAAACACTTTATCTCTTTAGTCTTCCTATTAAAGCTCTAACCTTAATCCTTTTTTACCTATGGCTCCTTAACCATAGTCTTTCTTCAGCCATCATCAGGTTTGCTTAACATTTGACTTCGACGGTCAACCTCAGAACTATATTGAGTTTAGTCATGTCCAGGTTCGCTCGGTAAGCTAGGTCTTCTACTCCAACCTCAACTAAGCTAATTTCGCCTCTACTTCTCGACCCTTTATGCCACTCAGATGTTCTCATCTAGATTTCTAGGCCTCTATAGCTCCATTACATTACCAATCATAGATCTTAGTATAGAAATGAACCTAACTACTGTCTACACTTCTAACTCATCAATATTATAACAGATCATCAATAGCGAGAACTCTCAAACATACTCATCTATAGATTGGTTGCCTTTCTTAAGTTCTTGAAGATGTTAGAAGGTATCTTGCTCCTAATGTTCTAGTACAAATCTACTACTCAAAACTCTCTTAATCTCATTTAAGTTTGGATTTCTTGTCGGGCTTGCTAATGTTCACTTTGCAATTTCTTTCACTACATTGCTGTATACCAAACAAATTCTAAAGCAACTACTTGACGTTGAGTCTTCATAATCGCACAAGTCAAATATTTGCTAAATCTTCTCCTCCTAATCTAGGTAGTCATTAAGACTATCGAATTAATTAAAGCTCGAAATCTGCACTTTAAGATATTTGGCTCCTTTGGTAACGTGGAGCTTACGCTCTTCAAATCCATCATACTACTTTTCCTCTTGCCCATACTCTTCAATTTCATCTAACTTAAGTCTCCTCCTTATAAACCTCTCAACATGTCTGGGTAGAGCTAGGTTCACATTAACTACTTCTGGTGCTCTATACTCAACTACTTGTCTTCTTAGCCTGTCTCTCATATCTCGGCCTCATTCATCAACTCTCTCTTGAGGCTTAGTCTTTATTACCCTCTATATAGATATAGGTAGGTTGGCTACAATAGTAGCAATCTCTTGCAATTGCTCATTAGTAGTTTATAAGGTTTGTTGGGTAACATGGTCTTGGCCATGAGCACTACACTCAGGATCATTAATCTCTCCTTGAACATTAGGGTTTGAACATTAGGGTTTGACATTATTATATTAAAGCTTAACAAGTGCTTCTATCAATACAAAAACCTACTTACTCTACTGAACAATATGTAATACATTACTTCAAAGACTTGCTCTGTTTTCAAAATATGAAAATAAAATATAGGAGAGTATGAGAACTAAAACAACCACTACAATACTTAGCTATTGATCGTTACTTCAAGCACTAATACCAAGATTATATAATGTGCTTAGAAGATCAATTAATCACTAGTGCTTACTATAAGAGATAATAACTAGGTAGATCCTTCAAGATATCGAAGAAAGAGGAAGTAGATCGGTAAACACAATAGCTTCCATGAATCTATTCCTCAGATATGACTCATCGATGAACATTACATGATTTAGTATTTCACTTGATATGGCACACAAGCTAATACCAAGGTTCATTTGCTATTAAGCTCGAGCTATCTAGCAATATTAGATAAGAGTGTGAAAAAGGTTGTACTCAAAAAATGGTGTCTCGTAGGAATAAGAATATTTATTAACAATGTTGCGTAAGATGATTGCAGTTATAGTAAAAAGGATTATTTATATTAAATCTTTTAGGGTAACAATACAATAATGAAAAATTACATAAAGGCTTATATAAGAAAAAGATTTCTAGTATAAGCAAAAAGGGTAAATATGATAAAAGACAAAAAGGAACATAGTACAAATGTTACAAAAGCAAGGGACATGTGGCATGTTGTAATTAGCTTCATGTGTTAGGATTCTCAAAGCAAGGTGACTAGGTTGATCTAGTGTTGAGGTTGTTGTTATTGTGTTATATTGAAGGTTGCTAAGGTAATCGAGTATGGTATTAGCTTAATAGAATGGGATATGAGAGCTCAGCATTCCATTAACCTTAGCCTTGACACTCGAAAGGTAGGCAGCTAGATAGGAATTTGAGTAAAGTAGAGTGCGTTCGAGCTAAGGCCTTAGAGAGTTCTTCCATAGCTTTTCCATATACTAGAGCTCATCCTCAACAGACTAAGAAGATATGATCCTCCTTGTGAGAGATTATAAGCCTCGAAGGAGAGCTTACATGAGAGGTTTAGTGGTCGGCACTCCATTAGTCACCTAGATTCGTAATATGAGGTTCTCATCTAATAAACCGAAGGTGATTAGTTAACTGGTTGAAGGTATGCAAAGATGTGCATGTGAAGAGCTATGTGAGGCGCTTAAATTGTTGTTAGTGATTGTTATGAGCTTGTACATGGAGGGGATTAAGTGTATGGTAGGCACTCATTTATGGTTAATAGGGCACTTGAATAGATCATGTTAGTGCACCTCTGGCTGATGGTTGTCAACATGCATATGGCTATCAAGGGCAAGTCATGGGTACCATCTAAAGGACTAAAGGATTATGTTTGTTAGGTTTGTTCCAATTTTAGTTTGTTAATATTATATATTATATAATGAAAATTACAATATGGTGGAATTTTGGAGTAAGATAAGATGGTAGGTGCTATAGATTCAAGAAATTAAGTAAGTAAGGGACTAATTAATGAGCCTAAACTGGAGTTTGAATGTGTTGGGTCAACTTTCTATAGCTGTCAAAAATCTTAGATGACATATACAATGATTTTCTTAATGATAGTAAGAGTTCTTTAAAAACTCTAAAACTTTCATGGATGGTTTTATGACTGTTATTAAGCATAGTGATGGTCATAGTGGTGTTGAAGAGCAAGTCTAAGATCACAGGGATACTAATGTTAGAGAGAGAGGTTATTGGGAAGGCTAGAGGGAAAATTACACATTGGGTCTAACTAGCCTAAAATTAGCCTTAAACTGTAGGTTCACAAGCTAACAAAATGTTGAATTGAGCTATAGGCATGGGCCAATTCAATTGAATTAGCGATTCAAAGGCTAGTTTGGTGACCCTTGAACCGTATGCTTATTTATTATTATTATTTTTTTGTTCTACAACTTTGCAAATTACTCTAAGTAATTTCTCACTTACTCATGTATTTCTATTTTTTTGTCAATTAATTCTAAAACTTTATGTTTATGCATAGTGATATGTGAATGATTCAATTTTATTTTCGATTTAAATGTTTTTCCATTCCAAAATAATTGACTTGGATCTTATAAGTGTGATGTTATATTATAATGTTGAATAGTATTGGCTAAAGTGAGAGAAATTACAAAGAAGGAAGATAATGTACTTCTATATTAAAATAAATTGTCAATACAAAAATAAGCAAATCACAATGTAACTATTAACTATAATTTGTTATGATATATTACAAAACGTTATTTCTCAAATTTGAATATAGTTGTCGAACATAAATATAAATTACAATGACATCCATATTGGTATAGAAAAGTCGTTTTACAGTTTACTCTTAGAGAAATTAGGCGTAGTAGGGGAAAATAATTTTTGTTGATTTTCTTGTAAAGGGAAAGTAAGAATAAGAGAGAATAAGTGGGAATTGAGTAGTGTGTCATAAGAAGATGAGGGGATAAATTCTAATGGCATTTGTGTTGATTTTTTTTTTAATTGGAAGTTTAGGTGAGCTGAATTGGCGGTTCAACTAATAGGTTAGCCTATTGGGTTAGTAATTTCCTATGACCAAACTGCTTAAGCCCTTAAGGCCTAGCAATTTGTAAACCAATTCAAGCCCATCCTCATCTACGTTGCACTAGTTTAAAGGTCTTTTAGGCTAGCTCACAGTTCAAAATTGACCCTTATATAGGTCTAGCTAGAGGTACACAAAAAAGGTAGCTATGGTGTCAATGCAAACATACAAGTAAGCATTCGGCTATAATAATATGACTTAAGGTGATGATGACAATAATATGGTAGAAGTTTTAGATGATGATGGCATCGTAAGGATACCTAGGTAGTTAAGGCTCTTATAATCAATAAAATTTAAAATTATGCTTTTTGATGGTTTTAGGTATGCTAATGATTATTATGATTAGTTGGATATTATTAAGAAGGTGTTTTTGTATCATGACTCTAACAAAATTATGAAAATCAAGCTAGCTATGGTTGAATTTATAGGTTATACTTCGCTTTGGTAGAAGAGTGTGATGAATTGCAAGAGAGAGTACGGAAAGGATGAGCTACTTTATTAAGAGAAGATCAAGAGCATATTCTATGGCGATTTGTCCCTTCCTATCATCATCAGGAGCTTGAAATGTTGAGCAATCATTATGATTTAGCAAAGTTTCCAAAGCAAACTATAGCATGTTTTGTGACCAAGTTAAGCTATGTGTTATCTTGTATTATTGAGCTTACAGAGCAAGTATTTTGAAAGATGTAATGTTGTTAAGGACTAATATTGAGTGACAGAGAAGTAGAATAACCCCCATACCTCAAGTAACATCTCAATTGTTTACTTTTGTTAAATTTAGTAAGTTTAGTGCCGATAAAGCTTAAAGGGTTAAGGAGAGAGTAATTAAGAAAGTAAAGCATGCTGGAACAGTGCTATGCTAAAACCAAATATAAAATATAATAAAATAGACCAAAAATAGAAGGCATTATATACAACATTGTTGCAATTTTTCTCTAATCTAAATTACGAAGATGATGTAAATCTTACTTTTTTTAACTTTATTATCATTATAACAAAAGTGAAGCAACATCTTTTATTTGCTATGTAAATGTTTGTACATTTTAACATTAGTTAGAATATGAAAAAGTCCATATAAGTAGAATCCAAATGCTTTGGCATAATAATGTACCTTAAGACCTAAATGTCGTGTAGGAACTAGTTTAAAAAATTTAAATTAAGCTTGCCTAAGAGTGCATAAAATTCATTTATCATAAGTTTTACTACACATTTGAAATTATGATGCTTGCATAAGGAAAGGTATGTCATCTTTATAGTAATTTTAGATTTGGAATTTAAACTATAGATATACAAAAAAACAATTTAAGGAAGATAAACAAGTGGAAGAGAATATAAAAAGAAAATTATTGTGATGGAAAAGATACAAGGGTTAAAAGTTTCTACAAGACTTAATAAACCCAATGTTATCAGAAAAACATTGCAAAGGTTCTCATATAACCCCATAGGATACTATATCTACAACTAAATACTTGATTTTTTGGAGGCACTCCTATTTTACCCATAATACTTTACACAATACTGGAAATTACTTGGACACCAAGAAGGCCGAAATAGGCAACTATATTATGCTTACACAAATGTTGTGGTGACTCATCATAGTGGACTACTACCTTTAGTAGTTAAATGGTAAGTAGTAGCCAATTGATTGGCCTCATCAAGCCTACAATATGTGTTTACATGTTGACATCTTTTTCTTCTATGATCCAATCCAAGTCCCATGAAAAATCTAAGGTATAGCTATAATTCTCTTAACAAAATTAGTACCTATACAAACTATAATACAATTAGTCCCCATAGACTCTCTCAACCTACAAGTCTCTAGCTTCTTTAAAGTATCTTTACCTTAGGGCTCTGTATTACTTAGTGAATAAAATGATGTTTCCCATTACAATGCCATTGTTCATCTTTTGACAACAATAAAAAGAACCTATAAGATTTGCTACCCTAAAAATGCCATCTATAATGGAAACACTAAGAATCATTATTTCCTATATTAAGAACTAGATATCTAAGTAAAATTCCTCACATCACCACCTAATCTTCATCGATAGACCTCCACATAATTAGATCACACTATTCTATAATAATAACATCATTTAGTAAACTAAGAGATAAAGTAGTACAAAACAAATTTGAGATACACTTAGCATTTGAAAATTATATTACATCTACCCCTCATGTAGTTTGATTTGAACTCCACTTGCATAAGTTACTTCACCATATGTCTAGTTTTTATTTGCATAGAGCTACTCAAAGAAGTCTTATACGTATAGAAGCAACTTATCTTGTAGAAGAGGTAAAATCTACTCCTAAAGTATAGAACCAATATGAAGATTCTTTTGTTTATTAAAAGCTGATAACAAAAGGTAATTAATTAACTCAATTGTTATCAAATCAATAACTACTTTATGCCTATTGTTGAATCCCTTCAAAACATACGACAAACATTAAGGTTTTTCTAACAAAGTGTTAGAGTGTATCCAACTTATAGAAGCTAAGTTAAAAGTTCTAGCTAAGAAAAAATGATGAATTCTTATGACTTAGAAGTATAGTTAGAAGCATTGACTACAAGGTCAAAAATACAAAGGAGGCAATAATACATATGGTCTTGATTTTGAGCAGTTTAGTGCTTAAATATTCAAAACTTGAATTTTAGCACTTGAAAATTGAAAATTTGTTGACTTAAGTGCTTAGAGTTTTGATTTCAAGTAGTTTAGTGCCTATCATGTGTATAACATCTATTAAATGCAAACACTCAAATGAATAAATTTTCAATTTTTGAGTATTGAAATTTTAGTTTTAAATGTTTAGGCATGCAAATTGAAAGTCAAAAGTTTAGGCACCATCATATGCACTATCCCTACAAAGGAGTTTGACTAAGACTTAGAAGCTTCATGCAAGATATCACAAACTACAATATGGAATTGCATTAAAACCTAGAAGTGGAATCAAAAGTGAGAATAGAAAGTTAACAAGAATGTAGAAGACTTAGAAGCAGACATAGAAGCTACTTAGAGACTGGTAGCTTATATAGAAAGAGAACTTCAAAACATAGAAGCTATGTTAGAAGCATACTCATATACATGTAAAAAATGCTTAAATTATCCAACTTTATTTATTTTGCAAATCAAGGTCTAGTTGACTTGTTCCAATACTCAAGGAGGTTTAAATTGATAAGCTAAGTTAATTAAATTGCAAAATAATTAAAATATGAAAAGTTAGAGCAACTGTATGTCTTTTTTTTTTTTTTAGTTATGTTAACTATGCAATTTTATCAATATTTTTTAATTCAAGACAAGAGGAATTCATGTTGGTAAAGATCAAAGAAATTTCAATTAATCTGCAATATAAATTTCACTTCAATCTATCATTAAAAGTCTAAACTTATCTACAAATAGTTTATACTTATCTAAATTTCTTGTTAGAAGATATATTCTAGAATTATTCAAATTTTAAGAGATTCTATAGGAAAATTATCAGTGCAAAATGTAGATTATTGAAGCTCATATCTCTAGCTAAAGACAAGGATCATCTAACAAATGAAAAGATATTCTCAAGTAACTGTTACTTTTTAGGGATAAAAGGAGAAGAATTCCAAAATTCTAACATATAACTGAAAGCTTTCGAAAATTAGTGGCAATACACTTATAGCCCATCTTATTGTCCTATAGAGTAAGTGTGCCAAAATTTGTGGAGCTCAATTTATTTTCTTGAGTTGAATTTCAAACTCCTTGTATTTTATAGTGAATAGTACATCACTATAATTTTATAAAAGCTTGTGAAAGCTAGTTGGAATAGTAGTGTTGGCTATAGTCAATTGGTGCTTATATTAGTACTCTTCATTTGATTTCAAAAAATGGTAGACAATTGAAACTCCTACATGTGGAGCTGAAAGACAGAACTAATGTATAAGGCAAAACCTCTATAAATTTTTTATCAAATCTTCTTAACCCTCTTCTATTTATTTTTATAATTATTATTTACTTACACTTACTTTTACAAACTATAAGTCATTTGAACAAAGTAATCAAAAGAGGACTTATTTTCCAAAAAGTTTAAAGTTTGTAAGCAATCAATTTACCCTACCCTTCCCCTTCTTGATTGCTTTAATGGGACCATCAACTATCCATCAATTGCAAGCTCACCATCAACTAGTATGGACCTAACTCTCTAAGTATCCTACTAAAAGTCCCATTAGATATCCATCAATTTACAGTAATTACACCATTTGCAATATCACCATTTTGTAAATCCTATCTTAAGGTTTATATGTTTCTTACTCAATAAATTACCCTTAACCTCAACTATCAAAAAACTGCCATTGAAAAATTAAAAATCATTGCCTTCTTAAACCTACCAAACTAAGATAGTACATAGTACAACATGATCATCACTTGATTAACTTATGTAAGAACTAATTCCAAACCTTGAACCGACTTAGCCCCGTCATAGGCAAGCCTAACTAGGTCGTTAAATTGCTAGCTATAAGGTCCTAAGCGGTTTAATATGGACAATCAATGGATTGGCCAGGCCTTGACCCAACATTTCAACTTAGCAATTTGGGGCCCGGCCAATCTCGAAATTTAAAAGATATATATATTTATATATACATTATATACTATGCATATACACTATATATATAATGCAAAAAAATATACATTATATATAATATATATTCTTACTCAATATTGTAATATAATATCAACCTCATGTGATTCAAATGAATTATTCCAAGATAGGAAAAAAAATTGAATATTTTTTATTCTCAAGTAACTACATGATAATATAAAGTTTCACATTTAGTTGGAAAAAAAAAATTTAGATGAATAAGACACAAATTATTTATAATAATTGAGGAAAATTTGAGAAAAGAAAAATTGGAAAAAAAAAAAAAGAGAGGCTAGGCTTAGTTTACTCCATTGTTGGCCCGTGAACCGACGGTTTAAGACTAGTTTAAACCAATGATTAAGTCTACACTTGGTGTTAAATTTTAACTTTAATATTGACATTTTTTAAATTGTTGATAAAAAAGATGAATTCTCGAAAATATGTTGTCTAATTGATGACTCCTTGCTTAATTAAAGCTATTATGATCTCTATTTAACACTAAACTATTTTTAAGAGACTTATCTAAGTATTATTATTTTAATTTCTTTTACACATGGACAAGAAAATAAAATAAGAATTTTATTTCTATGTTCTATTTTATATATCCTATAATATGATATTAATCAAGGAAAGTAAAATTACCATCAAGGCCCTCTTATCAAATCTATATCACTTTCCATCCTTTACATATTATAGTAGCTTATCTAGGCCTTCTTCTAGTTTTGATTATACTATGGTCCCTCCCATACTCAATTTCCACAATCAAACATGATGCATCTATTAAACTTTTCAATATCATATTTATGTGACGTCTTAGTTTGTATATTGTAAATTCTAACTTGTGATCTCATGTAAACCTTACTCCTATACCAATGTGCTATTCTCAGATCCATATGCTAGGTCACAGATTGATAAACACATAGAACCAAACTAAATAGATTTGTGATCCAATATCTTAATTAGTGTTAAGACTTGAAAAGATTTTATTTTTCTTGATTCATTGATTGATTATTTGTGTTTGCTTCACTAATTTTCTAATGTAGGCCAACTTTCATGACAAATATGTTGAGTACAAAAAGAAAGGGACACGTAGAATCATGGGTTCCAAATCCCAAGTCAAGACTAAGGCCAAAGAAAGATTTCTTGGCAAGGAAGCTACCTAAAGATCATCTTAAAAGTCATATCTTATTCTTTTGTTTTGATTGTGTTTTGGAATATAATTAATATCATTAGCTTATTTGTTGAGTGTTTTTTGTTTTATTTTTTCTTTTTCCAAGTTAAAGAGATCAGTCTATGAATCATTTGCTTTACTTTAGAGATTTTACCAAAATATATTAGGCATTTTGGGAGTATGAATATGTAGCCACTCTAATTTACTAAGGTACGAGTCATTTTCATTATGTAGTATATTTATGGCTTACTTGATATCATAAAATAACTAAATAAATAAGTTCATTATACTGTAAGAAAAATAGTACAATTGATTATCTACATAATCTCACAAAATGCTATTTCAATACATGAGTCTTAAGTATTTATGGTAACTCTCTTGCACTACCTAGTACACTTAATAGCATATTTTAGAGATTACAAGACTCAAACCTTAATAGATAATATGAGAAATACTTAGACACTAATATAAGACAAAAACACATAACTACAACAAACATGCATACATGCCTCAATGGGTTATTATGTTAAGAGATTTTGGACATGAGCTTCTCAAGTCTAAACCAACTAGCATATGTCATGAGCTAATTTGTTCCAGCCATTGATCGGCCTATTTGAAGCTCCAAGAACCTCTACAATCTCTCAACCTAGATCCATCCACTAAAGTCCCATACTAGCTACTCCCAAAGGATGCCTGACCATTGATAAGGTAAGTGCTCAGATAAGGAACTCAGTTGACAGTAAGAACCTAACCCTTGGGAAAGGATTGACACTAGGAAAGAAAAGTCAAAGAGATAACTTCTAGCCCTGATATATCAAGATATAAAGATATCCATAGACGTATTTTCCTAATCTACTGAGATACATTTTCTTTCTATAAAAGATTCATCATTGTCAGAGTTTCTTGAAATATAGCTACAATATAAGTAAATACAATCCTCTATTGGAAAGATATCTATACAAACACTCTTGCTCTCTCTATCTTACCCTCTTGTTACTTGCTTATCTCCCATACTCAACTAACTCAAATATTACAATGGCTACATTGAACTATACCTCTGTAAGTCCGGTGTAAGATATTGAGGGGGGGGGGGGGGGGGTTAGGTAGGTTAGGATGGTTTACAAAATGAAAATTTTTTTATTTTTAAAATAACTACTGAAGACCCAACCCCTCTTCTCCAACATCATTTTACTAGTCCAATCTTTTCACAAATAAAAAATTAATCAGAGGTTACAAGGATATTTAATCAGTTTTTTGTCTTATCTTACTAACTTTTCCTAAGCTAAACATAGAACTTAAAGAGCTCCCTAACCTCATATACCCTCTAATACAATTCCAATAATGTTTACAATGAAAATAAGACAATACAATCAAATAGGTCTTTACAACATTCACACAATGCAATAACAATAAAATAAGAAAATTATTTTCGCTCAATTTTTGACTAAGTTTTGACAGTTCACACAAGAGAATTTTTGAAATTCAATTTTGATCTTCAGTATACTCCTCTGTATCTTATGTAACTTTGTCTTTAATTTGAATAAACTTTGGTGTAATAGCTAGAAATAGCTAGTTCCAAAATTTTCTCTAAGGAATCTTTATCTAAATGTAAATAGTTTTGTTGTTGGAGAAATATCCCATGAAAATAGGAATTCAAACATTTGAAATTTTTTAAATCAAATGTTGTTATCTCATGATATTCCATAAAAAGCTTGATCTATTTTGATTGTTGTAACTTGTTAATTCTAATTCACAAGCTTCAAGAATCTATTGAAATTTAAAATTTGAAAACCAAATATCTTGTAATATGGATAAGCTTGAATAAATTTTAACATATCTTATTGAATCAAATCTGAATTCAACACCCTTCAGTTTTTTGAAAATACTAAACCACCTAATCAAGACCTTTCTTATCATAAGGCTATACTTGAATATTAAACCATATCTTCCTTTATAAGGAAAATCTCCACCTTCATATAATTAAAAAAAATCTCCTAAGATTTGCATGAGTATACTAATTATACAACAATACCCGTAGTTGATACTTTGAACATTGAAGCATTAAAAAATCTAATTCATCCTTATCTATCATGCTGTAATTAATTTAAATGTCATGCCTTATCCACTAGAAATCTACAGTTCAAATCATTTTGTATTTGAAACAATAATCTTCCTTATCCAATATTATCTTTGACAAAATATTTTGAAGTTCTTGAATTATTGTTAACAAAATAAGCTGTAACCTTATCTTGAAAAACTTACAAAAATCTATAATGAACTTTGAAATTTCGAGCATAATTTTATTCAATAAATCCTTATAACAAATCTAAATTTTATCTATACTTGATATACAACACTAATGTAGCAAATCCTTTTATGGTTAATATTGTTAATGTATTTAAAACTTGACTAACCTTGCTAATAATGTCAAAATACCTTCTTTCCAAAATATATTGATTAAATCTTAATCAAACATTTCACAAATCTAATTCTTAAGTGTACTGAAATTAATCCAACTTAAAATACCCATAGACTAAATCCATCTTTAGTGGAACAGAATTAAGCATATTACCCAAATATACCTAATAAAATGAAGCTATGTCATGACCTTAAAGGGGGTCTAATAGGATTACCTAAAATTTCCATAACATGTGTGCACCCATAATATGAAAATCGCCTTGCAAGTCAGAAATTGTAAGACTTTAAATGATTAATCACTAAGGTTACTAATTTTTATGTAAATAATTGACTGTAAAATACAAATATAAATAACTATGGGTGTCCAATATCCCACAGTTCCTCAGAACCGTAGAGAATCGGTATCCCCTACCAAATAATAAGATAGGATATACCAATATTACAAAAGAAATATAAGAAAAATTAAATTATCAACAAGGATGTTTATGTATCATCTAAAAAGTACTCAGTTATTCCTAATACTAAGATACATATCTTCATCTCACATTCGACACTCAAGACTTATCCCAATCCTAACATAAGTAAACCTACAAAAGAAACTATAAAGGAGTAAGCATATAACAGCTCAGTGAATTCGTTCCTTACCAACACCGTTCAAGCAAGTTATCACACATTATTATCACACATGCAAGCAAGCTATCTACATACAAAATGAATGCAGGTGCGATGAATGCAAGCAACACATCCATAGGAGTCTAGAACTATGGAAGGTGTGGAATTACGTCGTCTATATTTCGATTATCCCTTGTACTTATCCGCATAGGGCACCTCAACTTACTCATATGAGGTTACCTAGGGGCCTTACCCCTTAGGCTGCACTCGACTATTACCCTAGCTAAGAAAGAAAATTTTAATTCAAATAAGAGGATTCCATTCTAGGACTATTCACCCTCTAAGGTCTTTCGGGCATAACTTACGAGTCCATCTCGTAAGCCAAAATTAACCAAATTTGCATCTCGTAAGTCAAAATTAACCAAGGCCTTACAGATACAATATAACGAGTCCTTTCGCTATCAAGTAGAGAACCCATGCTAACTTTGTCTTAACGATAAAATATCATTTCTAGCACTGCGGCTCTTATCAAAATCGTACAAAATACGTTTAAGATTAAGAAAAATTTTTCCAAAAATACCCTTTTCAACATTTTGCAAAGCTAACACTCTCCATCCATACATTTACTAGATCATAGACATGTGACGAATAGAACCAATTATTTGGGTCAAATATTTATATTTATCAATTTTTAAAAAAAGTGATCATACAGATGATGACATACAAGCAGAACAATTATTCAAACATATAAGCAACAGCAAGCAGCAAAACATCATACAAGTAATACGTACAAACAAGTAGCAGACCATTAGAACTCCCTCACCTAAATTATTGCTCATTCTCCAAACCTTTGAGGTTTCTAGAACTCGATATTAAACACCTAAACACTTATAAATATTCTATAAAGTCAGACTCCTTAGTTAACTAAAAGTTTATTGTAGTTTATCTAGTTCCCCAATATACCCTAAGTCTTATATTTATAGGGCTTATCATACTCAATGGGATTAATAGTAACTATTTTCTCATATTTGTAAGTTACGAGATTTTCTTTATGTATTTTAGAACTTTTTCGTTTTAGCTCGGATCATTATGAAATTATAGTCCATTTTGATCGTTTTCAAGCGTATTTTCTTGTAACGAGATCTATTTTAAACATTGTGACTCATAACGTAAATTGTGATATAAAAATATCACAAAAATTATAATTTAAGTTTAAAAATTATAAAATATTGATTTTTTCTTTTTCGTAACATATTTATGATTTAATAATTACTTAAATCATATACTTGATATTTTTATTATTTTGAGTATATTTTCCTATTTTTATGATTTTTAACTTTATGATGATGATGATTATTATTATTGCCTTTATTATTTTTATTATTTCTCATTTTCTTATTTATTATTTCTTTTATGTACCTCTCGATTACACCCATATGTATATACTTATAATATATATTTTATAATTTATTTTATTGAAAAAAATCCTTAATTACGATATCATACATATATATATATATACATATACACCTTACATATTTACGGATTTATAAATATATTATATATGCTAATACATATTCGGTACATATATTATACATTAGATCTATTATATATGTATATGTATTTATTGAAAATAAACATACTCCTATATACCTATTCATGTATTTATGTATTTGTATTTATACATAATAATATACTTATATAATTTCTGAATACTTAAATATAAATGATTTACAAATACCTAGTCTTATATTATATACTCGGTATGTACATATTTACATAGTAGTATTTGTTATAAACTATGTATACTATATATTATACATATATATATGTCATATATTATTATTCATAGAAACATACTACTATATTTATACTATACGATTACATATGTATATATACATAAAATAATTATACATAGATACATATATATATATATAGCTTACGATACTAATATATATATATATACTATAGTTTATTTAATGAAATACATAATACTAATTATATGTATTCTTAAAAAAAATACATAATACATACTCTTTCCATATAATATACTTATGTACATACATGTATAGACACATAACCTTATACATACATATTTAACTAAATCTAAGTATTTATGCACATAAATATGTATTAGTAATGTTATATGTATAAAAATACTATACAAATACTTTATTTATACATGTATATACTATATAATATACATCTATACTAGAAAATAATTTACTTACCTATTTATTTTAATTTTTCTTTTTCTTTTCTTCCTTCTTCTTCTTCTTTCTTTCTTTCTTTTTCTTTCAAGGTTTGGTGTCTAGAATTTTCGGTGTGCAGAATTTTTTTTTTCTTTTTTTATTTTTTTATTTTTTCCTCCTTTTATACATGTGGGTTAGCTTAAAATTTAAGCTAAGTATTTATCCAATTTTTTTTATTTTTCATTTTTCCTTTTATTTTCCACTCAACACATGACAAATCTTTTCTTTACGCGGGTGGCAATTGGTTTCCAGAATGTTGCAATTGTGATAAAGAAGAAAAGAGTGAAAAGAGATAAATTGAAAATAGAAGAGAAGGAAAATGAAAATTATTAACAAATATATATAATTTTTTGAATCATATAAATTATAACGATTCTCCTCGTAAATTAATTTTTAAATTTTTATGAAATTTTATCAATTTAATTGGTACCCATTATAATTATAATTTTTACAAGTTATTATGGCAATTTTGTTACAATTTCGTACGAATAGGCGATTTAGTCGAAAATTACATTCGACTATGATTTTATTATTATTGAGTAATATTTAATTATTTTATAGGTTTATATTTATAATTTTAAGGTTTCTATCAAATTCGAGTTCAATTTTGGTTAATGGTGTGTAAGTCAGTTTTAGGGTTTTAATATACGATGTAGAGTTTTGATCAATTCTTAGGGTTTTGTTACTACTTATAATATATTTAAATTTATGATTTATTAAATTTTTATCTTGCTTGGCTTTAATGACTCTTCAAGTCATTTTTAGTATTAGGGTTTACTTCTACTCTTAAATAGCTAAATTTACGGAGTTTACAAGCTAAGCCTTCTACAAATTTTTCTAACATAACTTGTACTGATTATTCAGAACATAGCTTAGGAATAATAGTTAATCTCGATTCTATATACAATCGATATTGTTCTATTCTGTTACTGATATATTTTTTGACACACATTCTGAGTAACACAATTCCAAACTTCATTTTCTTCTTTGAATTGATTTTATTCTAAGATTAACCTATACACTTGTTCTTTTTAAGCACATTTTAACATTTTTCCACTGTAGTTTCTTTTTCAGAATTAATTACTGTTATATCATAATATATCTATATACTTTATAAACATATTAGTAATAACTTAACAGATGTTTTATTATCATCAAAACTAACTTAAGAGATTTAACAACCTCAATGCTCTTTGCTGTGCTTTGTCTTCCAAGCCTACACATGTATGCTTGAAGGGCCTATTTGCTATTATACTCTACTAAAAAAATCTAAAATCTAAAGATGATAGGCTAGGACTATTAAGAATCAACTAATAGGCCTTAGTTAGCCTTATCTATGGATTGTGCATTTCGAGTCAAAGTCCCATAAAATTTTCAATTCATTTCATTTCCAAAATGATTATAAAAATTTCCCTCATGTCTACTATATGTTTTTATTTAATATTCTTTATAAAAAAAAGATAATACTAATTGGTTATTATTCTCTCTTTTCTTATAATAATGTTATATGATTCGGCAAGACGTGTAAATTCTGTTTGAATGAAAGCACTCTAGAGCAAGGTTGTTTTTGTTACAACGTGGAATAACGTGAGCACTACTTGAAAAAATTTCAGTGCATTAAAAAATGTAGATTATTTATTGCTTAGTATTGTACACCCCTACCATACAAAATTACCCTCTTGCAAGTGTTATAAACATATGAAAAGTTTTAGATAATATTTTTAAATACTAGTACTACCATAGTGATTTTATATGAAGACACATGATCAAGTCCTACCGTTTTGAGTTTTCGACTCGGTGCAATGCACAAAATAAAAGATATGAAGTATGTCTAGAAATTGAATACTTTTCTCCAACTGCATAAAATTTATCAAAAGTTGACGATTCTCAATTGGACTAATTAACAAAACATTTTGCTTCTACTTTGCAAGCTAGTTCTTCCAACATAAAGTGTAGTTGAATGAAGGAAAACCGGAAGCCAAACGTCGTTCTTCAAAAGTTTGTTCTTATATTAGTTTCTCAAGTTTGAAATTAGTAGATTTCGACATAGTCTAGCGCTAAAGGACATGCCGTTAAATAAAAGTATATTTTTAATGTGAGTGTTCAAGTTGTTTGGTAAAGCTAGACTATGTTGACAAATATGAAATATGCTCAATTTTGATGTGCTCTCATAATAATTAAACATTGTAACATTATATACTTCTATACAGTAAATAAAGCATTTTAACCTCATAATGACTTTCTGGCGAAAACAAAAATCAATTATGACTAGCTTTTAGGACTTACCAATTATGTTGGCATGATGAGCAATTAGTGTATTTTCCCCTGTTTTTTCGTTATCTATTTTATTTTTATCTTTTTGAAATCCAATATTCAGATAAAAACTACCATAATCTGTTTCGATTAAATATAATGTTTGGATAAATTTTTCTTTTTTAGTTTTGTATCTTAAATAATTATGGTGAATAAAAATTCAAAAATAAAATATTTTATCTTTTTCTTTTTTCAGGGAGTGGGTTAAAGAAATATATATAATTTATACATTAAACAAAAATCTTTGATTGCGTGCTTGTTAAAACTAAATAAAATGGTAATTGGGTCTAACTATATTATATGTGGGTATATATATATATATATATTATACCTTCTTCTTTTTTTACCCCTTGTTATCATTGTTTTGCAAATACATTATTCCATATGTATACGAAACAAAATTAAAAAGACAGAAAAGAGAAGAATCAAACGTCCTAGAACGTCCACAGAATAAAGCAATGTATCAAGACTGAGCAGCCGCAGAACTCAATTATATGAGTTTTCAAAGCCAACCCGGTAGGTTTCCTCGCCGATTGATTCCTCTTTTGTTATAAAAAATCAACAATATTCACTTCAGACGCTAATACACAACAGACAACCTTTGGAAACCCATACTTGAAGAAAGAAAAAACACACGAAGAGAATCTAACAACCCCATTTACCCTTTAAATGTTTTCTGATCACGTTTCATGAATCGAAAGGATTTGCTTCCCGTGTGGAACTGGATTACTCATATCAAATCTACAAACACTATCGCTTTCTATGGTTATATATATCACACACAATATATATATGTATATATACACACACACAGGGACATAGGTTTTTGTTATAATGTGAATTTGATTCATATTGATACTAGTATTTGATATATAATCAGCCCGTTAGTTTGTCTAGATATGTCTCTATGTATAATTTGTCGGACTAAATCAACATTACAAGTCAAAAGGATTTTGTATCTAAATAGTACAAATATTGATTTGATTTTTCAACTGAATAGATTAAGTTCGGTTCATTCATTTTACTCCAAAAGCTGTAATACATATTGGTTAGTAAAAAGAACCAATATTACAAATAATAAAGTGAGTGAAACGATCGTAGTTTGCAAATTTGGAAACAAAAAGAGAGCATTATCGATATTATTAGAACACCTTTTAGCTTGAGGCCATTTATTAAAAAGGGTCTGAAGAGGCTGGCCGTACATGCCATACCTCCCCAACACGTACACAGCATTTACACGGACCGAACAAATTAAAAAGCTAACGATCCCAAAAACTAATAAGAAATGATCGTTTCCACAAACCACTTTTAATATTTCGATATAGGAGGGAGCAGTTTCAGGCGGGATTCATATCTAACGATAGAAAAATAAGGATTGAAAGAGCAACAACATATAATAGACTGGGGCATTTGGGTGCTCTGTAGGAGGGGCACAGGTGTCAATTCAAACAAAGCATAACGATATTATTTAGGCAGAAAAGTACTAAGTTCCAAATAGCCCAAGTGTAAGTGTTGGTTGTTCCTTTCGTCCTATAGTGCTGTGCAAACATGTATAAATTGACCGCACAATCCCAGTTCTCTTCACGACTTCACGAGTTAAGTGCGCGTGTGGGTTTGGTTAATAGTCTCTCTCTCTCTCTCTTTTTCTCTGAGCTTCTCACTTTTCGACCTCATTATTAAACAACTCTCGACACACCTCTTCTTCCTTCCCGTCCTAAATTTTCACTGCATTTCGAATCCCATAAAGAAAATGACTAAGCATAGTGTTGTGGTTTCTAAACTGAAGATGGTTGTTGGAGTAGCCATTGCTTTGGAACCATCCGACCAATCTGTTCTCTTGCCAGCAGTGCCGAAGGTATTGCCAGCACATGGCAGCTATCTAACTTTTTCATCCAAGAGAAAGCTACTGAAGACTGAAATAGGACAAGTTAGTTCAGGACCTAAAGATAATTCTTGGCTCGATTCAATGAGAGCTTCATCTCCTAATCGCGTCAGGTCTAAAGCTTCTCTTCACGACTCTCAGGAACAAACTTCTTGGATTGTAAGTTGCGGGAAATACTTTTTTTTTTTTTATGTTTTGTTTTTTTGCGGTCTGTTTTGGTTTTTGTTAAATATGAAGTTGATATTGTTTAGTTGTCTACGACGACAGACGCAACATCCTTCAGCATTGACCATGTTCGAGCAAATAATGAATGCTTCAAAGAAGAAGCAAATAATTATGTTTATGGACTATGATGGAACTCTTTCACCGATTGTCGCTGACCCAGATCAAGCTTTTATGTCCAGCGAGGTTTGTTTCTAGTTATTGGGGATTTTTTTTTTTTTTCCAGAGTCTTAGGCTTCCTTGCAGGTTTTTCTTTTAGCGGAAACATTTTGAAAAACTAACGAGCTACTTTGCTTGTCGTTCAACAGATGAGAGAAGCCGTTAAGGAGACAGCCAAACGTTTTCCGACGGCTATAGTTACCGGGAGATGTCGCGATAAGGTACATTTGAATAATTTCCAATTACAATATTTTCTACTGAGTTTTCCTCGTTTCCATTTGATTTATTTGCTGCAATTATTCGATGATTACAATAATAAGATGTGTTATTATTTCATTTTAATAGCCTGAGCATTGTTTACTAATAATTTTCACAGGTTTATAGTTTTGTATGTTTGGAGGAGCTGTATTATGCCGGAAGCCATGGTATGGACATAAAGGGGCCATCCCAAAACTGCAAGGACAAGAAAGTAAGTGCACCACCATTCACTACATGACAATTTAATATCTTTTTTAATTTCAAATTTGATTTACTTATCTTTTCTTTTACCTTTTTTTCTCAAAACGGTTTAGAGTGATGATAAAGAAGTTCGCTTTCAAGCTGGAAGTGATTACCTTCCCATGATTGATGAGGTTTGTGTATATACATTCTCATTCCTATATATGTGCTTTTGTTAAAGAAAAAAAAAAAGAGTAAATAACTTGTCTAATCAATGCAGATAATAAAGTTGATTGATCTTGATTATTTATTTATAGGTATGCAAGTCCTTGTTGGAGAGAACAAAATCTATCCCAGGAGCTAAAGTGGAAACCAACAAGTTCTGCTTATCCGTACATTATCGCTGTGTTGATGAAAAGGTTTGTAGGGACTAAAACTGGACTTCTTTTTTAACTTTGTTTGGAAATTTATTCATTTTCTTTTCCGCCAGTTTGGCTACATTACTTACTTTTTAACTGTAAATTATAGTAATAACAAGGAAACTTATTCATCTCATATATTATTGGTAAACTTTTGCAGAAATGGGCGATTTTAGCAGAGCAAGTTAAGATTGTACTGAGGGACTACCCAAAATTAAAATTGACATACGGGAGAAAGGTAATCTTCAAAACATCCCACAGAATACATTAATATATACGTAGTGGCAAGATTTATTTATTACTCTTTTCCAAGTTTTCTTGCCAACTTTCTGACTTATCGGCATTCTATGAACAATAATTTTGCTAAATTTAATGTTCTGCATCATGCAGGTATTGGAGATCCGCCCAACCATCAAATGGGACAAGGGAAAGGCCATTGAATTTTTGCTGGAATCACTTGGTGAGTCTTGTTTCTTAAATAACGAATTCTAAAACCAAAGTTTAAATTTTACATTCTTCGCATGTTTAAGAATGCATGAGGTGGAGCACGTGGAGCCTTGTTATTTGCAAAGACAAAAGCTTACATAATATTTATACAAACGTACGAGCTACGCAATTGAATCGAATTTGTGTTTTTGTTTGTTGTTATTCTTAGGATATGCAAATTCCAGAGACGTTTTCCCAATTTATATTGGAGATGACAGGACTGATGAAGATGCCTTCAAGGTAACAACAATAATGGTCTCTTTTTCTCAATAATTAATGACTCAGAAGATATAGATTTACTAAAATTTGTAAGTTTCGTGTGGTTAGGTTTTGCGAACTAGAGGACATGGTGCGGGAATCCTCGTCTCGAAAGTCCCCAAGGAAACTAGTGCATCTTATTCTTTGCAAGAACCATCAGAGGTAAATTTTAATTTTTCACGGTAACTCCTTCTATGTGTTACCAATTAATAAGCCTCTTTAGATGTTAATTTTCTTTTCTTTTTATTGATCTATTCTCAGGTTATGAGCTTTTTACGGCATTTAGTGGAGTGGCAAAAGAATTCACACCCTGCACAAGAAGCACCAGCATAGAGAAAGGACGAGAAAGCAGTCCCATCGCACCAACTTGAACATTATCAATTTTGACTATCATCTTCATGTGTAATTTCTTTGCAACTAGGTCTCAGCATGAGCAATGTATACAAAAGCAATATGAAAACTACCCGACAATTGTGAATAACTAAATTATATATTTTGTCTTACATATCCCTCTCTCATGTATACATCTTATCTCATTTCTATATTAAAAATTTTTAATAATATAACTCATTTCTATATTAAAAATTTTTAATAATATTAACATATTACATGATTGATATTTTTTTTAAAACTATTCAATATCACTTCTATATGTCTAAATATCATTGATATTTATTCGCTCTTTATCCATATATATAGTGTGTTGTACCAATAAGTTATCTTTCAATAAGAAGCAAGATAATAAGAAAACATACATGCCCATGAATATTGTCATACAAAATGCATGCATTAAAATATGCAATCTTTTAACTGCTGAAGGATTGCTGTTTACAAATAACAAATGAAGGTAATGGATGTCAAACTAATGTTGATCTGCGTCTTGAAGTTAACTAGAATGTTGACCAAATCAGTCAAACAAATTAGATTCAGTATGATGAACGCATCATGTAATACTCTCTTAATATAATGGCATGGTTTCATTTCTCTCTCATATCGCATTAAGTGCTAATAAGCGTGAAGAGAATAGTCCCTTTTTTTTTTTATTTGTTTTTGCAATTAGAATTCAAGTCCAAAGGGAAAAAAAATACATATACTTGGAATTTTAACAACTATAGATTTATATTGCAAGATCTATTTGTAATGAATAGAGATGCAACTGTAACGAGTTTGGAATGGGTTTTATGAAACCCAAATCTACCCTTATAGAGTTTGACATTTTGCAAAACTTTATAAAAACCTTATAAGATTTTATTTTTTATTCTTAAAACTTGACCTTATAGAATTCTTAACTCTATAAGTATAGGTTTTTATAACATTCAAAAGATCCTATTAGTGCAAGTTTTTATAGCATTTATATGAGATTAAAGAGAGAATAAAAAAAAAAAGTTAAGGAGAACTAAAATTATATTTATTAGCTTACATAATAATAAAAATTAAAAATTAAATGTATTGTATAATGTAAAAGTTGTATAAGATATGCATATTGCATAAATTAAGAATAAATATTTTTATTAATATATACTTCCTTTTATTAGACGAATTTCCTTATAATCTTAAAACCTGATCTTAAATCATATAAGGTTTTAAATCATATCTTAAAATTTGACTTAAAACTCTATAAGATAATACTATGTAGTTACATTCCTAATGATGGATATAAGTCTATGTTTTACTATGCTATGAGAAGGGAACCATATAATAATTAGTCTATAGTTGACAGAAATAGATTACCGTAAGACAAGATGTCAATATCGGTCCTTACAACTCTTGTCATAGTCGAGGCCATCCGACACAATTGCTTTGAAGCATATTTTCTACTTACACTAGGAATATATTAGCCTAGAAACCATTAATAAATTTTTATAAATAAAATCTGCCGAAACTCTTAATTCATAATTTTGACCTCAAATATTCCTTATTTTAATCTCATCTTCCAAACCTATTTCTATGCCATCAAAGTCTCTAAAATAACATAAATTAAATAGTAATGTCATAAGCTATTAAAACCAGATTTTTTACTTTTCACAGTGATCATAAATGCAGTGGCAAACATGGTTAAACATGGTGAGCGGTGAAGCCTATTCATACAATTCACATGTGAACCTATAATACACTAAATACAACAACCATAATTCTAGGGAAAAAGTAACACATACTTCAACATTTTGAGATGCCTTTACTCCAAAAAAAAAAAAAAAAGACGTGTATATATGTATATATGTATGTACATATTGTGTTGTATGGGTCATTTGCTCCCAATGTTGAAATCGATAATATGTATTAAGTCGTTTGATTGCCTCGTCAAGATCATATCTAGTGATTTCAAACCATTTTCATCACTAGTATCACTCACCAAATAACTAGTTCATCGTAACCATTTATAGTAGCACCACATATACCACTAATGTCATTCGTTTGTGACATTTCTCGAGATTCTCAATTTGTACCATATAGTGTTTAGCCATATAGACAACTCACCTATTCCCACATAGTAGTTAAATGCCTACAACTACAACTCACATCATTTAAGAATTCAATCCCATTATAGGCTGATGACATACCCACTCCATGACCGTCTATTCAAAAATCTACCCTCAGCTTAAGCACAAAGAGAAAAAGTCAATTAGGTCTACTGCGTATCTTATTCTTTTCGAAAACTGGACTACGTAAATTTAATTTTCAATGATAATCCTCCTCGGATGTTGAGTTTTCCTTCCCTTTATTATCATCATTTTTTTTTTCGGCATTTAGTACAATGGCAAAAAAATTCACCCCCTGCACAAAAAGAAACAAAAATGAGAAAGTCAGTCCACAACTTCAACCTTATCTATTTTCACTATCATTTTTATAAACATGCATGTAAATAAAGTCTTATATGAATTATGAGAGACCTTGAACACTTTTATATAAGATTAAGTAATGAATAACATATCAATACTCTTCGAAAACTTTTGGCTCAAATTGTTGAAATGGACCTATTACTTTTGCCTCAAGATGTTGCAATTTTCATATGTAATTTCTATGCAATGCAGATTTCAGCATAAGCAATGCATACAAAAGTAATAGTAAAATAATAATTCATAGTATAATCGTGAATTATATATTTTGTGTTACACATCATATGTCTCATTTGCATGCAAATAGGAAGCCTTCAACATTATTATAGCACGCAGTGGGATTAATTAGTACTGAACAAGTACCTGTAGAGTTTTCACCTGAGATAGTATTTGTAAATTGTGAACTATAGAAACTATCAACTACTATTAGCATTGTCTTTGAATATAATTAATATTTACCCACTGCTTGTCGATATATTTGGGGGACATGAAATAATAAACTCATGCCTCTAAAAATTACACTATAGAATATATGCATTACATTACGAAATCGTTCACAGATACTCGAAGGTATTTTTGGATACCAATTACAAATATAGCTAGTGAACATTAAGCCAGCATTGATCTCTCCGACTTTAAAATAATAGCAGAACGGTCACCAAGTCAGTTAAACAATTTAGATTCAATGGACATATTACGTAATACTCTATTAATATAATCGCCTGGTCGGTTGAATTTATCTTTCAATTTGCTTTAGGTGCAAACCAGTATGAAGAGAATCTTTTCAACCCTAAAATTTTTTGTAATAATTACGTTTGCAATTACGATTCAAAACCAATACCTCTGGTGTTTAGACGATGATGTATACTCCAAGCTTTAGAAACTGATGTTAGCCTATATTTTATCACGTTGTGAGAAGAAAAGACATAATATGATTCGTGTATAGTTAAATGAAACGTTTACCATGAGATCAAATTTTCAAATATTGGTTCCTATCATCCTTTGGCCCTGTAAGACATTTATTACTAAGATTAAGATATTCTCTTTATTAAACCACAAGCAGCTATAGTTCTGTTATTCAAACAGATGGTTTTCTGGCATGATCTATAGAACTTAAAAGGATAATTACAAGATTTGTAAGAAGAAGGAGTATTGGATGATTTTCATGTGAATATGTAACAAGGATAACTATTACATATTCCTCTGAAAAACTGCAATTATCATCGTCGAGAGTTACAAAATTTAAGAAAAATCGAATCTCTAACGATGATTACAAAGGCAAAGGAAATCTCTGGAAATTTTACTAAATAGAGTAATGTATGCTAGTTTCGACCAATTGATTTAAAAAAGAAGAAGAAGAAAATCATTATGAGTAACTCAATACAACTACATTCTTCAGCGAAACCAAAATAAATCTACGAATCTTGTTGGCATTAATTACAAAAGCAAAGGAAATTACCGATAAGTAATAATATTATATGAATCAAAAGATAAAAAGGTGGAAGAGGTTTATGAATTATAAGGATAATTCAATTTACTTGACTATTGTTAGGAGAAATAGGAAAAATACAGAAATTTTAAGGACGATTACATATAGTTTACGAGTTTTACACTCCTAGGAGAATTTGAATAATGAGAAAATTACAAGTTTTATAAATTAATAAAAAAAGTGAAAGTATTCTCCACAAATTTTGTAATTTACCAATTATTTCTTTTTTCCTTCTTTCATTTCTGTAATTTTTATCAAGATTTGTAAAATTTTCTTACATTTGATAATTTTTGAGGCAACCATTGCACATCATTTAAGAAACTCAAAGCAATCCTCGTTACATAGTTAAAAGAAAACTACATAAAGTTGCTTCGGGACTCATTCATGATGTAATTGTTTTCTTTTTTTTATAGATGATACATATACATATACATATCCATAGATATAGTTCATAATGTTTTTCAGACCTATGAGTGAACGGATTTACCCCTCCTTCCTATCGTTCCCCACCACCCAAAAAGGAAAAAGAAAAATAATTGTGTATTTTGATTGCGTGGGCATAGTTCAATTTCATTTACTTTTCCCTCCAAATTAAACAAAACCATATGCGATTCAATTTTTTGTAATTTTGAATTGAACCGTATAATTTAAATGAGAAGCCATTCCAAGCCATAAAATTTTAGTTTAGTTCAATTTGGATTATGAATTGAACCGCCATGCTTTGTAATATAAGAAAATATACTTGCATGACATGTAATCTCACATAAAGATTACTAAATTCATTTCATAATAATAAGCATTGACATTATGTAAGATGATGAAGTCAAAATTCAAGTGGTTAAGAAATTTCAAATATCTATTAACAACTAATTTTATTTATAAAATTAATTTATAATATAAACTTTATGTCCACCTATATATATATAATTCATAAATTATTGTAATAATTGTTAAACACATATATATTTTAATAAATATGAACTAAAGGTTTTAACTACTATGTTATAGTAAAGGAACTTTCACTTACAAGAGAACATTATTATATATTTTTAAAATGATTTAGTTTGGTTTATTCTTACAAATCAACTATAAATTTTCCGTTTGATTTGGATTAGAAATTTTTTAAACTAAATTGCAAGAGAAATCATATTTTTAGTTTGGTCTAATTTGATTGGTTTTTTTTTTTTTTTTTTTTTTTTCTCATTCTGCTCCTTACTAATGAGCACTTCGATACGCTCAATTGAGTTTCATTGCACAACTCAAAAGGAAATAAAAATAAAAAGGAAAGATTTTAAGCTTTTAATAAAACACTTATTCTACGAGTAAGTCAAACATTTGTTTAAGATATTTTTTAATTATTTTGCTTATTGACAAGTGCTATAGGAAACTTAGTGACAAATTCCTTTTACATTATATAATAACAGACCTATTATAGTAAGAATTAGTAGACAGTTTACATATGGATAATCTTAACAGTAGTACTTCAAAGATTAAGTCGGGCTCTTCAAGTTTTATACCGTCCTACATAATTTCATGATAGCAACCATGGAATTTCCATTGAGGTCGGCCATGAAATCTTAAAAGCTTGCTGCATCCCATAATTTTTCTCTTTATTTATTAAATTATACCCTAGTTGATGAATGCCCACAGTGTGAAGGAACAGAATTTCCAACATATATAGATTGTTACGATCTAACATGCATGCCAATATTAAAAGCAAGAACTGTATTGTTTGATGGTCCTGCTTAATTAGGTTCACAAAGCTGTTGTAAAGACACGTTGCCATCAATAATGTCCATCATTCTACAACCTACCCCCGAATAAATCTAATAGGACATCAGATTTCTCGAAAAAAGGAACAGCTTAGGGAACCTCGATCAAAAGGCCATTCGATAAATTAATGAAATGGTTCATATAATACAATCTTTGATAGCCAATCATCATGCGCGGCTCCATTGTCGAGCATTATTGAAACATTTTCTCCATTGCCCGACACACAGCGGTTGCTGTTAAGGCAGCTCACTCTAGGTGGACTCGACGAATTAGATTTCAACGTCGTGGCATTAATTGTGTTTTTTTAGGGTAATCGAGAAGGCCAAATATATACAATAATATAGCTCTTGCCTGAGCAACATCATATAATTATCAACTTCTTAAGATATATATTAGAAGGAAAATGTATAAAAATGGATGTTCTTGTAAAGATATCTTCCAAAAAAAAAATAAATGAAAAGAAAAAAAAAAAACAGATTTGTGCACATTATAGTATATATTTATGTCTCCGTTTTCTATGATAATGCGTATGAAATAAATTAGGTGTTTTACATTTTCTTATTAGATATGACTAACATGTGCTTATGAGGGATCAGTTACAGCCAAAGGAAATTCCATATCTAGAGTTTAGAATAATATTTGGCGCGTAGGGTTTCGTACGCTAAGAAGTTGTGAAACTACTCCACCGTGAAGCTCGCGTGCATTCGAGTTCAGCCCCCCAATAACCCTCAACTCGAGGTTATTCTAATAATATATTAACAAATCACAATATACCTTAGGTCCAATGAGGAAAATATATATACTAACGTCCGGTCTACCTAATTTTAGAAATACCTTCTATTTAAATTATAATACGTAATTTTTTTTTTATTTAAATTGCACTAGACTTTCTAATATTATATTTGTGATAGATAAACAAACTGATACAGTTTTCAAGGAACTTTCTACATTTCGTAACTTAAATGTAATGTGTTTATTGAGGAAAAAAAAAAAATTCACCCAAGATTTACCTATTTGTTTCTCAGATCCATCATGATTAATATCTAACTTTGAATATGTTATGTATAATGTAAAGCAACCTGCAAAGTTTAAGATGATTAAATTCCCAATATGTGTTTTATCTTTATCAATAGAATGAATAAATCAATACCGAAACTGTCTATAATTATATATAGTAGATGGAACGAAACGATCATAAACCGCAGAATTTCCTAGCAGTAGGATACTAGATCAACTTTAAATAATTAAGTAAGGAAAGATAAAACCTTTGTATTATAATATTCTACGTACATTAAGATGTGTATTAGAATAATTATGCAAAGCTAAATGACTCTTTTTACAAATGATCGGTCAATTTGGAGCTACATTATTTAACATTGTAATAATAATCTAGTTTGTTTGATTTTTAAGTAAAATTTTGCCAGGAAAAGATATTTAAAAGGTACTTAGCAGTCATTTTCTTATTACAATTGAAGATTGTATCTCATTAGTGTAATAGAACAAGATCAAGATTAACGTCATAAGCAACTTCACATATCGATTAGTTATATGATATAGTTTCAGTTTTAGTATACACGCATCCTTGAAACGGCTGCTTGATTTGGATTGCTTCCGCGTTTCACACGGATCAAACACTCCATATACTACACCCTTGTCTCAGACAGGAGATCAAAAGTGACAAACTACTTTAAAAAGCTTATAAGTTGGGGGAAAAAAAGGGACTTATAAAAGTTCAACAAACTAAAGTTGGATTGGTATCAATATTATAATATGTATAGCCAGTGTTGTGTAACAATGAACACCAAGCTAGATTAAAGCAAATAATTAAATTATGTTAAGATAATAAACAAACAGCTAAAAAGCAAAAGTTATTCATATATATTAACTAAGATACAAGCAGTAAGCTCACTGGTTTGCCAAATACTCAAGATCTCAAACGGCATTAGATAATAATTATGCCCTAAACTTGAGTGGAAATGGGACCATTGCCCATGAGTACGCAGTGAACAGTGTGGAAAAACAATTGGTCAGTTGGATTTCAGTGAGCCCACATCACAAGACTAAGGAATCTCATAGTTGTTTTCTAATGGACCGAATATATTAAATTAAATGGTTATTTTTCATGTATATATATATATATATATATATATAGAGAGAGAGAGAGAGAGAGAGAGAGAGAGAGAATAGGGTTAGGTGGTGAAAATGAAACCCACTTTAAAATGTGAAGGGGGAATAATATCGATCCATGGGTTGAAAGAGGAGTTGGAATCCACTCAAAGTGCTTGATTTGAAGAAGACATTGATATTTAATGGGTCACCCAAACCATACTTTCTAAGCCATGAAAACCTCTCTGCTCTTTCATACGTGTAAAGGGAGTTTCCACTATATTCAATCCAGTGCTGCTGTCTCTAACTCATGATTTTTATAACTAAATCCTGGAAGCACCAATTATTGATGGAAAAGGGGCATCATGGCCCATATTTTGCATTTCTTCCAACACAAACAAACCATATAATCTTGCTTATTCTATCAAATCAACGGCACCCTCGATCGGAAGTTACTACTAGTACCATATCTCAAATTTTTGCTTTTGCCTTTTCTTTCAACTACTAGATCTTAAAATTAAATCTTTAATTTATTAGGGAGAACATGAAATTGGTAATATCAACTTTGAGTGTTTTTCAATTTTATATTTGTAGTTTAAACTTATTATATTCAATTGAAGTGAAATGCCATATTCAAACATTTTAATTATCATCATTACTACATTATGTTAGAAAATCTACACTTTTCCTCTTAGACTACGGAGTATTTCCTATATTATCTTAAATATCATGAAGGTAGTAAATTTAATAAGTAAAAATTTTAATTAGATATGAACTTTAGCAACTCTAAAGTTTGAAAAGCAAAAATTTTGATTAGTATAACATTTAGCATTTCCAAACTTTGAGTGTGACATGGAAAAGAAAATGCAAATTTCTGGTTGTTATTTTGGCATTATCTTTTTGTTTTTTTCTTTTTTTTTTATAATAAGAATCCAATCCAAGGATTAATTTAACATAGTTAATGAGAGAACACATAACTTTCCCAAAGCAAAGAATATCAAATTTCATAACATGGCTAAAATGTTGCAAGCTATAATTTATCTTAGGTATGGTAACAAGTGATTCAAAAACAATGAATATTAAAAACCCTCTTTTGCCCTTAAAAAAAAAAGAAATAAGGAAAAATAAAAAGATAACCATTTCTTTTATTGGGTTGCATAATACAATGTGTTGATTGTGATTTGAATTATTCTTATTTGATGTTTTAGTCAAGTTTTGGCTAAGATTGATAATGCATCATAATTAGCCTATTTTAGTGAAGAAAGTTAGTTTAAGCAGGCCAAAGTTTTGCTAGAATAGACCTTTAGTGGCAAGACTATTGCAACTAAGGGATATTGTAATCTTGGCCTAAATAACCCTTAGCAACAATAGCTTTATCACTTTAGGCATTGGGGTAGATGAACTCACATTCTTACCTAAAGCAAAAATGTAGTGGGTTTACTTGTTGCAATAACACCATGTCAAACATTTGAAAGGTTTATAGGTGGAAGCTTATTGTTGCTATATGATTTTTTTTAAATTTTTACAATTTTCAATTTATCTTGGATTTTAATTATATTGATTTCTTAAATTAATTGTAGATCAAAAATGTCTATAATATAAAAAAGGAAAGTGGTCTTTGATAATTTGTAAGATCCACCTCAAAGGTTAGAGTACATCTACTAATTAACATGTAATGACACAATGAGATGTAGTATGGGTTCAAATGGTAATGTAATAAGGGGTTGGTGGGACTAGAACCATTTGTGAGGAATATCTATAGATGATCTTCCATGCCTCTGTATAGGTGAAGGTAGTAAAGAATTTGAAGGATCTCTAAATAAAGTCTATTCCCATAAGGTTATAACTGAGCATTATGGTACATTAGTGTTTACAAAAACATGATATGAGAATTGTCTCTTGAGTTGCACCAAATATCCATGCATCGTGTTAAATTGTTCCTTCATCATATTGAACTCAAATATTAACATTGTCTCGATCGGTTTGGATGCTAAAGGTGCTTATTGGTAATAAATGATGATATAGGTCCATTACAACCCACATTGTGTAGGTACCTAGATTTATAACCTATAACCTCAACCAAGTGCTAAAGCTTATATGTGGCTATTGGCTTGATGCTTATGCATACCTTAGGGCCTCAGTCTACTTTTTATGTTATCTTTCCTTTTGTAGTAACACATTGTTATTTAATCGTGATAAGCTAGAAAGGAAAAAAATGTGGAATATTAAAAAGTGCATTCACATGAATGTCCTTTACCATCCAGATAAACCAACTTCTTGATCTACTTTAGTGGCAATGGATTAGTACTCTCTTCAATATGCTACTAAACTTTTGGGCATG
Source organism: Lumnitzera littorea (assembly GCA_024138015.1). NCBI lineage: Eukaryota > Viridiplantae > Streptophyta > Magnoliopsida > Myrtales > Combretaceae > Lumnitzera > Lumnitzera littorea. Next base: position 45,170,413 of record JAMXBB010000012.1, on the reverse strand, counting down.
ATGATGCCATTTCTATTTCATGAGTAAGAATTGCCTATGGTCCTTTTAGTGAAATTTATTTCAAGTGTACTTACTATTCATGTTCACATTGTATATGAGACAAGTTAATCTTTTATGGTCTAAATTAAGATATTAGTGTACATTAGAAAGCCATTTTTTATTCATTAAAGGGCTATATGTAAATAAAATGACTAGCATGAGATGACATCAAATATCTTCAACCTTTTCTCTATAGTTCCTTCAATTCATCAATAGGAAGTAAAATGACACTAATTTGTTTACCTAATTGATCTTTTCTTAAAAATCAAGAATAAGATAAGTAGATATGGCTTTTCTTACATTTCCTAAGTGGAAAATCTTAAGAAACAAAATCATTAGCCATTACCTTTACATCTTATCTAAGTTATCAAATGGATCAAAACCATCTCTAGCAAGATCCAAGTGCACCTTTCATAGCTCTAACGTGAAATTAGTGAACTTCATTTAAGCTATATCATGTTTTGTAGCCAAAAAGGTACCTTAGCATGTTCTCCTTGAGGACATAAGCTTCCTTATGACTCCACATGTCTATTATTGATTGTCCTACGTATAAACGTTCACTCAAGATGTAATACTAAAGGGATACATTGCACACATTGACATGTATCTAAAATCAACTTCTAAAATCAAGAGCAAGACACTTGCATAAGCTTTAATAGCTTATGGTCTTATAGATAGAGATTGAGCAACCCTACGAGTCGGAGGAGCTTTGGGAAGGTTATCATTAGTAAAGGATTTATTTACAGTAGAGTTGTGCCATATTGTTGCTTGTGTAGTAGAGTTTGAATAGCAATCACAAGTTTCAAGCCTTATTATGTAGTTGTTAAGTTCTCTTTTCATATATTTTGATAATAAGAAAAAGATGAGATTGCTTTTAACAAGTATAAGTGAGTGTATAGGATACTTTAGAATAAAATCTATTCATGAAAAAAAAAATATCAAGTAGATAGAATGTATATTAGAAAGTGTATTAGCAAAAGAACATAAAAGTGTAGGAAGTGAGCAAAATTGATATTAAAAGCTATTATCAAGCTATTTTTTGACAAATTTAAACAAGTTAAGTTAAACAAATATGTAGAAGGCCAAGCTTTACTTTATTGGATATATTTGGATAATGTGCTTAATTTTGTTCCACTAAGTTGGATTGAGTTCTTAGGGATTTTAAGGTGATTTAACCTAAGAATGCTCAAGAATCAGATTTATGGAATGATGAATCTAGGTTGAGCAATCTTATGATTAAAGGTAGGCATCTTGATACCTTTAAGTTGGGTTAAGTCAAGTACTTCAAGGACAACAAAATGTGAAGTAACTTGCTACATCATTACAGTATACAAAGTTAAAAAAAAAAAAAAATTAATTTTGACAGCAAGTTATCATGGATAATGTCCAGTTCCAAAGCTACACGTTTCAGTGTAGATTGTCTTGATCATATTCACAAGTTTTTCATGATAAGATTGTGACTTGAACTGATCAAAAAGATATTTTGTTGAAGATAAGTTTTAACATTGTGAATATTCACAACTAAATTTTTAAGGAAGTATTATTTCAAATTCGAATAAGATCAAATATTAATCTAGGAATTTGACCATGGAAAATTTTGGAAAACATAAGAAAAAGATGCTAAATAATTTTTTTAATAGATTAAGGAAAACGTTAGCAAGTTTCAAATGTTTAAAGGAGTGTTGCACAAGATTTAATAAGATAAATTTCAAATTTGTGCATATCCAAATCTCAAGTATATTGGATTTCAAATTCAAATCAAATATCTTGTCCTACAACATTAAAAAAGAAATATCAAGCTTAGTTTATAACATATCAGGAGATAACAAAGTTTCAATTCGAATTTTAAAAGTTCAATTTCCTATTTTCATGAGCTATTTCTTCAATAACAAAATCAATTGTGTTTGAATCAAGATTCCATGGAGAAAGATCAGCAATTAGCCATTTTCTAGCTGTTACATATAGGGATAATCAATATAAGTCAAAGCTGCACAAGATATAAGATATAACACTCATATCAGAATTGAAACTAAAAAACTCTCTCAATAACACTATCAAAAAATTTGTCAAAAACTTAGTCAAAAATTGAGTAAAAACAGTTTTATCATTTCATTGTTATTGCCTTAGTGTGAATATTATAAAGAGATTCTTGATTGTATTGTCTCATTTTTCCTATAAACATTATTGATATTATAATTGAGTAAGTATGAGTTTAAGGAGTTCTCTATAGTCCCATATTTAACATAGGATTAACTAGTAAGACAAGACAAAGAAGCAACTAAATATCCTTGTAGCCTCTATTTTATTTTTTATTAGTGAAAAGATTAGACTAGTAGAATGAAACCAATGAAGAAAACCAAGTTCCTAACAATGGAGCTGAAAAAAAGTAATAGGCAAAAGGCTGAAGCTCTATAAATTAATTACCTGATCTTCTTTCTCTCTATTTTTTTTTTCTAGTTTCTACATTTTATTAATTAAATTATTACTTTTGCACCTAAGTTAGATAAGCATTACTCTACTACTTCTTGCAACATTTAAGTTATTAAGAGGGGTTTTGTTTCTTAAATCGAAAAAGTTTTATTTTTTGCAAAAGCTATCAATTCACTCCTACCCTACCTCCTCATCCCCCACCTCCCTCCCTTGTATCTTACATAGGACCTACAATTAGTATTAGAGTTTTGCTCTAATATTATATAGAATCAAGATCAATGGTGAAAAGTAGTGGTTCATTGACTATTCAACCTACCAAAGCTCCATTCTTTAATAGCACTAACTTTTTTTATTGGAAATTTAGGATGAAGATATACATTAAGGCAATTGATTATCAAGCTTAAGGAATTATTTTGAATAGAGATGTTAAAGTTTCAGAAACTCTTCTCATAACAGATGAAATCACAAATGCTAAATTGAACTCAAAAACCAATAATTTACTTCTTTCTACTATTGCACCTTTTGAGTTCCATTTAATTTCTTCTTATGATACAACTAAGGAGTTCTATGATACACTAGTTCAGACTTATTAAGGGATGGGCACCATTAAGGAGACAAGGTTTAATACCTTGATGTAGCAGTATGAAACATTCCATATCCTTCCTAGTGAAGAAATAAAAGATTCTTTTAGTCATTTTACTACTATTACTAATGAGCTATCATCTTTTGCAAAAAAGATTAGTGATGTAGATCACATTAGGAAAATGTTAAGAATCTTTCCTAAGGCTTAGAACACAAAGATAATAGCCATTGAGGAAGTTTGTGACATGAACAAACTCAGTCTAAGCCAACTGCTTAGTAAGTTGATGGCATATGACATTAACTTCCTCAAGTCAAAAATTGTGTCAAAAGATCTGAAGAAAAAGTTTATAGCCATTAAAGCGAGGGATGTTGAAATAGATTCAAAAGGTGACAAATCTTCTAAAGATAAGGAAGAAAATGTATCACTACTAACTAGGTGCTTGAACTATCTACTTAAAAAGAAAGGTAAGAAAATCTATAACTCAAAAAAGTTTTCTTCTAATAGAAACTAGAGTGATGTAGGAAAAGGCTATAAAGAGAAAGAAGAAAAGAAAGTCAAAGAAAAGAAGGTCAAAGAAAAGAAGGTCAACAAAAAGAAGGAGATTATATGTTATGAATGCAAAAAACCCAAACATATCAAATATAAGTGTCTAATGTTGATCAAGAAAATGGATAAATATAAGAAAAAATACAAATTATTAATGGCCATATAGAGTGACTTGGATGAGTTAGAAATCGAGGTAGAAAGTACAGATGATGAAATCGAAGAGGCAAACTTATGCTTAATGGCTCTTTTTGAGGTAAGCTCTAAATCTGAAAGTGAATCTAATGATGAAATTCTAAAAGATATTTGTGCTAAGATAAATAAATTATTAAAAGCACTTACTAAGGCTAATGATAAGAACATAAGAATTGACAATGAAAACAAATTATTGAAAAAAGAAAAAGTTGCACTTGTTCAAACAAATAAATTGTCAGCAGGTGAGAATGACATCTTAAAAAATAATGTTGAAGGACTATATGTTGCTAGGGAAGCCATAATCAATAAGAATTTGATATTAAAGGAATAAATAAAAGGCTTGAAAGGATAAATAGATGCTTTGTCTAATTCAATACAAAATACTTTCAAGAAATTTGATGAAAGCAATAAGAGACTCTAGTTGCTCATTTCAAGTAAATGTGTCGATTAATCTAAAACTGGTTTAGAATTTGAAAATGGTGAATCTTCACCTTTTGAAAGAGAGATAGTATTTATAAGACTAAATGATGCATACGATAGAGAAATAATTGTGCTGTTGAGCAGGTCAGAAAGTCAAGCAAAAACTCTTTTTATCAAAATAGAAAGTATCCATAAGTAAATGGATACTTCAAAAAATTGATTAGAAAGTATGTCAAAAATATCAACCCCTAAGTTCAAGGAGTATTGTAAGCAATAAGTATAAAACCCAAAACCTTATGCTTGTTTCTTTTATAACAAGCTTAGGCATATTGGAAAATATTACTTCTATAGAAATTCCAAACTTATCAATTATCAAGTAAAAAATTAAAATACAAGCTTGAATTGACCCAAGCTATGCTAGGTTTGTAAACAGAGTTGATTTGTTTGTGATGTATGAAGAACACGAAGCTAAAATGAAAGGAACATGATATCTCGATAATGACCATTTAAGGTACATAGCTAGTGATGCTTCTTTGTTCACAAACCTAGTTTGGAAAGAAGATGGCTATGTTAAATTTGGAAATAATGATAAAGATAAGATACTTACAATAGGTATGATTGGCATTCCTCCCCCAAACAATTGAAATTGTATCTCTTGTAAAAAGATTAAAACATAATTTGTTAAGCATAAACTAAGTTTATGATAAAGGTAAGATAACTTTTGAACATAATAGATGCATTGGTTTTGATAAAAATAGAACTAAGCTCTTTGGAAGGTTTAGGAAGAAAAATATTTATCTTATCAAGCTTGTAGAAATTGATTCAGAGAGTTTTTTCTTGTCTATGCGTGATAATATTTCTCTACGACATTAGAAATTGAGACATGTAAACTTCTATTAAATGGAAAAATTATCTAGAAAGAATTTAGTAAATGGATTGCCAAAGCTAAGAATTCAAGATGATATTCATTGTGCTGCATGTATGAAAAATAAGATGAATTCAATTTCTCATAAGAGTAAAAATATCATTTCTACTAAAAAAGCCTTTAAAATTGTTATACATAAATTTGTTTGGTCCTACTAAAACATTAAGTCTAGGTGGAAACAAGTATGGTTTAGTAATTGTTAATGATTTTTCTAGATATTCCTGGATTTTGTTTCTCTATCAAAAAAGTGATATATTTAAAAGTTTTGAAGTGTTCAAAATGAAAAAGGAGCATCTATAATCAATCTTATGATAGATCATGAAAAAGAATTTGATAATATTGTTTTGATTACATTTTGTGAAAGTAATGGTATAACTCATAATTTCTTGGCACCATACATACCACAATAGAATGGGGTAATTAAATGTAAAAATAAGGCTATTTAAGAAATAACAAGAACTATGTTGAATGAAAGTGGTATAGCTAAATATCTTTTAGGCTAAAGCTAAAGTTGCATCTACTACATGTTATATTATTAATTGTATTTACTTAAGACCCTTGACAAATAAGACTTCATATGAAATTTTTAAAGGTAGAAAACCTACTATTTTGTACTTTTATGTGTTTGGATGTAAGTGTTTTCTGAAGAAAACATGTAAAGTTTGAAGAAAATTTGAAGAACGAATAGATGAAGCAATATTTCTCAAATACTCATTGAATTCTAATGCCTTCTAGGTGTATAATGAGGTATCCAAAGTGATTGAAGAATCCATTAATATCAAATTTATTGAGAAAACAAGAAAAGAAAATTCTGATGATGAAGCACCCATAATTCTTTAGAAATATCAAAATCAATAAAGTGTTGAAGGAGTTTTAGAACCTATGTTAGAAAGTATTTATGAAAACCTTCCTACTCCAAATACCGTTAATAAGCCAAAAGGGAATTTGGATGGTTCGATAAGCACTTACACTAGATCTAATGTCATTAGTAAATCAAAACTGCGATAAAAAAGTCCATAAAAAAGAAAGTCAGAAAGTTTTGATGGTTTATAAACACCTCCCTTTACTTTGAGATTTAAACCACCTCATCCTCCGGATTAGGTAATTGGTAATGTTCATTCTGCTATTAAAACTAGGTCTAGTCTTTAGAATGTAGAAAATTATTTTGCACTGCTTTCTAAGGTTGAACTAATACTATTGATGAGGCTTTAAATGATAATAATTGGATTAATACTATACAAGATGAACTTTGCCAATTTCAAAGGAATCAAGTATGGAGCTTAGTAATGAAACTTAAAGATAAATCCATAATTGGTATTGAGCACTCGTTTAAGAATAAGTTAGATGAAAATGGACAAATTGTAAGAAATAAAGATAGGTTAGTAGCTAAAGGATACTCACGAGAGGAACGAATAGATTTTGATGAAACATATGGACTTGAAGCAAGGTTAGAAGTTATCAAATTATTGCTTACATTTGCTAGTTTTAAAAATTTTAAGTTGTTCCAAATAAATGTAAAAAGTTCTTTCTTCAATAGGTATATAAAAGAAGAAGTATATGTTAAGCAACCCCTTAAGTTCGAAGATCCATTTAAGTTTGATTATGTCTACAAGCTTAACAAGGCATTATATGGTTTGAAACAAGCACCATGTGCTTGGTATGAAAAGTTAAGTGCATTCCTGATAAGGAATGGCTTTCAAAGAGATAAGGTTGATACAACTTTATTCTTGAAATATTATAATCATGACATTTTAATTGTGAAAATATATGTGGATAACATAGTATTTGATTCTACTAATGAAAGTTATTATTAAGAATTTTCTGAGCTCATGAAAGTAGAATTTGAGATGTCACTCATGGAAGAACTGAATTTCTTCTTAGGACTTCAAATCTAGCAAATTGATAATGGTATATTTGTTGATCAAGAAAAATATACCAATTAAATTTTCAAGAAATTCAATTTTGAAACCACCAAAGGATCATTAACTCCAATGAGTATATCAATTAGGTTAGACTTTAAGGGCAACGGTAAGAAAGTGAATGAAAAATTATATCTAGCTTAATTGGTTCTTTGTTATATCTTACTATTTCTCACCCTGATATTTTATTTAGTATGTATATATGTGCAAGGATCTAGAGTGATCCAAAAGAAACACGCTTATCTATTGTAAAAAAAAATTTTAAGTATATCCACAGTATTGCAAAATTGGGAAATCTAATATCCTAAAAATCATAATTTTGATTTAATTGAGTATTTAGATGCTAATTATGAAGGCTATAAAGTGGATTGGAATTATACTTTCAGTACATGTTAATTTTTAGGTGACAAATTAGTTTCTTGATCTTCCAAAAAACAAAATTCTTCGTCTATTCTACAACAGAAACAAAGTATGTTTCTATTGGTAATTGCTATGCTCAGATCTCATGGTTAACATAACAGTTGTTAGATTATAGGTTGTCTTATAAAAATATTCCTATTAAGTGTGATGATACCAAGGCCATAAACTTGATAAAAAAAAATCTAGTTCATCATTCACGATTTAAATATATTGACATAAGACATCACTTTATAAGAGATCTTATGAGTAATGGGATATTATAGTGGGATTTGTACCAATAGATAATCAATTATCAGATATATTAACTAAGCCCCTTGAAAAGATTCGTTTTGAATATATTAGAAATGAGATAAGAGTATGCAATCCTTTTTGTTAGATAATTAAATAAATTTTTTACTATACATTTTTTTTAATCTTAATTTTTTTTTAATTTATAAAATAATATTCTTTTAAATATATACTGAAATCTAACAAGATGTAAAATATTAACTTTTAAGATAATCTTAAGATATTTTTTTCTCACACCTATATTGTCTTTTCATGAAACTTATCACGTACAACCAAAAGCATGATTATTTTTTTAATAGTGATAATGCTTATTTAAAGCATGTTCCTTTTCTATGCTTAAGAAAATTAAAGTATGTTTAGCAGTTGGTTAGTTTCTTCCCACATTCTTTTCCGATACACACCCATTTTCTCTCTTTAAATTCTTGTTTCTTCATCTATTAGCCATGCAACTTAAGAAGTCTATACGACGTCAAACAAATTTCTTAAAATATAAGAAGAAATCACTAAAGATCATAACGGATCTCTTTGATGAACCTTCTAACTCCACTAAATACCTCATAATGGTTCAACTAAGGCTACTCTTGAGTCTAATTCAAGTCCCAATCAAGATCTAGTCATGGATCAAAATATAGAGAATGTGGCACATAAAACCAATAGTTTTGAGAGCATAGCTACAGGTATTAAGGTCTCTAAGAAAGAACAAAAGGAAACCCCAATAGAAGAGAAAAAAGATAAGGGCATCCTATAGGAGAAAGTCGGTAAAAAAGGCAACAAAAAGGTTCGACTTTAAGGTTTCTTCTAGGAACCTAAAAAGAAACCTTTTTGTAGTCAAAAGAGAAAGAGTTCAAAGGATTCTATTGAAAACTAGAAAGTTGTTAGAAAAATAAAAAGTAAACCTATTCAATTGAATTATTTCGATTTTCCATACTTTTTTAAGAACAATTTATACTATGATATGATAGTAAATTTTTCGGGATGTAAGAAGTTATATGACATTGATGAGATTATGTATGGAGAAATCATAGCAGAGTTTTATGAAAATGTAGATTTTAGTAAAATGGATTGGTAAAGTTAGAAATTAGGGGTAAGAAGGTTAAGATAATAAGAAAAGACTTGATAAAATGCTTCGATTTAAAAGATTTGAGAGATGATGCAAAGTTAATCAATTTGTCCAAAAGGAAATTGTTCTCTATGTTGAATAATCCAATTAAGGTAAGCAATGAAAGACATGTATTCACGTTTGATTTTGAGCTAATTGTAAGGTTGATACATAAATTGATAGTGAGCTATATATTATACGAAAGGAGTAGTATCACAATTGTGTCAGCCGAAGAAGCTTTAATCTTGTTAAGTATCATTAAAGAAAGATTTAGACATTCGAAGACATATTTTGAGGCATATGAAAAGGAATCAAGAAATCTTATGGGGCAGTTCTTATGAAGTTATTGAAATTTAAGGGTATGAAGATCCCAGAAGTGCCAATAGTGCCAATAATGCCAACCTAAGCAAGAAGAATGGTGAGCTTGTTTTTAAGTATACGAGAATCTTTGTCAAGAATAAGCTTTGGTTTACTGAAGATATGATTCACTACAATCATCCTAACAATAGGACTAGGACTAGGACTATAGATTTTGCTAAATATGGAGTTCAAGGGGAGATAAAAGTTAGAGGAACTAGATTTAATGACTTTGATCTCTTAGAAAGTAAGTCAAAAACTATGAAAGAGGATCAAAAAGGAAAGGGTAAGCAACCTGAGAAGTCTAAGAACAAACAGAAGAATGACTATATGCTAATGATAGGGGGAGACCTCCAAATTAGAAAAAGAAAGGCTACATCAATATTAGAAATTGTGTTAAAGAGTGACTCTGAACTTGTAGAGGTTAACCTAAGCCAAACATCTTCTGATCCTCAAGGTATATGAATAGGCTAGATCTGGAGAAGCTTATTACCAAGATCATAGAGGAAAGGCTTAGTAGACAAAAGCCTCCAAAAAAGCTTAGTTCTAAACCTATGGAACAAGACCTACCTCTTGATGCTCAACCCTTACCTCAAAAGTCACCAACTCCTGTTCAACCCTCATCTCTAGCTCCTATTCAACCAACTCCTAAATCCGATCCAACTCCAACTAAACCTATTGAACAATCCATTCTAGAAGAACATCCTACTGTTCTTAAGCCTACATCTGAAATAGCTCAAGTTTCTTCTCTTGCATTGGTACCATTTGTACCAACATCTTTCATGTCTTCATCCATTCTTGAAACAACATTTCCTATTAAACTTGCTCCCACTTCAATGGCAACTCAAGAAAGGCTTACTAAGAAGTACAAAAGAACCAAGATTATAGCTCATAAGACAACAAACCAAAGAAAAAGAAGTGATCCATCCGATTGTGTTTTTAATTCCTTTTAGTTGTATTAGTGGCTTATTTTATCAAGTCAAGTCTATCCTTTTTTGCTTTCATGTTTAGTTAGTTTTTTTAGTGTTTTTTTTTCTTTCTTTCTTTTGGTTTCTTAGGTTTGATGTTTATTATCAGAATGTTAGTTGATGGTTCTTATATCAAGTTATGTTAGTCAAAATGATCAGATATGAACTTTTGTCATCTTGATGTATTCTACCTTTTGCAGCTTAAATCAACGAAATTCTAGTTTTCCTTTATCTTATTCATATCATTTATCTATATGTCTTATATTCATGGGGAGAAATTATATCTTCAAGATGATAACAAAAAGGGGGAAGTAGTAAGACACAAAAACATTAATGTTAGAAAATTTAAAATCAAACAATCAAGCATTAAAATCTAAAAATTCTATAGAAACTGATCTAATATGAATTCTTTGAAATAACTAGTGATTTGTGATTGTGATTTGTTTGATGGTATGTGTTGAATATTTTTGTTTCAAATGGTGTTTTGTTATCATAAAATAAGAGAGAGAATGTTGAGTTCTCTCTTCATATACATTGATGATAACAAAAAAGTGAGATTGCTTTTAACAAGTATAAATGAGTATGTAGGACTCTTTAGAATAAAATCTATTTAGGAAAAAAAAAGTCAAGCGATTAGAATGTATGTCAAAAAGTGTACTAGCAAAAGAACTTAAAAGTACAGGAAGTGAACATAATCGATATTAGAAGCTATTTACCAAGCTATTTTCTAACAAATCTGAACAAGTTAAGTTAAATAAATATGTAGAAAGCCTAGCTCTACTTTACCGGGTATATTTAGGTAATATGCTCAATAAATTGCACTAAATTGGATTAAGTTCTTAAGTATTTTAAGGTGATTTAGTTTAAAGAATGCTCAAAAATTAGATTTATGGAATGATGAATCTAAGTTAAGTAATTTATGATTGAAGGAAGGCATCTTAATATCTTTAAGTTGGGTTAAGTCAAATACTTTAAGGACAACAAAATGTGAATTAACTTGCTACATCATTACAGTATACAGTATATAGAGTTCAAGAAAAATTTAATTTTGATAGTAAGTTATCTTGGATAATGTCCTATTCAAAAGCTACACATTTTAGTGTAGATTGCCTAGATGATATTCATAAGTTTTTCATGATAGGATTGCAACTTAAACCAATCAAGAAGATATTTTGTTAAAGATAAGTTTGAATATTGTAGATATTTACAACCAGATTTTTGAGGAAGTATTATTTCAAATTGAAATAAGATCAAATATTAGCCTAAGGATTTGGCTATGGAAATTTTTGGAAAACATAAGATAAAGCTACTAAATATTTTTTTTTAATGGACGAAGGAAAAAGTCAGCAAGTTTCAAATGTTTAAAGGATTGTTGCACGAGATTTAACAAGATCAATTTCATATTTGTGCTTATCCAAATCTCAAGCATATCAAATTTCAAATTCAAATCAAATATCATATCCCACAACGTTCAAAAACAAATATCATGCTCAATTCACAACATATTAGCAGATAGCAAAGTTTCAATTTGAATTTCTAACATTCAATTTCCTATTTTCATGAGATATTTCTTCAACAACAAAACTAATTGTATTTGAATCAAGATTCCTTAGAGAAAGATCAACAACTAGCTACTTTCTAGCTATTAAATACAAGGGTAACCAATACAAGTTGAAGCTACACAAGATACAAGATACAACACTCAAATCAAAACTGCAATTAAAAAACTCTCTCAAGACCATTATTAGAAAATCTATTAAAAACTTAGTTAGAAACTAAGTGAAAACAATGTTATCATTTCATTGTTATCGTCACACCCCAAACTAAAGCGTCGTAACAACCACGCCATGTATACTATCCTAAACTAAAAGTTAACAACTTTAGCCACTAACATAAGTATAACTTACATTGGGCTTTTATAAATCCGCAATTTTGAGTCATCTAATTCAAAACCTGTTTTATATCAACTTATGGTGCAATTTTATAAAATAACTTTTGAAAGAAACTTTATGTTATACAAAATTAAGAAGAAAACAAGTTTTATAAAAAACTTTAGAGAAACGTCGTAATAAGGATTTATAAAAATCCACATGTTTACAAACAAAGTATTGATAACAATAGCTAAAAACTAAAAGGTCACTTGAAGAGATCATATCAGCTTTCCTAAGGTAGTCTTTGGTTGCATAATTTTCGTCGTACTAAACTGGACAAAAAATTTTATCCTATGCTTAGTAAGTAAATTTGCTTAGTAACTAGATAAAAAGTAAGTTGATGAACTAAACAAAATACTTAAATTTTGTCTTATATGACCCATGGTACAAAAATAAAATTTACTAGGTAAAAACAAAGAATATTTTGCATTTCTAAAAATATCCCTCCATATTATAATATTAAGTTAATGAATATTATTTTTTTTAAAAATTATAAAAAATTATTTTTTTATAATATAAATAATTAATTTTTTAATATAAATTTTATGTCTAGTACTATGCAAACTAAACAAGATACAATAAGCTTGTACTATCAAATCCTCCTTATACTTGTCTTGTCTGATTCTTTTTGTCCTATCATGTCCTTACAACCAAACATTGCCTAAAGGTTAGTAAAGTTGATAAATAATATAGGAATCTAACTAATTGGTCTTGAATCTCATTCTCCAACCCCATTCTTTATACTTTTAGAACTTAAAGTTGCACTGGTATATCTATTAGGAAAACCTGCAAAACAACTATAAAGGTATTGGCAATAACTTACTGAGTAAGTAGGACGAAGACAATAGCACATATTTAACCTCAAACAATCAGGGTTTTCAAGCAAGGTTAATCAAATGCAATGCATCATGTTCAAGCAAATATCATTACATAACGTTGACCAATCATAGTGAGATCAGAGAAATTGCGCCTGCTTTAAACAAAATTTCAAAGAGTTTGATATCATGCACTTCGAGAATTGGAACTAAATCGAGGCTTGTGCAATGGAAAAACATGCTCCACCTGAGACTACCTTCGAACTATAGTCTCCAAGCTTGCTGTAACCTCCTTTCCTATCACTTAATTTGATTAAAGGTAAGGAAATGACCATTTTTGCTATCCTTATCGAAAGGTCTATATTTGACCTGATGAACCTAGTCATTTCCCTTAATAGGTTGTAATGCATGATCAGTTAGAAGTTAAGCCAAGCCTTAGTTAAATTGCTTTTGGGATGGTCAAACAATTCAATCCAATAACATCATAAAGCATCCAATACATAAAATATAGCAATCGAAATAGCAAAATATTATTCAAGTACATACAATGCATATGTGCAAGCAATTAACTTACAATCACAGACAAGATATATACTAAGGCCTCCAAGTATCCTTAAATAATGCTTCAAAGTGCAGTGAAGCATTGATCCCACTTACCTAGACATGTAATGCTCTATACATATGCATATGGGTCCTATTTTCTTTGGTTTTCCCCTAAAGATCAAATGCAATCACTTTAGTATTATTAAATATAAAATAAATGAGTTCATTTTAATAATTTAAGTGTTGCTAGGACTTATCTTTAGCAAGTAGTATAAGCTTTGTATTGAGTTTCAACTTACTATTGAAGTCTCTAAACAAGGTTCTGAAAGCTTACTTAATACTAAGTTCAGGTTGCAAAACCTTCTGATGAAGTCCCTAAACAGTTGTCTTTAAACTAATAACCTTCTAACCAAGTCTCTAGAGTTATCCCAATTGTATACCTTACTCCAATCAATGCTCTAAACAAGCCCTTGAAGTCATTTCCTTTAAGCATTCCACAACATTCGATTTTTGAATCAAGTCCCCGAAGCCATTCCAACTGTATTTTCTTTACCAAATACTTTCCAAAAAAATCTACGATGGAGTATAGTTAAGTCCCTTTTACTACCCCACTTTCTGATCAACTCTTTAAACTAAAGATTGGGTCCCCTCTTTACAGACCAAACCTTTGAGTATGTTTTTGTAACGATTTCTCCTAAAACCTTCTAATTTGGCTAACCCCTTTAGTATGTCTTTGAAATCATTGTAACCGTACTTCTTTCACCAGACAACTCTTTAAACAAGGCTTTAGCATATTTAGAGTTAAAATCTTTCCATCCACCAACCTTTTGAGCAGGTCTCTAAAGTTGTTACAACCATGCCTCATTCACTAACTATTGTACTTACCAAGACTTTGACATTGTTATAGTCAAGATCTTTGCACTAGCAAACCTTTTGAATTAGTCTTTGAAGTCATTACAACCATGCCTGATTCACCAACTAACATCCTTACCAAGACTTTGACATTATTATACTCAGTTCGATTAATTTTCATTACCTAATTTATACGTCTATGATTGGTAAATTACATATAATATAATTTAGTAAATTATCTATTTTTTGCTATGATAATATTATTTTATGATATTTCTATGTTCCAAACTTAAGGCATGTTATCATTAAACTCTTAGAACCCATACATGAAGTATTACCCTATTCAATTGACTTTCACATATGCCCTAAATTATTCGTTCTAATGACTACATAAAATTATGTGACTCACAGTTATTGCTTTAGTGCAAATATTGTAAAGAGATTCTTGATTGTATTATCTCATTTTTCTTATAAACATTATTGATATTATAACTAAGTGAATGTAAGATTAGAGAGTTCTTCGTAATCATCTATTTAGCATAAGAATAGCTAGTGAGAAAAGACAGAAAAAGTGATTTGATATCCTTGCAACCTCTATTTCATGTTTTATTAATAAAAAAATTGGACTAGTGGAACGACATCATTGAGGATAACTGAATCCCCAACAATAGAACTAAAACAGAGCAGTAGGCAAAAAGCCAAAACTTTGTAAATCGATTGCCTAATCTTCTTTCTCTCTATTCATTTTAGTTTCTACATTTTATTAATTGAATTATTACTTTTGCGCCTAAGTTAAACAAGCAATATTCTACTACTCCTTATGCCATTTAAGTTATTAAGAGGGTTTTTGTTTTTAAATTGAAAAATGTTTTATTTTTTGCAAAAAACATCAATTCATCCCCCCCTTCCCCAACTTCTTAATATCTTACATGAGACTTACAGTAGTATCATTTGAAATGGTTTAATTACCCATTAGAAAGAAATCGGACAATAGTTTCATCAGAAGTTGCAAGCACCACTTCATTTGAATAAAGGAGCCATGTAAACAAAGTGAGAGAGTAGCATTGTAGGATTATAGATAATGTTACCTTTTTTCATCTGAACGAAGCCACCTCAAGATGAGCCTTAAAGTGAAGACCACACATCAATTGAATGGCACCAAATCCATTTGAATGAAGTGTTCTAAAGTAAATGAGAAGCCTAACGTATAATTTGAAAGACTAAGAAAATACTCATTTGTCAATGAACTAACATTAGTTGTATTATATGTTTCTTTTTAAGTTGTAATGTTTAAAAGCATTAGATTATTCTAATACTTCTAGAGATAATTTGTAAGTTGGTGTGTGTGTGTGTCATTTATTAATTTTCAAGGTTACTAGTCCAAAAAGCATGCCTTTTTTTTTTTAAGGTCAACTATCATTTTACAACTTTGAGAAGGAGGGAATCAAGTTTGGTCCATCCCATTGAAATATCAATGTTCATAATTCATACCATTAAGCTATAATGAGCTTAGCAAAAGGCATACTAGTTTAAATTAGTAAATTGTTATTTTAGTACAAAAGTTACTTGTAACGTTATGGCCATAAATACCTTAGCCATATTTCATTTGACAAGAGCATATCAATTGAATAAATACATTTTAACTAAAAATTCATTTAGAGAGAGAAATAGATAGAGCAAGATAGATAGAGAAATAAATCTTTATTGAGTGATATTTCCATAACATTTTTCTTATTGCTTTTTAAAGCATGGAGATAAGTGGCAATAAATTATCATTGATTTAAGTTTGTTCGATGAGTTGTAGTAAGTCACCAATTTACTCATATTAGCGAAACTATAGGCTTATTAGATTTGATAAATATTATAAGACTTCCATCAATTTTCTTCCAAAGATTTTCGTGAGAACACAAAGTTACATTTTTCCTTTGTAGCACACTTCACATATTTAAGTGAAACTCACTATTTCTTTTCTCCATGTCTTAACCTTCTAACTTAATTCATTATATACTAATTAATAGTGTATAATTCATAGTACAAATTTGAGAGAAACTCATCCCAAAATGTTATATAATTATTATTACATGCATGGACCAAATTTACATTCACTTCCAGTGCTTACATCCTTGGTAACTCATAATAAGAAGAGGATAGCCACTTATACCTTCCAATAACAAGCTCTTCATGAAAAGCAATTAATTACTTGAAGATTTTCATAGATTGGTATGCATCACCCTTAAGGTTAATATATGCTACTATTAAAAGAAGAGAAAACTTTGAGTGCTCAAAGTAAAATTTGTTGTTAGCGACTCAAATTAAGTCAGTTTGTATATTTAAATTGACTTCATCAACACCATTATCACACGAATCATCATCTTCAACGTTACCACCTAAATGATGTATCTTCTAAAATATGGCGATCTACTTCATCCTAAAATGCTTCACCATCATTGAATATAACTTCTTTGGTAATCAGAACATCTTCACTTAATTCACTTAGAATAGTAAAGTTTTCATCATGATACAATCTGGTGAAATTAGTATAGTCTATTCTCATAATCAATAAGATAGCCGCTATAACTCAAATGGGATATTAATTTATACTCAAGTAATCTTGGTAAGGACATATAATACAATTATTAAACTTTAAGTGAACTATAGTACAACTCAAAGACACCTCTACTTGTATCAATATACTCATTAGTGAGTAGCAAAACATTAGATGCTACATCCTCTTAATAACTTGTATTTTCACACATGTTTTTGCATATTAAAACCCCAATTTTTGTTTTTCATTTTAATGCATTTTCTTACGTTAAAAGGTGACAATTTGATAACAAAAGTACAATTCAAATAAAGATTAAAGGTATAAGTAAAACAAGAGGAAATTGAGAAAAAATTAGTTTATATAAATACCTCTAAGAAGCATTTAGAAAAAGTAGCATAAATTATCATAGTAAAAAATCAATTAGACATCATTAAATGACCCTTGAGACATTTTAAATGAAATCTATTTATTGTTAGTATGTCCTCTATGTGACTTGTAAAGAAATGCATGCATAAGTAGAGCCCATGGGATTCACTTAAACAACCCTTTTAGCCTTTTAAATAAAGTCTTCTTAGATAAGACACAAATCATTTCATTGCATTTCATAATGCTTGCCTTATACACCAAAGTGAAGTCTTATTCAATTATTTTATGTACATATCTATTATAAATAACTCATTTGCTAATCGTTATTAGCTTTAGCCTTCTTGTTTTACCCTTTTTTGAAACCTAAAACCTAAACATTTTTTTATTAATTTCTTATAGTTTAAAGTGACTAAGATATGTATATAAGGAAATATTTTACTATCTAGAATAATGAGAGAGTTAAAGAAATTTACAAGTGATATGGTGCCTCTAGGTGAAAGTGTAAGTAGGTTGGGCTCTTTTTGTAAATCAAGGCCTATTAATTTGGTGCTCTCATCTTCATCCATGGCACCTAGAATAGGATCTTCCAGTGAAACATCATATGTAAACTCAATCAAAAGCATTTTATTAGCGATACAATAGCAACAACATCAACATGAATAGAATTTTAAAGTTCTAGTCAAGATTTGATTAAGAGATTAGAGAAATTAGGGACAATTAGACTCCATCTTTCAAAGTTAGATTCTCTTAATAACGATCAAGTTACTGTGTTATCATTTTCTCAAAATGTAAAAATTTTTTTAAATTAGAAATTCTTAAATTATATGGAATGGATGCATTGGGATGGATCTTTAATGTAGGGTTTTTTTTCATCTTCATAATGTTCTTGAAAATAAAAAAAAAAATGTGATAGTATCATTTATCATGAAAGATCTAGCACTCCAATGGTACTAATAGATGCATAAAAGTAATCATTTGAGTACTTAGAAAAATTTTGTGCTAGACCTTTAAAATATAATGATATATAAGAAACCTTATCAAAATTGGTACAAAAGATAATAGTAACACAATATCATTTAGATTTTAAGGCTTTGCCTGATCGAATGGTTGATTTATTGGATAGTTATGTTACTAGTTGCTTCATTTCTTGCCAAAAACCATTTGTAAGACTTTATATTGCTAAATCTACTCCTTTTATGCAACTTGTCTCTTTAGCTAAATGACATGAAGCTAAACATTAAAACTAATTTTTCTTTCATTGATCAGTCATTTTTTTTCTTCCAAACCTATTTGTTCTTTTCTTACCTATAAACCATTACAAATCAGAAGACCTTCTTCAACATCTGTACCTTCTAATCCCACTACTTTATTTAAAATATCTTTACTTATTTGCAAGCTAATACAATTTGAAATGAATGCAAGAAGGGAATAAGGTTTATGCTTCAATTGTAATGAAAAATATAATAAAAATCATAAGTCTAAAGTTAAATTCATGACTCTGATTCTTGATGAAGAATTAAATGAGGATATTGAAAAAAATGTAGACTTATTTAAAGTTCTCAAAGAAGAGTCACCAAAAAATACTTGCTTTATTAGTCTACATGATTTATTTAGTGCTTTTACATTAAAAACAATCAGGTTTTCAAGGAGAAATTAACAAACATTTAGTATCAGTACTAATGGATTTAGGAAGCACCTACGATTTTGTACAAAGTAGATTAATCAGTACTAATGGTTTTCAAGTCTTGCTTGGTGTTAACATGGCTTTATGTAGGCAAGGAAACATATTTCAAGAGATATTTTGTATTATAAATGCACATGGAGCATAAGTGATCTTGGGTATGACAATGGTTATAAGGCTTAAATTTGATTATTTTTGGTTGTAGGAGCCTTATAAAGCAACTTTGCAAGGCAAAGCATTCTATTATTTTGGAAGGGGACAAATCTGCATCATTATCTTTAGTATCTCACCATGAGTTAAGGAAGATGATTAATGCAAATGCAATATTATGTTGTTTTCAATTAATACCTCAAACAATGAAGACTAACACATCAAAGGAAACTACCGAAAACACTATTTTTCAATTAGTATTAGGTGGATTCTCTAAGGTGTTTAAGACATCCTCATCTTCGCCTCTCTTGCTCAATATACAACATAGAGCTTACTTAAAGGAAAGGACATCTCTAGTAAATATACACCCATATAGATACCTACAATTGAAAATTAAGATAGAAAATTAAGTTAAGAAAATGTTGCAATAAGGCATTATTAAACATAGTTCAATCTCTTTTACTTTCCTAATCTTATTAGTCAAGAAGGAAGATGGTAGTTGGAGATTCTGTATATATTATAGGGCTTTGAACCAAGTAATTATCGAGATGAGTTTCCTATTCCAACAATTAATGAATTAGTAGATGAATTACATTAGGCATTAGTGTTTTAAAAATTAGACTTGTGATTAGTGCATTATAAAATTCAAATTATGAAGATGATATTAAGATAACTATATTTCAAACTCATGATGGTCATTATTAGTTTTATTAATACCTTTTGGGCTTAGCAACTTACCTACCATTTTAAACAATAATGATTAGAATTTGCTAGCCTTACTTAAGGAAGTTTGCAATGCATTTTTTTGACGACTTCCTAATCTATAAAAAGACTATTGAGGATCATATGAAACATTTATCTTAAGTATTTTACTTGAGAGTACCATCTATTTGAAAGGAAGGGTTCTTTTGGAAGGGACAGTATTGAATACTTAAGGCATATCATATCTATTAAAGTTGTTTCACCTAATCCTTTGAAAATAGAGGTAGTGAAACAGGAGGCATTATCTCATAATATGAAGCAATTTAATGCATTTTAAGGCCTATTAAGCTATTATATAATGTTTGTAAAGGGCCACCTTTTAGGCTTAGCAACATGCTTGCCACTTTTCAATCAATAGTGAATAAAATTTACGGCCTTGCTTAAGGAAGTTTGTCATTGCATCTTTTGATGACATCCTAGTCTATAATAAAACCGTTGAGGATCATATCGAACAATTACCTTTAGTATTTTACTTAAGAGTACCTTCTATTTGAAAGAGAGTAAGTGTTTGTGTAAAAGGGATAGCATCGAATACTTTGGGCATATCATATTTGTTAAAGGTGTCTCACCTAATCCTTTAAAAATATAGACAATGACATAGTAGGCATTACCTCAAAATGTGAAGCGATTTAGAGCATTTTTAGGTCTATTTAGCTATTACAGAACATTTGTAAAGGGCTACACTTCTATTGTTTCACCAATAAGTGATATGCTTCAAGGGATTGCTTTGAGTGTAATACTCAAACCTTTGATAATCTTAAGCACACTCTTGTTTGATCTCCTATTTTAGCTTTACAAAATTTTGATAAGAAGTTTATAGTAGAAACTAATGCATGTTTTATTACAAGAGTCAAACTTAGTTGCTTATTTTAGCAAAAGGTTCCTTCTATTGCATATGTATAAGGAATCATCATATGTTAGAAAATTATATGCTATAGTAGAGGCAGTAAGGAAATGGCAACAATACTTACGTAGTTTAACATTTGTTATTCAAACAAAACACATGAGCAATAAAAGCTTCTATCGAAGTTGATTGGCTATGATACCAAAATTGCCTATCAAGCAGGTTACGAGAATTAGGTTGTAGATTCTCTATCAAGACAATTTGAGGATTCTACTTTATTAGGACTATCGATGCCAATATTTTCAATTGTAGAGACTCTAAAATAAGAGTACACTCAACCACCTTCATTTGTGCAAATCATTTCAAATATGATATAAGGTAGAACACTTAAATGGCTCCTAAAATGGTGGCATGGCATATTATACTCGAGAAATAATTGCATATTTCTAGTACCACAATCATCTTCAATTCCTAAGTTACTTTTTTGAGTATCATAATACTCATATTTTGCGGCATTTTAGCAAAGAGAAAAAATTTTTAAGACTTGCCTTGGATTTATTTTGAAGGAACAAAAGAGAGTAGATGACTTTATGAAATCATGTCAGATATGCCAATAAATTGAGTATTCAACAGATCTCCTTCCGACTTTTTTAGTTCCTTTACCAATTCCAAAAATAGTGTGAGAGGACATTAGCAAGGGTTTCGTCACTTGTTTCTCAAAGGGATGTGGATATATGGTCATATTTGTAGTGGTTGATAGATTGCCTAAATGCCATCAACTAGTTCCATTAAACACATTTCATTGCTTGAATGGTAACAAATTTATTTGTGAATATAGTTGTTAAATTACATAGATTTCCCAGGACTATTATATCTAATAAGGATGCAAAATTTATGAGTAAATTTTGGCATGAGCTATTTAAATTGAGTGGTATAAGTTTAAACATGTGTTTAACTTTCCATCCATAAAGTGATGGTTTAACAAAAGATTTGAATAAGACTTTACAGCAATATTTAAGGTGTTTTTCCACAGGCATTAATGAGTATAATTTTACACTTATCTCTTATGATATTTTTTTTAGATTATTTTGAGTTATTTTGATATAATTTTGAACAATTTGCTACTAATTTGAGTCATTCCTTGATTTAAGGGTTCAGATGAAGCAATAAAGTGAAAAGATCGGAATTTAGGCAATGTTTAAAGGAATTTTCACCATATTTGAAGAATGACTTGGTTATAACAAGTGCCGAAGAGAATTCATCTAAGAATTAAGTACAGAGGAAGACCATAATTAATCTTTACGACTATGTTTCTTAGCCATGAAGCCTACATCCTTAAGTAAAGATTGAAGAATTTTGGCAAAGCATAAGACCATGGTTCAACTCCATAGCCATGATCTATACTTGTGATGCTTTCATCATCAATTTCAAGATAATTTCTCAAAAAAATTATTATAAGGAATAGTTCATGCCCAAACTCCATGGTTGTATTTATACTCATAAGCATGCCATGATTATAAAATACTTGCCATTTGAAGATTATTTTGTCCAAACAATATAAATGAAGGCCAAACGTATGTACAAAGGGAAGAAGAGACATCATAGAATAGAGTAGGACTCTTTTCTTAAGGTTTTAGTCATTTCTATTATGAAAGTTTTTAGTTTTATCATGTTTATGGTATAGAAGTATCGATATCTAGACTTGAAACCCTAAGGTAACATTGTAACGCCCCAAAACCCAAGGGCGCTACAACCCGTTACGTATCTTCACCTATCAAAAACATATTAAGGCTCTAAAACTAGCTACACTCTCCATAATGACTTATAATCATCCTTCATCATATACAAAACAACAATTCTCTAAATATATCAAATCGAGTGACTCATAAATGAGCCACTTTAGTCATAAATATACTAAACAACTAGATCTTGATGTTCTATAATATACAAAACTAACCGTCGCTCTTTCCCAATTCGATGATAACAATCTATACTTATAAATTATCGATTTGATCTACAGCTATAAAAATAGAAAGGGTTAACTTAAGCCCAGTACGGGTGCACAAATATACACGAATGTCAAGCCCAAAACATACACATGCATAATATGCAGCTATAATAGAATATAAATAATCATCAAGTTAATTATGTTTAATTTAAGCTAACAACCAACAAAGGGATACTCATGTCCCCGTTACACCTTAATCTTTGTCCACATATATAAGTGGACATAAATATACATTTTCCTTTAAATTCTTTATGCCTAGAGTCCAAATTCCAAAAACTAGAAACCTAATATTCTAGTTGCGTCATCCTATATACAAGTGCACTAGGGAATCCTCACATATGATCAGTGGTTACTCTTCTAGGAAACTTCCGCTGCAGGCCCCCAAAGCGAGTAAGTCAAGCAAAACCAACAAACCAAATTAATTAGGTCGAATATAGATTTTGTTCAGTTTGATTACTAATTCCTATCAATCACAACCAATAACTAAGCACCACATGCCTAGAATCGCTCCAAGATCGAATACAAAACTCTAACCTCAACCCAAACAAAAGTCAGACCTTAACAAAGGAAACCAAACACCATGAATCTAAAAGAAATAAGTAGTATGTTAACCCTTAAGTATTCTAAAGCTAAATCCTACCTAGGAGTTATCTAAGAACTTATGATCTACTCAATTAAGATTCTGAAAGAAATCATTAAGTCATATAATAATAATGACATAATATGAGTAAACTAAAAAGGTAACATAACTATATATATAAGATCACTTTTATAGTAACTTGTAAAGTACATAATATATATATATATATAAGAAGGTATAAAATGGACACATAATAAAGTATTGGATCATATAGGTTATCGAATCGATATGGTAAATAAGTACTTAACTAGAAAATCATATAATTCACATCAACTCGTAAGAAAATACATAATAATAGGTGATACATAAAACAAGCATACCAAGCGTAATATGATATACTATATAAGTAAATAGAAACTTAACCCCAACATATATATTTATAATCAAAATACCGAATATGATAAAATATACTATATATTCATAATACTAAGGTAAAAAAAATACTTAGACCGGAATACCGTTGATATAAAAAATAAGATATATTAACAATAATATAGTATTATAACACACCAAATCAATATTTGAGATTATCATATAAAATATAATAATTAACAAAATATATAAATAAACAGAAATTAGCAATCCAAGTCAAATTCGATAGAAATAGAAATTGGCCCCATATATATATATATATATATATATAAAACTAACGATACAAAATAAGATAAAATATTTTTAACGATAACTCTTATATAAATAACACTATATAGCATGATAAACCAATAATTTATTAATAGTAATCAGATATTAATATTTAATTATTTTCACAATAATAATGAAAAACAAAATATATACTATGTATATGGTATCAAATAGAAAATTGAAGTGACTCATGAAAGTAAATCGAAACGAAATCATCGGATGGCTGCAATTTGATATCGAATGGAAACCTACCATACACAAAAAATATAGAAATTATATTTCGTAATATAATATACTCAAATAATTAAATAATATCATTTATCATATGGACTCAGAATGCGTAAAAGCGGGGACAAATGCAACACACAATAACGAATCGACTTTGGAGCTCTACCGTAAAAGAATTTGATTTTGGGGGATGGGGTACGGCTGTCAGGATTTGAAATTATATAAGAATCGTGGCGTCGTCAGGGAAAGATGATTAGGGGGGGTGGGGAGGCAGGCTGTGAGGTTTGATCATAGGATAGATAGGGAAAGAGACGAGGGTGAGATGATTAACGGGGTGGGATCTAAGAGAAATTGAGATGAAGAGAGAGTCTGGCTTGATAGAGAAGAAGAGAGAGAAGATATGCCGAGAGAAAATGGAAATAGGATTTGCTGTGGGGGAAAATGGAATAGGGTTTTAGGATAGGGTTTTTAGGTAGTTTTTAAAATCTTCTAGAAAGTAGGGTGGAAAATATATATAGAAAAAGAAAATAAGAATTAAATAAGCACATATATATATATATATCGTGTAGGATAATAAATTTTTGTATAAATATCATAATATAAAGTACTAATAGAAATCATTGCATCCTATACGTAAAGTATAAAATTTAATATATTCAAAATAAACGTGAAATAAAATTTAATATACTTCATGTATACATAAAAATAAAGATTTTAAAATAATCAAATCAAAAACTTAATTTCGATTTCTAACGATATTAACCTAAATAAGTTTACAATTTAAATTACTAATTTAACTAAGGTGTTTCAAACATGTAGTCTATTTTATTTGTTGTTATTCTAATGAAAATCTCTTGTTCATATTAATTCAATTATGCGTTTTGTATTAATTAAATTGTTATTTTTAGGGTTTCAACTTAATTATTAGATTTTACACATTAAAATCGTGGAGAGAATACATAAAGAGATCCACTATAATTGAAGAGAATTGCTATATGTTTAGAAATAAGTTATAAACTTCCTCTAAAATTAAAATTAATACTCTAGTGTTTGTTGTGGAATTATGATTCTTAATGTTATTTTAAAGACTTCTATTTAAGAAGCAATTTGGGTAGAATGTATTTAAAATTAGAAATTAATAGAAAAGCAATTATATTCCTCCGATTAATAAGAGTGAGAAATACATTAGAAACCCTAGGATACTATATGTTAATCTCTTACTAATCAAGGTCTAAATATCAAAATTTATGGTTGATTAGCTTTTTATCAATTGATTACATTATTAGTATTAGTTTTAGTTAGTTGTTGTTTCATAAAATCACTTTGATTCTTTAATCCATTGCTATTATTATTGTTCAATTTTAATTAAAGTAATTTAGTACAATTAAGTAAGCGTTCAGTCCTCATGGGATCAACAACCCTAGACTCTAAAAGTCATCTATACGATTACTTAATAGGTACACTTACTCTAAAAGTAATTTGGCGCCGTTGTTGAGGATTGTTTATTAGGTAAGCTCATTCCTTTATTATTCTTTATTTTTTTTCCCTATTTCTTTCTTTTAAGTTAATTCTAATCTAATTAATCTTTCTTTTTTGTGTTTTAGCAAACTAAAGTGATGCTAATAATGGTGAAGTGCTAAAGACTATGTTCAATTATATTAAATCATCAATTATTGGAGGCAACTCCAACATTACAAGACTAACTATCATTATAAATGAATATATGATCTCACCAATAATTATCCAAATAGTCTAGTAACAATTATGGTTTGAAGGTTCTCCAAACAAGGATCCATATGCACACATTACAAATTTCTTAGAGATATGTACTACCTTTAGAATTGATGGAGTTATGGATGATTTAGCAAAGTTTAGATTATTTCCTTTTTCTTTGCAAGGAAAAGTAAAGCAATGATTAGCCTCACATTAAAAAGACTTAATTACATCATGAGAGGTTCTAACAGATAAGTTTTTGGAAAAGTATTTTCCCCAACTAGGATAGCTAAACTCCATAGTGATATCTTATCATTTGCTTAGTCTAATGATGAAACGATATATGATGCTTGGGAGCATTTTAAGGAATTGCTTAGAAAGTTTATTAGTCACGCTCTTTCACTTTAGATGAAAGTATAAACTTTTTATAATGGGTTAAATTTTGCTATTAAATAGTTTGTTGATGCATCTACAAGTAGAACTTTAAATTCAAAAAGCTTAACAAAGCTTATGCTTTGTTTAAGAGTATGGCTATGAACAACTATCATTGGGAAGGTGTTAAACCTAGTAGGAAAAAGCCTGGCATGGTAGATGCAGAAGCTACCACAACTTTAACAACCATGGTAGATGCCTTACATAAAAGGTCAGACTATTATCCTATGTTAGCATAGTCTTCGATTATGTCTAGTTTAATTAACCCAAGAGGATATATGGCAACATGTTATCAAAGACTAGTTAACAATTTTATAAATCAATAGGGATTTCAACATGTAACTTATCACAACCGTGAAGTATGGGGTAGGGAAATTTTTGCTTATCCAGGTGATTATTTTTATGCGACTAAATTGAGGAATATGAATATTCCTTATGGATTTCAAACTCCTCATAGAGAGGAGGATTCAAAATTAGAAGATTTGTTGACTAGGTATATACAGAGTAGCGATGCTAGATTAACAAGCGTAAAAAAAAAAAAAAAAAAAAAAAAAGATTAAGCAACACACTAAAATCTTGGTTAAGAGACAATAAGAGCCTTCACCACATGCTTAAGCTGAAGCTATAACCTTGAGAAGTAATAAGGAGTTACAAATTGTTAAACAGCTTGAAAAGACCTAAGTTAACGTAGAAAAAGTAGTAAAGGAGCCGAAAGATAAAGTCACAAAGACTCTAAAACCACATAAGGAAGAACTAAAACCTCTAAAGGTCTAAGAGTACAAGTCGCCAATTCCATATCCCTAGAGGTTAAGGAAATAATGCTTAAATGAGTGATATGGCAAGTTTTTGGATTTATTTAAACAATTACACATTAATTTACCATTTATGGAGACTTTGTCATAGTTGCCCAAATATGTGAAGTTCTTAAAGGAGCTACTCACTAACAAGAAGAAACATGAGGGATTATCTACATCATGTTCAACGAGGAATGTTCAACCATCCTATAGAATAAGCTTCCTACAAAGCTAAAGGACCTAGGGAGTTATACTATCCCTTGCCTTATTGAAAATTTATCTATTAAGAAAGCATTAGCCAATCTAAGAGCTAGTATAATTTAATGCCTTATATGTTGTTCAAACAACTAGACCTAAGTGAACCTAAATGAACTTGAATGGGTCTACCAATGGTTGATAGATTAGTAACGTACCTTAAGTGTATAATTGAGGATGTGCTTGTTAAAGTAGATAAATTTATGTTTCTTGTTGATTTTGTTATCATAGACATTAATGAGGATATTGAAGTGCTACTAATCTTAAGTAGACTCCTTTTAGCTATTGCTAGAGCTATAATAGATGTTAGTGATGGTAAGCCTATATTAAGGGTAGAAGAAGAAGAGATTGTAATTAAAATAAAAGAAGCAATGAAAAAGTGTGCTAAACAAGATTATACATGTTTTAGTCTTGATGCTATTGACTCTTTAGTGTTTAATACTTTGCCAGAATTATTAACCAAAGATCCTTTAGAATTATGTATGAAACAGGAAATCAAAGAAGAGCCATCCAATGATCTAGACATAGTTGATACAGAAGCTTAATTAGAAGCCAATCCTCCATCTATGGAGAGAAGGTTAGAGAGGTTTAAGTAGGT
Organism: Lumnitzera littorea; assembly: GCA_024138015.1. NCBI lineage: Eukaryota > Viridiplantae > Streptophyta > Magnoliopsida > Myrtales > Combretaceae > Lumnitzera > Lumnitzera littorea. The sequence continues at coordinate 45,142,428 of JAMXBB010000012.1, read as the reverse complement.
AAAAAGAGCCAAATTGAAGCCATCTATTTAGGAGCTACTATAGTTGGAACTAAAGCAACTACTAGATTATCTAGAGTATGCTTTTCTGGAGGAGAACTCAAAACTACTAGATTATCTAGTATCCTCAAAGTTAACATGCCAACAAAAGGATAAGCTTCTGGATGTGCTTAAAGATCACAAGAGAGTAATCACCTGGAAGATTTTTGATATTAAGGGAATTACTCCCACATCCTATACTCACAAAATCCTCCTAGAAGAAGGTTGCAAACTTGTAGTGCAATCACAGGGATGTTTAAACCTAGATATGAAAGAAGTAGTCAAAGAATAAGTAATTAAGCTTCTAGATGTAAGTATGACTTACCTTATTTCTAATAGTTCTTAGGTTAGTCTTATGTACGTTGTATCTAAAAAGGAAGGCATGATGGTAGTATTGAGCAAGAAAAATGAGCCGATTCTAATGAGAGCAATTATAGGCTAGTGAGTTTGTATCAATTATAGGATGCTCAATGATGCCGTAAGAAAGGATAACTTCCTTTTGCTATTTGTTGACCAAATGTTTGAATAATTATCGAGTCATATGTTTTGGCAATTTATCTAGTTATTTTTAAATTCCAATTGCCCTAGACAATCAAGAGAAAATGACTTTTACAAGTCCTTTTGGTACATTTGCATTTAGGAGAATGCCTTTTGGCCTTTATAATGTACTTGCAACTTTTCAACATTGTATGATGGCAATTTTTGATGAATTTATAGAGGATATAATGGAAGTTTTCACGAATGAGTTCTCGATTTTTAAATATCTATTTGATCACTATCTTAGGATTGTATAAAAAGTTTTAGTTAGATGTGAAGAAACTAATTTGGTTTCAAATTGGGAAAAGTGTCATTTTATGTTATAAGAGGGCATAGTACTAGGACACAAACTGTCTTGGAAAGGTATAGAGATAGATAATGCTAAAATGTAGTAGCTAGAATTATTCCTTCAAAGCTAGATTATAGATAAAGGAAAAAGCTTTTCCATGATGGTGGGAGTTATTTTTGGGAAGACCCATATTTGTTCAAAATTTGTGCAAATCAAATAATTTGTGTATTTTATCTCCTTTAGAAGGATGAAAATTTTAGAGCATTATCATTTAAGCCCAATTGTAGGACATTTGAATGTGAATAAAACTACTTGTTAAGTCCTTAAGTATGGTTTGTATTGGTCAACATTGTTTAAGGATGCTTAGAAGTTTATTGAATTATGTGATAGATGTTAAAGGATAGGAAACATTTATAAAAGAAATCAAATGTCAAAAAATCCGATATTGATCTATGAGGTTTTTAACATTTAGGGTATTGATTTTATGGGATTGTTTTTGAATTCAAATGGAAGCAAATACATCTTAGTAACCATAGATTATGTATCTAAATGGGTTGGAGCTCATGCTATACCAACTAATGATGCTAGGGTAGTAAAATGGATCCTAAAAAGTTTATTCTCTAAATTTAGTGCTCCTAAAGTACTCATAAGTGATAAAGGAACCCACTTTTGCAATGTCTAATTAGAAAAAGCGTTGAAGCAATATAAAGATAAGCACCAAATTGCAACTCCACACCACCTTCAAACTAATAGATAGGTTAAAGTTGCAAATAAGGACCTTAAATGAATTTTAGAAAAGATCATCAAGTACAATTGAAGAAATTATCCTAAGAAGCTCGATGATGCTCTTTAGGCTTACAGGACCACCTATAAAATGTCAATCGAAACAACCCCATGTCGACTTGTCTATAGCAAAGCATGTCATTTATTTATAGAAACTGACCATAAAGCTTATTAGATTGTAAAGCATACTAACCTTGATCTTGAGTGCATAGGTGAATATAGGAAACTTCAGTTAAATGAGTTTGAAGAATGGCAAGACATAGCCTACGAAAACTCAAAAATATTGAAAGACTAAGAAAAGCAATATCATGACAACCAGATTGACAAATTCCTATTGTGTCAATCTTGATTGAAGCTTTTTCCAAGTAAGCTTAGATCTTGGTAGTCCAGGCCTTATGCTGTAATATAAGTATTCTCGTATGGAGTAGTGGAGATTTCAAGCTTTAAGAAAGGAACTTTTAAGATAAACGACAACAAACTCAAATTATATCAATGGGGACAGTTCGATAGAGAAAATGACCATGAGTACCACCCCCATGCAATCAAGGAAAGTAGGTAACCTCGATCTTAACTTGTTAAGCAAATGATGTTAAACAAAAGCGCTTCTTAGGAGGCAACCTAAGCTATTTTCACTTTTCACTCATTTAGATCTTCATTTTGTGTCTTTTTGATTTATGTTTGGTCATTCAACAATTCAACCCAAGTTGTTCTCACAATTTTCTTAAGTGTTGTAAGGTGAAAAATGTAACAAGGAGATGAATTTGGTAAGGAAATGAGGAAAAAAAAAGAATCATGATCATGAACCATGGCATGCAGCTCTAGGAAGAGGAAGGTAAAAATAAGTCCCAAAGGACCATAATCAAGAACCATGCTCGTGGTCCCAACCGTGTTCCTCTTAACATGAAATTTGCTTGGAATTGAAAAATTGAAAATGTGGTCCAAAGGAACCACAAGAAAAAACCATGCTTGCGATCTTACTCATGGACCCCTCAATGAAAATTTAAACATAAAGAAATTTTCAAGAATTAGTTCAAAGAGGAACCACGGTCAAACATCATAGCCATGATCTTGACTATTGACTTGTAGTACTTAAATTACACTTAAATCTTTCTTAACTGCTCTATTTCAAGCTTTCCTATTTTGAAACCCTTTTACCCAATACTCACTTTCTCTTTTCTAATAAGCTTTTCTTTTTGCTAGATGTAATGAATATTCAAGTTAATCTCCTAATTTTATCTATTGCTTAGGTTAAATTGTGTACTTACCACTTTTAATTAAAAGTAGCTTTCCAAATCAAGGGAAAATATCAATTAAGGTAAGTTTTATTTAAATGAACCTTTTAATTTTGAATGTTCTCATTGAACTCCCAAAATTGCTAAGTGCTAACCTAAAGAACTAAGAGTGGGGAAGAAAGGAAACCACCAAACATAAACTATGGCACCAAAAAGCACCTGTCACACCACCAGTAGGAACTCTTTTCAACCTATAATCGAAGAGGAACCACTAACCTCACTTCCACCTCACTTAAAACACATGTTGGAATTTGGCAACCCTAATTGTAAAGCTTGATATGAGATCCTCACTATGAAAATTTTTTCCCATTCAAGCTTTATAGATGGGGAACTTCTAAAATTAGCTAACACGGAACATGAGTTTTGTGCCATAATGGAAAAGGGAGGTTGAGAAAAACTCTTTAGCATTCAAAAACCTATGTATAAGGAACTAACATCGAAGTTCCTTACCATATTGACTTTGGAATATGATCAAGTACCTTGTAGACCCTGAAACACCATCTCTTTACTGCTTAGGAACACCAAATTCAACCTCTCAATAACGAAATTTGGCATTTTGATGAGGCTCTACCATAAGGAGTATGTTTATTATCTTGAGTTTTACACATTATCTTCAAAGTTACCTCACAATTTTACTCCTACAAACTACTGGTTAAAATTGCATAGTGAGAAAATCTATAAACCAAAATTTGCAGGAGGATCCTATCTCAAAAACTACACCAGTCCTCAACTAGTTACTTACCCACACTATTAGTGAGAGAGGGAAAAGCACCAGAGTTGTAGCCATCCATGAAGTGTTTTACCTCCATACTTTAGTTGAAGGGTACTCCATCAATTTAGCCATAGCCTTAGCCTTTTACATAATACATTAAGCGATAGATGCCTAGGTGAATCGAATAGGTTGTAGATCATATGTAACGGTCTTAAACAAGCAACTCATACTCCTTGTCAACAACCTACAGTTTATAGTCATTAAAGATGTCACCCTAATGTTTCTATCCACTTTTCATCAAGTACAAAAGAAGAATGTAAATAAAGGTTCTCTAAGTACACTGTATATTCAGTAAACATCCCTTAGACGTAGCCTTTAGTAACTACTTTATTTTATTTTATTGGAAACACCTTAGATGTCTAGTAAACGTTCTCTAAAATGCTCCATGTATATCATGATATCCTTCCTTAAGTTTTACTAGATCTATCCCATGTTAATCAAAGTGACCCTTTATTGAATGGATAAGAGTTTCTCAAGGAACATCCTACACATGGCCTTTATAGGTCTACTTAATCCTAAAAGAATGTTAACATACCTAGTATATGTTTTCTCCGTCAATAATTTGTAGAATTCTTTCAATTTCAAATCATCATCCATACTGTTCACTTCTAAAGTCTCAAGAAACTTTTGTCAATGCTCTTTTAGATTGTCTTGTTTGCCATTAAAGAGTATGAACTTATAAATCACATAGTCCTTAGGGTATAGCTTAGCAGCTATGTATCAATGATGTAAAAGCCTTAAGCCTATCATTATTATTCAAGATTTAATTTATGCTTCCTTCAAGTATCATTCTAAGTCTTCCTCATAAAGAATGAAGATCTTTGATTATAGATGCCAGTATCAACTCGGGCAACGAGAGTGTGAGACATAATTGTTGGTAGTTCTACGAAGCCTTATTTGAGGGGATTGCTTAGCATTTAGGTCGAACTCCTCCATTCTCTATTGTAGATGATACATGCTACTCAATCAAAATCCTAGATACAAGAGTTTACTCATCCTTACCTTAAGGGGCATCCTCATCAATAGTATGAGGATTGGCAAGATGAACTAAGTAGGCAATGCTTTAATATGCAACGAAGAGAGGACTTAGTAAAGCCACACCTAGTTGCATGGTGGTAAGAGCAACTACCCTTGGGAAGAGTTGAGTTAACATTATTTGGAATTAACTCAAAGCATTGATGTTCTTTTGAATTGTTCACATCATCTACGCTATATAAGAAGAGCTTTCTTACACTTCATTATCTTTATCGGTGTTATTTATTGATATCATGTTCTACTTAGTAATCTCTATGTTGAATTCTTGTTCTTATATACTAAGCCTCTTATCCCTTTCCTTGTAGGTGCTATTACTCTATCATTAACTATCTTATCCTTAATGTAGTTACCAAAATATATATATAGGGATCCTATTGGTGGTGTTACATGTGTTCAATATATGTCTCAAACTTCATATGGTCTTAAAGGAGTCACTTGGAGATGACATGTGGAAGGATGATGTAGAGAGAGAGAGAGAGAGGAGGGGATGTGGATGTTTAGCAGGAAAGGCCCTTCAGGGTTCTCAGCTGCTTCAACGGCTGAGCCATTGTTACCGGTACTTCATCTCTTAGTTCCATTTTTATACAACTTAAAGCCTTCGCGTTAGAAGTAATTTTGCGATAATCTCCTGTTTCCTAATTACAAGTATTTGGAATGTTAAATTTATTGCTTAGAATAGCCGAACATGGATTAATAGTATCTAGGGTACTTAAAAATTCATTGTGGAGTTGATCTGTCTCGGTTCACTTCTTGTTCATATTCCGTGAAACAAACCCATCCTAAACGAATGATGTTTTGCAAGAGTCAGTATATATAAATATAAATATATATGTATAACTGTTCACTGATATATGATCACTGATTCGAATTTTGCGATAATCTCGTGTTTCCTAATTACAAGTATTTGAAATGTTAAATTTAGTACTTAGAATAGCCGAACATGGATTAATAGTATCTAGGGTACTTAAAAATTCATAGTGGAGTTAATCTGTCTCAGTTCACTTCTTGTTCATATTCCGTGAAACAAACCCATCCTAAATGAGTGATGTTTTGCAAGAGTCAGTATATATATATATATATATATATATATCTGTTCACTGATATAGGATCACTGATTCGAGGTCAGCCTGTTGTTAGATGTTGATAACACATCTGGGTGCTTCTATTCTATAAGAACTTTATGATTGCAAATTACAATTTTACCCGTGTTTTTCTTGTTGCTGCTGCAGGAGCATCAAGTGGTATTGGCGCAGAAACCGCACGTGTTCTTGCTTTGCGTGGTGTGCACGTAGTTATGGGGGTGAGAAATATGGCTGCTGCAAGAGAGGTCCAAGAAGCAATTGAAAAGGAAAATCCTGCTGCAAAAATAACTGCCATGGAATTGGATTTAAGTTCATTGGCATCAGTGAGGAACTTTGCATCAGAGTTCAATGCCTCCGGTCTGGCACTGAACATCCTTATGTGAGTTATTCACAAACATGACGGCAATGACTGTACTGGTTAGGGTTTTTGGGGGCTAATTATGCAGAGATTGCCATGTGAAAAGGGCTACCTCTATTGTGAGAGGAAAGGCATGTGGGATGAGCATCAAGCACTTAATAAAAATGCCGACAATGCATGTATTCTCTGCCCATTTCACAATGATGAAGCAATCTATGAGTGCGAGTGCTCACATGAGTTTTCCGAAAGCCGAAAGGGGCAAGTTTGCAAATAAACCTCCTAAACTTTGGTTTGATACAAATATTTTTCATAAACTTTCAAAGCCTTACTTTAGATCCCCATAACTTTTGAAGATATGCACTTACCTCTCTAACCGTAGGTAAAACTCGTAATACCATCGCTATTAATGAGGCTTTTAGTGATGATTTAGAACCTTTTGGGGCAATTGAGGATGTAAATGCATATTTTCAAAAGTTAATATAAAATGAAGTGACGTTTTTAGAGTTTTTGGGGCGTACAAACACTGGACCAATAGTTTGAGGGTTTATTTGCAGTTATCTCTGTTTCTGAACACTTTGAAGATATTGATGTAGCTAGCCTTATTGCTGGGGGAGGAATTACTTGATGTTACTTCTCTGGGTTGTTTTGGATTTTATGCGGAGCAAATTACTTATGTAGTATCATGTTTTTGTCTTTTTTATGTTTCATAGCAACAATGCAGGAATCATGGCTACACCATTTATGCTCTCTAAAGACAAGGTAGAACTACACTTTGCATCAAATCACTTAGGTAAAGTCTTTCAATATGATAAATGCAAGAAAAGCACTTTCTGATAGCTTCTTGTTATGCTTAGTACTTGTAGCTTTTAATCTTGTTTTTAACTGTCCAGGCGAATTGGAACCTTTTTGTGGTTTAACACTCTGATATGAAGGAAAAGAATACACATTTTACGTCTATTGAGGATGTCATTTGTTGCGGGTCATTTTCTTTTGACCAATCTTTTATTGGAATCCATGAAGAAGACGGGAAAGCCACAAAGAAGGAAGGATTGTAAACGTTTCCTCTTGCCGTCATAAGTTTTCTTATCCGGAAGGAATTCGATTAGACAGTATCAATGATAAATCAGGGTAATGGCTCTTAAATGCTTCAATCAGATGAATGAATGGTATAACTCAAGTGTAATAAAATCTTACATATTTAGCTGACCAGTGCTGTGGACTATTTGCAGGTACAACAGTCTAAGTGCATATGGCCAATCAAAGCTTGCTAATGTCCTACATGCTGATGAACTTGCAAGCCATCTAAAGGTGCCTACTGATAATTAATAAATACAACAGTTCACATTCCACAATATATCTATAAGTTTAAACTTATAGATTAATACGGTATTAGAATAGCAAATACTAAATCTTGCATGGTTCCGGAGTAGATAGTCAAGAGTTTAAATCTCTACACTGCTATTTCACACATTCTAATTAAGTCATCCACTTGATAGGTTTCAATCTAAATTTCTAATTTGTAAGTTGGGGGAGATCGTTAAGTAATGTATATAAATGCACACACCATATTTTCAAGTTTCAGCTTTTTAAGTCAGCTGGTTGTGGTACTGAATCTACAAGTTATGTGATATAATGAAAAAAATAAAATCATGAAGCCGATGAATTATTGAGAGCTAAAAGTTTGCATATCTCATCATCTTCTACCTGCTCCACTAATTCTGTAAATAAATTTAGGAGGTAAGCATAATGCTGCAAATCATACAGATGGTCTAATCACTAAGTCCAGTTCACAGAACTTCCTTGACAGCTGATGCTATTTTGGACAGGATGAAAAGGTGGAGATTACTGCAAATTCCCTTCATCCAGGAGCAATCACAACCAATCTTTTTCGTCATCATAATTTTGTTAGCAGTAACTTCCTGACTTCTGTGGTGCATCTTTCAGCTGAAGTTTTGAATGAAGTAGCTATTATAGCTCCAGATCCTGCGGTTAGATTAGATGTGTGAAATAGAGATGTTTAGAGCTTTTAGTAAATATTATTAATTAAGACAGATTGAGCCTTCTAAATTTCCAAAATGTATCTTCAACTCTCCATAACTTTTAATATTCACCTTGCAGCCATGAATAGAGCCCCAAACCTGTGCTAAAAGCCTCATAAATAGTGATGGTTTGGATTTTTTAGCGATGGTTATGGAGGCAAACACATATTTTCAGTAGTGAAGAGGAGGCACTTATTTGGAGCCACAAGAGTCTATTTGCACCTAATCAATAATTTCAAGTCTGTATTGGTCTTACAGGTTTATGTTGAGTTGTGCAACATTGATAAATAAATGAAGTATTGCCATATATTTGGTTCAGTATAATATCCTAGAATGTTGTGAAGCATGTTAATTATGTATCATGGAAGCAACATATAAAACACGCAAGCGATATTCTGCTGTTCACTTCATTGAAAGAAATGTTAGTTGCAGCAATTCTCATTGAAGTAATCACCCACAAAATGGATAAAAACACAAGGACTGAAATCAGAAAGCTTCTACATACAGAATTACAATATGAGACTGAAAAGCGATTTACCTAGACTGATAAGATGACCCATGAGTTGTGTGTAAACTGTTTCGATATTTTTTACTTGTCTTCCGGCGACAAACTAGTTTTTGTGGCATTTATAGTGCATTCAAGTATTCTCTTCCAAAAGAAGCACATCAACTATCATTCTTTTCCTCTAGAAGAGACATAATTAATTTTTTCGGTTTTTATACAGGTCTTGTCCATAACCTGGGAAATTACATATTGAAAATTGTTCAACAGGTAAGCATAGGTACGAGCACTTCCAAGAACAACTCACCATCTCTGAAGGGTCATACTGCACCTTAATATATGTTCTTTGGTAGCACGAAACAGTTTGTTTGTCCAAAATCTCTAGCAGCTGCAGCCGCATTCTTGCTCTGAACGTTTTCGATTTAGATCATTACAGGGAGCGGCAACTACGTGTTTCGTGGCATCGCATCCTCAGGTTCAAGGAACGAGTGGAAAGTACTTTGCAGACTGCAACGTAGCTGAAACAAGTCCTCATGCTAGGAATGTTGAGTTGGCAAAGAAACTGTGGGACTTAAGCATGCTTCTGATACAGGGATCTCATCCTTCTTCATGAACATATACTGACGGCTAGCAGTGCTTGCCGAGGCCTTGAAGGCCGGTTAGCATGAAGAATTTTTTCTTACAAAAGGGTGAACGCTGGTCCAATTTTCCCCATCCACATCATCCTAAATTATATAGTTCATATAATAGTAATTTAAAAAAGAGAAAACCTAACAGTGCTTCCCTGCATGTAAGGATTTACGAACAAGATCAAGGAATACATACTCTCTTTCTGTTTTCTCCAAGTACTTGCGATATGTTTAACGGCAGCCTGTATCTAGATCATTTAGAAAGATTTATGGTCCTGGAATGTGGATGAATGATCCTTGTGGCTAATTTAGAAAGTTATAACATGTAAATCAAGCTCAGGTTCTGAAGAGCCAATTCAAACGCCACAAGAAATTATTGTATTTACGTGGATCTGAATACATTGTGACAGACGGTGGTCACTGGGCTCAAAACCACAGCTTCCACCTTCCATGACCAATTGAAGCATTACGTGATCATTTAAAGCAACCGCAAGGTTTGATCTATTACTTTGCTACACAACAATTAGATGTTTGAGGAAGACAAAACACAGAGCGTACGAACCAAAAAGAGGAACAGATTTTGCATGCCCTCAGTGAAGTGTGAATGCATTTTTATCAAGATGCAGTTTTTGAGTAATCAGTTTAATACAGTGGAGTGATCTAATAGAATGTAAAAAGGAAGGAGTTGAGAATCAGTGACCAAACATAGAAACTGAAAATTTAGCAAAGGTCTGTAATTTTCAGTTTCACAGTCATTTTTGGGAACCACTCTGCACGGAGCTGTATGGATGCCCAAAGTATAAAGAAATATTCAATTACTGCCGGCCCTCGTGATCATGAGGCTATTGCCTAAAACAGAGAGATACAATGTGCTGGAATCAAATTGAATCTTGTAAATTTCCTTGGGTTATATTGTGGTACAACAAATCATACAGGAGTCGAAACATACAAGTGAGTTGGTATATTAACCCAGCATTACCGATCTCAGTTTTGATTTGCAACATCTGTACAAATATTTTGACCCCAAACGGAGAAAAAAAAAAGAAAAGAAAAAAAGAAGTCCATACACCAACGCCTGTGCAAATTAAAATTTCCCCTAAAGATGCCGATCTGCAGGGTATACATTCCCCCATACTCCACAATCTTTCATATATTTTGTCAAAAGCCTCTTCTCGGCATCATAACAAATTCTATGTGATTTGGATTAGTTCAACAATATGCAACAGCTTAAGCTTAATTTTGCCCAAGTTGGTGCTGAGGAACCATAAACTGCCACCCAGGGAAAATCCTGTTCTTGGAACATAATTAGCTTTAGGATCTACCACGCTGCGGCCCTTGGCTTGGACAAAACCAAGTATCACCGTCAAAAGCTGCTTCACAACAAAGGCCAAAATCTCAATCCACTGCCACTTCTATTTTATTTGACAAACAGTTCACATTAGAACTTCATCGGCTAGCCAAATTGATCATGACTGGCAACAGAGGCAGAATATAGAGCTGCTCTGACTATATGGGACCAGGAAAACACATCACATTTAAAACCCATTACTGCGGCTGGGCAATGGAGCGCTTGGACATAGATCCAGTGAAGGGGTCACCTTCACATGATCCCTAAGCTGTTGAGATACACAATCAGCCAACACAGACTGCCCATCACGCATTTCCACATGGGTTGGTCTCACAAACTGCATTCCTCGGACTTCACCCTCGCAGGATGCTAGTTCGGGGAACATGTGATGACCAGGCTGCAACCCTCGAAAGATTTCCGAGTTTAAGTCATGATAGGTGGTGCCATTGATGAATGGAATATTTGATGACTTTGGCGTGTTCCCAAATCCCTCGTGCAAGTAAAATGATTGCTTAATATGATGAAATGGGATTGCACCGGTTCCACCAGTTAAAGGTGTGCATGAACCCGATGCAGTGCGAGGACTAGAAATTGGTGAAGGAGACATTCTTCCATTAAAATGTTGTGGTGACCTTGCATGTAGATGAGGACTTCCAATGGAAGATACAGGACATGATACGTTCCTCGATATATGGGCATCACTGCATATAAACAAGTGCATCAGATGCAGTCAGTTAATAATTGGACGTGTGCGCATGCATGTGTTGGTACGTGTATGTGTGTGAGTGGAAGAGAGAAAGACAGACCTTGCAGGTTTGATTATTCTAGAAGAATGAACTGCAAGTCTCTCAGGTGGAGGAGTTTTTGGTTGACCAATGCCCTACAAGAAGATGACAGCATGTTCAAGCACAAAGCAAGATCATTCAATCTATAAGTAGAAACTACATTGAAGTCTCAAGGATGAGTAGGCTCTTTCAAGTATAGCTTTTGATAGAATGCAGATCATGTCATGAGCATTCCATTCTTTATGTTCAAAAGTTCATTGCTAAAGATTTTGAATATGCTGAACTGCTGTAATAGCAATGCAGCTCAAAACAAATGACAAAATTCACAACTTATGTGGTTCTAAGTCACTTCATTCATAGACATCTTTTTAAGTCGCCTTGTTATAAATAATCATCAGTTTTGGAGCCACCTAAGTTGTAATGAAATATAAACTTGTGTATACCCCCAACTTCTTTTGTTACACAATGACCCCAAAGGCTCTGACATGACTATTTATTTATTGGGGAACATAAATTCTAAAAGATGAAGGCAATTGAGTTTTTGAGACGTTTTGCATCATAATGGGGTTGTAATTTCAGGTTAGGCACGGGTTACCTTTTCCATATTATCATCGTCATAGATTTTTTGAGTTTTCATTCTTGGGTAATTTAGAAGTTTTTTTATTTAAATTCTTCTAAATAAAAATATTACAAGAAAGGGCAAAATGTTGAAACCCAAAGATACAAAGTCACTGGAAGAGGACTCCTAGGCAACAGGACCTTACAACTCAATGAAAGCCAACAGCCTACACATTAGTTCCTAGACCTGTGTCTATTCTTTTCCTTCTAGGCACGTGGTATTCTAGAGGTCAGCTTGCAAGAGGCATGGCTGGAGACTCTAGAACGAACAAGGAAATCTTTTAAGCGTCAAATCAAATGAAGTTTCTAGCTTTGAAAACTCATCAGCACTAGTCAACTTACCCGAACTTAGGAGAAGCAAGAAATGGAGCACCATCAACTTGAGGAAAAGGGGCCTCAGTAGTCTCTGTATCTGAGGCATTCAGCTGCAGTCATAGCAAAGGGAGCCAGATGCACTGCAGCAAGTACAGGTAGCAGGCAGGGGCTCTTCTGCCTTTGCTGAACGAGCAACCAACATATGTCCAAAGACCCATGCTAAAAGCAACCGGGAGGTTCCACCAGTATTCAACCTTCACAGGGATCTAATACCATCAACACATCTGACCCAAATTGTCTTAACGAAGTCACTGTCAGCACTCATAGCAACACGAGTACAAGCAAATCCCACCCTGATCTATAATGGAATCAACCACCAAAGGTTTCGTAGTCAACTTGCTATGTGGCTAATGTCTTGCTCATAGAGAAGTTCCATAGGCACATTTTGAAGCTTGACCCAAATAGGTAGAAATGTGAAACCTTCACTTGGGAAGGACATTTAAATTATCGAAGAATAAGGAAAAACTGACAAAGTATCAATGAGTTTCAAAGACTCATAATCTGACTGTCATTTCCAAATTTAAAGATAGATGGACCCTTTTAATTGCTCAATATTTTAGTTAAACTGTAACGGCTACACCACATGACCAATCATTTCAATAGTTGAGAAGAGGAAGGCCCTTATCAAGGAAGTGTCTTACCAAGATGTCTCCACAAATGAGCTCCTCCTCCGCAATAAAGCGACCGACCTTTGACCACTATCACCAAAATTTTAGAGGAGAGTTGACTTGGTAAGAAATCTCTTGGCGATACAACTATTACTCCTTCCATCTACCAACAAATTGGTAGAGTAGTGACAAGAGTTTAAGGTAGCGTTCAATTGTAAAAACTAAACTGGCTAAAAAGAATTGGACTGGACAAATATAAGAAAATTAGACATTACATGCTTGTTATATAATATTTGGTTTGTACAGTGCTAAATACAAAAATTTTTTGTTATCCCTTACTTGATATAAGTAAATAATCGATTCATTATTATATTTTGATATTTATATCTTCAATACTATCTAATATATATTTTAATTATATTTTTATATTATTTGAAATACAGTTTGAATAGATTATTAAAATTATATAATTAAAAAAATTATATATAATATTAAATAAAAAGCCGTAGATTTGCAATCTATTAAAAAATTAATTATTTATGTTAAATAAAAAACCATGCATATACAATGAATTTGGAAAGGTATTTTTGAGAATGCAAATTTTTGTTTTTGTCTTGTAAATTTCATTTTTATAACATAATACAGATAGGACAAAATCAAAACTTTTTGTCCAATTCATTAACTCAACTTTTTATCCACTTATTAAGTAAAGTTACAAATCATACATGGGACAAAATTTTTTTATCTAGTTCAGTATAAAAAAAATTGCATAACCAAACACTACCTAAATCTTCTTTTAGGCCTACTTCTATTCCTCCAATGGGTGCGCCTCTATCATTGACACTCCTCCAAGTCTCTTTGACCACCTCTTTCCTCCTCTTCCATTCGAAAAGGATGCAGCTTCTTCCCCTTCCCTCTCTCATCTTACCCTTCTCCTTCTCGTCCCTTCCCACATATGAAAGCTAGGTTTGACCCTTCTACTAATCCTAAGCTTGATTGTTCCCTACTTTTTAGATGGAAATGATTTGGTGGTGACTCCACCTTTGGAGGTGGCTGAATTTGGTGCTAACTTATGGAGAATTACTCTAGATGGTTGTTTACTTGGTAAGAACATTGCCTTTTCCATTGTTATAAGATTGCTCGTGCATTGTGGGACCAACATGGTCTTACTAAAGTATTGAGCAATGTAAAAGGCACATCCCTTTTCCAACTCTGGAAACAATGTTTAAATCATGAGTCATTAAAAATCCCTAACCCTTAGCTAGTTGTTTTCTTAGGCCTTATTTGGATTGTGGTTTTTTTATCTGTATTTTCTCTATATCGGTTCTGTATCTATCTAAAAAATAATGTTTAAAAAACTATTTTATCTGTTTTTGTTTTATAATTATGATAAAATGATAATTAAAGTATTAGAGTTAAAAAATAAAAATTCATATACTTTTAATAGAGAAAATTTAAAACTATATATTTTATACAATATAAATGGTTATTTTAATTGATATTTTTCTAAATATGAATAAAATAAAAAATAAATAAATTCTACTTTATAAGCATTTGTTAGGTTTTTAATTTNTTTATAGTAAGTGGTTTTAAGTATTCATTAATTAGATCTACATTTATTTCGTACTTGAGATGTACCAAAAGTATTTTAGATATTACATATTTAGTATTAAATTGAACTCAAAAACCTAAAACTCGAGATCAATTATAAACTACCTCTTTTTAGTGGACAGTCTGAAGACAACCTCTTCCAAAATATGATTTAAGTTGTCAATACTTGCCAGTAGTGGATTGACTTATGATACAAATAAAGCATGTAATAGAAACTTATGCTACATGAAAGCCGCCAAACACGTAAGATGTAATGAGAAAATTGAAAGATATTATCTTAAAAGGAGTCGTAGAGCATCCGACTTACTTAAGTTTCTTAGCAGTAGTCCAAGAATGCCTGATAATATGGATTGGGCCTTGTTCTAAATTCAACTATCATTGATTATTCAACCCAAGATATTTTGGGCTTGTATATTGAAAAAGTGACTCTCTTATATAGACCTACTTTTCCTACATGTCATAGAATAAAGAGAAGTTAGCATCTTGTTCTAGTTTTCTCCGAACTATGTTTCTATATGTTATATATATATATATATATAACATATAGAAACAACTCGGTTTCACATCTTTTTCCAAGATTCAGTAATTACAACAATAGTAGAATCATTATTAAATTCATAGAGGATAATGTTAAAAAGTGCCATGAAGATGCATATTAAAGACCCAAAGATAAATCTTTCATATTTTTTAATAATATTAAATATGCACTGTGGAAAAAAAAAAAAAAAGAAAATCAACTGCATGAAATTTCAAATTTTTAATCCTTTTATTTAATCTATTAACAAATTCACTCAAGCCACTGGTTAAAAGCTTTCCTTATTAGACTGATTTTAGAAAAAAAATTACTATGTAAGTCATATTACCGCTAACATGGATGACTTTAAGACAATCAGTAAATTAAACATCACAAATACAGTTAGTTACCACTTGTTTGGTGCTCCAAAGGAGGAAAAAAGATAATGCGATTTACACTTACCCTTTTTCTTTTCCCTTTTTTTTTTTCGGTAATAACAAATATTATATATATATATATATATGTATATATATATAAAACTAGTTCACTTTACTTCGAATAAACCAACTTTAAAATCAAGAATCTTTTATACTTAGATTTGCAAAGGGGCACCCAAAGTGGTACTTAGATATTAGACACCGTTTGGACATTGCTAAAATGAAAGTCATAAGACATTGCTATCTTTTCGATACTTTTATTATATTAAATCGTGCTTTTCAAAGTGCATGCATGATATCGACTACGCGTCTGTTCGACGGACTATATATATATATATATATATAATGCTGAAAATAAATTGATGATGAAGGCACCATTCTTTCGGAATGCAGTCCCTCTCCATGCTTGCAAACAGCCACGTTTAGCACTAAACATACTTAAATTTCCAATAATTACATGTTTGAGCGACATAATTGGACGGTATAAAAAGAAGAATGAAATCCGGTGTAAGAAAAATAGTACAATGCAACACTTTTATAAATCAATATAGCACTTTGATACAATATCATAATTTACATATCAACATTGCTACTTTTTACAATTATATATAAAAGAAGTTTTCAATTTTTATAAATATATATTCAATTGAAGATTTAGTATGTAAAACTACATAATAATAAGGTACGGAGGTGGACATGCATTTGTATGTGAAACTACATAATAATAAGGGCCAGTGAAAGTAATGCTCAAGCCGAACATAAAGGAAATTGGGAAAATAAAATAAAATAAGCAAGTAGTGAATTTCGTCTTGGTTGCCGATACAAGTCAGCTAAGTTGATGAGGATTGGTCTTAGTTGTAAGAAGAATAAGGATTAAATCCTGTTACCGAGGACTATATTGATTTATAATATATATTTTCTTTCATAAGCGGTCTATGGTCTTAAAGATATATCTTGACTCGTGATAATGATCAAAATCAAAACTATCCAAAATATGTATGTATATATAATACATATATATATATATATATATATATATCTAATCCAAGTTTATGAAGAGGCACACTCAACTTATAGGTATCCTTTTATTGTTATTTTCCAATTTTTCCCCCATCAAGAAAAAAATATTATTTTCCAACTTTATACTAATACACTTAACTCTTTTGTAAAATCCTAGAGTTTATATGAAAGGAGACACTAAACCTAAAATAATGTTTGATTCACAAAAATGACCAATACAATTGGAACAAGACAATATAGTACAAGAATAGTATAGTATAATTCTCTTATACCACGTTTGATTTATATAGTATAGAACAGTATATAGATTTTCCATGATGGAGAACATTGAAACCTATCTTGGCATGGATTGTATCAATAAGCAAATGATGATGATTTTGGCATAAAAGATAAATTTTCATAAGAATACTTTAAAAGTTATGAAAATGTTTTTAGTTTATACAATAAAATAGAATTTTATACTACCAATCGTACAATACAAATTTTTGAGGTTTTATCCAACAACTCAAAAGTCATTTTATCCAATAGCTTAGCTTATTATGTAAATCAAATAATTGGTTAAAGATTTTATTCAATGTAGTAATATAAACTAATGGCAATCAAACACTACTTAGAGGGAAAAGGATTTTTAAGGATAGACTTTCCCTTCATGGACTGATCTCATCTTTCATTAATTTTTTTTTATTCTCACATTTTCACACTTTCATGGGTTTCTTTGTTGTCCCTAATTAATTTTTATGTATTTTTTCATTAATATTATAAACCAATTTATTTTGGAACCTGATTTAACCTAGTGCATATTTAAGGAAAAGGAAAATATGCTTTTAAAAAAAATTCTAAAAATATAGTCAAGCCAAAAATATTTTTAAATGTATAATGCTTGAAATTGTGCTTTCAAAACATGATTTCTATTTATTAGGAAATCAAGTTTTGTGGACACAATTATAATCATTCTTTTATAATCGTATCTTCATAACACAATTTTAAGCATGTTGGTTAAAATTATGTTTTGAATACATGATTCAATCATTTTGGTTCAAATAGTGTCTTAAGACATGATTTTAAGTTGATGCACCTTCCAGCAGTAGCTGCATTTGCAAAAAGCCCAAAATACAATATCTATAACAAATAAGTGACTCAAATATCTAACTCTTAACCTATTACATGTAAGTCCAATATCCAAGCATATTACACAAACAACCAACTTCCTAATCTCAAGTCCAATCTTGATGCTTAAAACTCTTTAACCAAATCAAGAACAACAATAGACCACATACTAGACATACCACAATATCAAGTCGTTCATCAATCCATAATTATTAGAATCTCCTCAAACAATGATAATATAACAAATGAATAGTAGATATATAAAATTAAGAAAGAAGAATGAGTTTCTACATTAATATCGAAGTTTGTCTAATTATAACACAAACTACAAATATACAATCTAAAGATAAGTACAATGTTAAAAGTAGGTAAAGATGAATCTAATGCTACTGTTGATGATGTCAACTAAATCTCTACAACTATTGTATATTCGAACAAGAGTCAGGTTGTGGTTACACCATTTGATCGACATCCCATCGGGTAATCTAATCAATATCCAATTAGCCAATTAGCTAATTAGAGATTGAGTCAGCTAAAAAATAAACACAAATCGATTAAAACAAGCTATGAGAACCATTCACACATTTGATTGAACATGCTACATGCATCCAAACTAGCCTTAACATATACCAATTTCACTCAATAAAATCATGACAAACTTACAAATCAGTGTTATCACTGCACTTGCACAACATATGTTAGTTAGAAAATGAAAAAGATGGGGAAAAATAACTTTGGCCGTAGGCTAGATTTAAGGTTTCATAATAAGGAAGATTCTTCACAAAATCAAAGCTTAATGTAGTAAAAATGGCCCTTAACATGCAAAACATGACCTTGGATTAACTAAAATAGTGGAAATCCCCCCCCTCGTCGCTCTTGATGCTCTCTCTTTCTTTTCTTTTTTTCTTTTTTAACAAATTATGTTACAACACAAATGAAGGGAAAGAGCTTTTGTCTAGTTTTAGGCTTGATGAAATTATGTCTTACTAAACTAAAATCGTATCTTTGAAACACAATTTCTTAACAAATAGCAATCATGTTTTCAAAGGCATGATTTCAAGTGTCATAGAGTTAAAAATATTTTTGGCATAGTTGTATTTTTGAAAACTCTTTAAAAAAGTTTTTTTTTTCCTTTTCCCTACATATTTAATTTTGTTAATGTTATTTTATATTTTGAACTTTTATTTGTGATATCTAAGTATATAGTGTAAAAAGGTTTTGACTTTCCATTTTCAGAAAAAGAAACATACTGTAATTTATAATTTGATGATTCTAATTACTTAGAAAAAAAGTTAAGATTCTTTTATATAAGGGTGATTACATTTTAGTAAACCTAGAATATGGAACATTGTTTTTATTTGATTAAATTCATTGTTTCCTCTTATTTGGGTTGTGTCACTACCCAAACAAAGAGATAAGCAAAAAAGCTTCAATGTTTTAAGGACTTTAATTCTAGATAGATTATACACATCATTTAGAGATTATATTAACAAATCCTAACTAATTACATAATGACTTGCATCACACATAACAAACTTTGAGCTGGAAAAAGGAAATATCAATACGAAGAGAAATAAAAAAAAGGATCATCTTTCATCCCTAAAACATTTATACCTCTTTTTCTTTTTTTTTTTCTTTTTTAGTGGCTTATTAGAGTGTAGCTAGCTCAAAATTAGCCATTTTCATCCACAATCATATCTTGCGAAACATCAAAATCAAAGCATTACTTTATGATCTATTAGTTTAATACATTAATATGAAAGTACAAAGCATAAATGTGAAAGGATCCATGAAGTTAGGGCTTGTAATTTATGTTGAAAATAAACTTTAATTCAAGAGAAACACAACAATAATTAGGCTAGAGAGTGTAAGAGTAAAGACTTTATTATTTGGGAAAGAGACTTAGATAAATAATTAGAGAGGATTGGGCTTAAATAGTATTTACCATTATGTGCTCTTGTCATGACAAATATGATAAGAGCTAGAGTTTTGGATGAAAAGAGTGAATCTTTACAACTTAGCCAACAACAATTGCAACAAGATACTAAATAGTTTCAATAAGATGTTCAAGATGGTTTAATCTTCTCAATCGTTAATTGTCTTAATTAGAAGCCTTTATGTTGGATAAAGTCAAATATTGGAGTACTCATTTTAATATTAATATTGTACAAAGTACGTCATCATTTTCTCAAACTAATTTATCACAAGAAAAGTCCATTTTAAAAGGCATAAATTAAAGATACCTAAATTCATTAGTGATGATCCACTTGAATGGATATTCAAATCAAATCAACTTTTTGAATTTAATCAAATTATAGATGAAAGAGACTTAGCATAGCTTCTTTTACAATGGAGGATTGTGCATTACTGTGGTATCAATGGATGTATTATAACCATTAGCTTAGTTCCTGGCAAAACTTTATTGAAGCATTAGAGATCAAATCATATAAGGTACTTTATCTAAACTTACATGAAAATATTCTAAAAATAGTATCAATCATATTTTGAATCTCTTTTAAATAGAGTGTTAGGTTTATTTGAAAGTTTTTACTTAGGTGCTTTGTTTCAGTGTTAAAATCTATGATATGTAAGGTAGTATAGTTAGCAAGAGCCAAAAGTTTAATGGAAGTTATTTATCTCGCAAAAATGTAAGAACCCAAACTTTCTTATCAGTTCTATTGTATACCTTTAAACTCTTTTCTTCATAATCTCTTAAACCTTTTTTCACACTACAATTTTCTAAATCCTTTCTTTCTCTTACTGTTATTTCCTCCAATTCTATTACCTCAACTGCTAGAGTGTAACCATCATTATTACCTTAGCCAAACTAACCTTACCAATCAATGAAAGGAGTAATTTGAAATGCTTATAGGGAGGGAAAAGGTTCTTGCTATAATTGTCATGAGAAATACCACCATAGTCACAAATTTAAAGCTAAATTTCTATAACTTGTACAAGATGATAATGAAGATGCACTCACATATGATAATGCTGATAAAATATACATTGATGATGATACACTAGTAAATGAGTCTTTTTTTTATTAGCTATCATGCATTATTGAGGGAAGTTATCGCTAAAACACTCAAATTTAAGGGAACACTCAAGAAGCATGTGGTATACTAGTAGATATGGGTAAACATACAACTTAATGCAAAATAGATCGATTAAATGTTTTAGGTCAACCATTATACCTCTCCTAAATTTCAAGCAATTATTAGAAATGGTCATAAGTAGACATGTGAAAGTAAATGTTCATAATGTCCATCCATAAAGTGATGGACAAATAAAAGCGTTAAATAATGTCATTCAACAATATTTGATGGGTTATGTTATGAAATGACTTGGTGATTGAGTGAAATATCTTCCTTAAATAGAGTCTACCTATAATAATCATTTCATGAAGGTGCTAAGACCACTCCATTTGAAGTAGTTTATGCGAAAAAACCACCTATAATTCCTTTTTATGTTTGAGGCTCTTTTAAGATGGATGCTATTAATAGTGAGTTGGTGGTTAGAAATGAATTTTTGAAAGCGCTAAAAAAAAAAAAAAGATGAGAGCACAAGATTGAATGAAGCATTATGTTGATTAATACAAATCTGATGTGCATTTTAAAAGTTCAAAACTTGGTGCTTGTAAAACTCCAACCATATAAGTAAGTCTCACTTGCTCCTAATGGATGTCACAAGCAATCTTAAAGATATTATAGTCTATTTCCTATTACTAATAAGATAAGAGTAAGTGCTTATGAACTACTTCCTCTATGTGCCCCTTAATTTAGATAATATGCTTCATATATCAGTGTTGATATAAGCTCAAATGTCTATTTTCCTTCTTTAGCTTACCTCTAGATGCTATTGATATTATCTTACTTTTACAATGCATTACTATTTTGGCTACTCAAGTGTTGGTCACATAGCTAGGTGTTATGACCAAGATGCATCTTGGGAAGATTTTAATATTTTCGAAAGCTTTTATCTAGACTATTGCCATGGTGACAAGGTTGTTTTTAAGAATTGGAGTAAAATGTTACAACCAAAGTAAAGGGACAATTGAAAAAGCCTCAATGGCTTAAGGAATGTTAATTTATATATATTATACACATTATTTAAATATTGTATTAGCATATCTTAACAATGGAGAAAACTACACAACAACTTGCATCACATATAACAAACTTTAAGTGGGAAAAAGGAAATATAAATACAAAAAGAAATAGAAAGGGGATCATCTTTCACCCTTAAAAATGTACGTGCCTCTTTCTCCTTCTACTAGCTTTTTAAAGTGTGGCTAGCTTAAGATCAACCATTGTCATCCATTGCCAAGCCTTAATGAATAACATACTTAAAGCATTAGTATTTGATCTATTAGTTTGATACATAAAACCAAAGATTAATACATAAACACTAGAGGATCCATAAGGTTAGAGTGTGTACGTCACCTTGACAATAAACCATAATTCAAGAGAAATACAGTAAGCATGAATTTAGAGAGTTTGAGAGTAAAGACATTACTAATAGAGAATAGGGATTAGACAAACAATAAGAACCCATTAACTTAAATCGTATTTGAGCCTTAAAAATTTCATTGATTATATGTTATAGAGAAATATGGAAAGACAATTAATAATTGGATATTTAGATTTTGAAGGAGAAACAAATATAATCTTAAATCCATATTAAATTAAGCAAACAATGTAGTAATCTATAAAGAGCCTTTTATAGTACACACACACAAGCACACGCGCACGCACACACATTTCATCCTTTTGGCATCATTTTCAAATATAAATTTGCAACATATAGTACCTAAAAGATGAAAGTAAAATTGTATATATATATATATATATATGTATACATGTATCCTATAATTTAACTAATTAACATACCCATAAAAAATCAAATGTATTTATCATGTATTTTATTTAGTTTTACTGAAACACCAAATGAAGTTTTTGTTTTTGTTTTTTTTTTTTTATTACTACAATGCCACACCTCTTAAGGCCTATTCATCTACATACTAATGCTTAGAAGATTGTACAGTTATGTCATCCTCAAATTGAGGATAAGGCTCCTAAGAATTATGTATGGATTAAAATTCACCAATTAACACATATTCATGAAAAGTATTATGATAGATCTTTTAATAAGCACAACATTTAGGGTATCATATGCCTAATAAAACATCATACAAATGTATCCTAAGCATTATTTAAACTACCTAAGATACATAAATAAATGCTCGCTTGTAGAAATGCCCATCCTAAGCCTAACTCCAACATCAGCTCCATTTTCAAAACAATTACATATTCTACCCTTATAAACATTATAAACAACACAAGTACTCTACTTTTTCATAATACAACACTTACACCATGCTTTTGTTTGCTTAGAAACCAATGAGACACAAAAGTTGATGTGTCATTGCCACATCAATGGTACGTCAACATTATATATTTTTTATTTAAATAATATAATTACATATTTTAATTAACTAAAACAAATAAAAATATTTAGATAAATTTGAATTTAAAAAATGTTTACTTTCTTTTTAAATAATACATAAACTTCTTATATATATATAATATAAATACATACATACATACATTGTGAGACACCGGTCTTTCACCAATTATCAAGGACTTGAAGTGGTGACACATTCCTAATAAATATAGAACTTGGAAAATATGACTTGTGAAGTAATAAAATAAAGTGGTTGTAAGCAGTATGAGTTACAAGTACCATTATGTGAAATAATCGAAGTTGCCTGGAATCGGTAAATTTAGCATTCCAAAAAATATTCTCCAAATCAAATATGGTTCTAAATGAGCTCCAAAAAGTTAAAAGAAACACTTTGGTAAAGTTTACTTTATAAAATTAAGTCAACAAAATATCTAATTTCATAAAAACATATTTTTATCAATAGTCAAAAATTAGTGTTGTATACATGAAACGCGAGACTGGAATATAGTGAGGTCTTAAAAATAAAATTTACCTAACATATAAATATAATTATTTGAAGTTAACTGCAAATAAAATAGCTAATGTAAGCATGACATTTACAAGTGTACACCCAAAATAGGAAAAATACCCATATATTATATAATATACCTAAAACTATATTCTAATTAACTTAAATAAACTAAAAATTCACATGGGCTAGCTAGAGCATAATCAAAAAACAAGTAGGAGGCATGGCACGTAGTTAGAAAAAGATGGAGCTTACTTTACAAGGGTAGTGCTAAAAACCTAATGCATGAAAATTTGGGGAATAAGAGACTTTTAGCCTAAGAAAAATTCATCAACTCAAAGAGAAGTTTCCTATAATCACAAAGTTACTTTTGAACTTTTTTTTTTTTTTTACACAATTTAGGATTTGGGAAAAATCTTGAGAGGCTTAGGAAGTGTCAACAAGGGTGGTTATGCAATTAAGAAGAAATAAGGTAATTTTTGGTAAAATCTAAGTTCCTTTAGCAAACCACCACTTAGGAATAAAACCAACAACTTGGAGATAGAGGAAGTGGTGCTACTCTTGGTTGACACACCCCTATACCCAAATGGTAGCCGGAGTTGCATGTGACAGTAAGTTTTGGTTTTTCTTGAATTTAATTCTATTTTTCTAAAAAATAGTAAAAGACCTCTAAAAATTATGATTTCTAGTTTCCTTATGTCATTTTTTGTGTAGAATCCAAAAATGAAACCACATTTCTCAAATTCCAACTAGAAATATGTATTCTTTAAGGAACTAAGCTAAAAGCGAACCTTAATTCCAATTTTCAATAGCCTAAATGATGTTGTTTTGATCCTAAAATTTATGTACAAACATTTCAACATTTCTACTTTAATTCCATGGAAAGAGCTTTCGAAAATTCAAAAGTTAAATTTTAGGGTTTTTTTTTTCCTATTTAGCATGCATGTAGCTGAAATTTCCTAAAAGGGGTGTTTGATTGAGTAATTAGGTCTCCAAGTGCTAGTTATTGTTATATTTGAGGTTTGAAGTGTTAGGTTAGTATGTTGGAGTAATGAAGTAGGGGAGTAGATGCTAGAGTTGTATGATTTGAGAATTTAATAAATGTTTTATACAAGTCATAATGTAAGTCAGAAGGTGCCTTAGAAAGTATAGCAGAAGGGAATGTGAACTAGTCTATGTGTAGAATAGAAGTGTTTTTACAGTAACTTTATATGTCCTTTAGGAGTGATGATTGAAATAGTTAACCGAATTAGTATATAATAGTAAAATGGATGTTTAATTAGTGTTTTAATAAAGTTTATACATGAGAATCAGAATAATGTGTTATAGAAAGGAGACATAATAATATCTATATAATGTTGATGTGTCACAACCCTAGGGGGCTAGTCATGACAGTCGTCATATACCGTACAAAGGATTGCAAATTGAATTCCCTTATAATCAACGACCCTTTTATACGATACACAAGGCTACAGCTACTACTAACTATCAAGAGTGCGTAAGCTTAAGCAATATCATTTCATGATAAATAATAATATTATAAAAAATAACACATAATCTATTTATATAAAAGTTTACAGATACAGAGTCTGAAACGTATCTGAAGTTAGACTAATATAAATTTACATATTTAAATCTATAATAATTCAAAAGTACTCTTCGCCCTCATCCAACTCCCACAATGACCTCATGTAGAAAACTAACCTCGGACATGCGATAGCCCGACTCTACAAAAAAGTCGGCCTGCAAAAGAAGACTATAAGGGTATAAGCTAACTAACTTAGTGAGATATTTTCCCTCAACCATATAGCAATCAAGTTTATATAACAATTAAGTTCAGCTAAATGAATGCATGACAAATAGTATGCCAAACAAATACATACAAGTGACCAGGTACTATATGTAACTCAGATTTAACACCCTCCGAAGTCAGGGTTGGAGATTCATCTGTACAGCCAAATCCGGGTACCATATTAAAACTTATTTTGTAACAAAACTTTGCATTTCGTATTTAAAATATAATGGTACATCCATTACTAGCTTTATCAAAATGAGTTCTACATATGATTGTGAGTAAGTTCACGCAGCCCTCACTCACCCCTAAACAAAGGCCTTTGGACTCGACCCTTAGCTAGGTGGTTGGTGCCTCCAACGCCTCTAACGCCTAGTCATCCTGCGAGTCGAGGTAAGGTCATATCGCACGTATGCACCGTACGAAATCAATAACAATCAATAATTAACCCACGTATGGCCCCTCGCTACCTCTGTGTAATGTGACTGCCGGAATTAGTTATACAGTGCATGATTTATGCATAATCTAAGTTAACTTTTGCTAGTCGAATAAAAATTTAAGTCATATTTATTCAGTGATCATTCCAAACCACAAACAATCAATCTAGTAAATCTACTATACAACAAACATTATATTATTGAAATTTAAAGTAAATTCACCATCAACAATAATTATCATGCACAAACATAACCCAACGTCATACACATTCATTTATAAACCATAATTTATATTTACTGACTACAAGCACGAATAAGTACAGAATCATTAGGAAAAACTCACTCAGTCATGGCTAGCTTAGGGGTCGTAGTAGTCTAGGGGCAACTTAGGATCGATATCGAGATTACCTGAAAATAAGATAAATTCATAAGTTTGAGAATTTAAAGCTAACTAGTGTTATAATTTGTAAGGTCTACTTCACCTAGTTACGTAAAATTGTCGATTTGAGCTTTTTATCGAATCGCGTGTAACTTTTTCGTTTTAGCTCGGATCATCATGAACTTATAGTCCATTTTGATCGTTTTCGAGCGTATTTTCTCGTAACGAGGTCCATTTTGGATATTGTGACTCGTAGTTTAAATTGTGATATAAAAATATCACAAAAATTCATATTTAAGTTTAAAAATTATAAAATATTAATTTTCGCTTTTTCTTAACATATTTATCATTTAATAATTATTTAAATCATATTTTGATATTTTTATTATTTTGAGCATATTTTCCTATTTTTTTATTTTTACTTTATTATGATTATTATTATTATTATGACCTTTATTATTTTTATTATTTTTCATTTTCTTAGTATTTATGTACTTCACGATTTATACATACATATATATATCTATATATATTTTTGATATAGTATATATATAAAATATATGTTATATGCTATATATATGTATATACTTATTATATGAAAATAAACCTACTCTTATGTACATATATATATTCATGTATTTGTATTTATACATAATAATATACTTATATAATTTCCGAATACTTAAATATATATAAATAATCTACAAATACCTATTCCTATTTTATATATTCGGTATATATATATTTATATAGTATTTGTTATATAGTATGTATACTATATATTATACATATATTATGCCATATACCATAAAGCATATACTCCATATTATATGTCTTATATACATATATTATTATTTATAGAAATATACTACTACATATATATACTATACGAGTACCTATATACATACACAAAAATATACTACTACATATATATACTATACAAGTACATATATACATACACGAAAATAATTATACATGGGTACATATATATATATATAAAGTTTACAGTACACACACGCATATATATATACTATAGTTATGAAATTACTTAATACTAATTATAGGTATTCTAAAAAAATATATAATACATACTTTTCCATATATCTATGTATATACATGTATACATACCTAGCCTTATACATATATAAAATTAAATCTAAATAGTTATGTACTTAGACATGTATTAGTAATGTTATATGTAGAAAAATAAATACTATATTTATACATGTACATGGTACATATTATACATCTATACTACTAAAATAATTACTTACCTATTTATTTAATTTCTCTTCTTCCTTTCTTTTTTCTTTTCCTTCTTTCTTTTTCTTTCTCTCCCTCACGGTTTGCTTCCTAGATGTTTGCGTTTGTGCAGAATTTTTTTTTCTTTTTCTAATCTTTTGCGTTAATGTAGATAAAACAAAAATAATCATTTGTAATCTTTTCTTTTTATTTAAGATTAACACATGGCAATTTGTTTTGCTTACGTGGGCTGCTTGATTTGGATCTTTGTTTTCCAAATTCTAAACGTGGCAATTGAAGAAAGAAAAGAAAGTGAGAAAAGAGATAAATTGAAAAAGAATGAGAAGGAAAATAAAATCAATGATAAATATATGTAATTTTTCGAATCATATAAATTGTAAGAATTTTCATCATAAATTAATTTTTGAAATTTTTGTGAAATTTTATCAATTTAATTAGTACCCGTTACAATTATAATTTTTACAAGTTATTATAGCGATTTCGTTAAAATTTCATGTGAATAGGCGATTTAGTCAAAAATTGTATTCGACTATGATTATATCACTATTGAGTAATATTTAACTATTTTATAGGTTTATGTTTATAATTTTAGGATTTCGAGCAATTTCGGGTTTAATTTTGATTAATGGTGTGTAAATCAGTTTTAGGGTTTTAGTATGTGATTTAGGATTTCGATCAATTCCTAGGGTTTTGTTATCGGTATTATATTTGATTTATTAAACTTCGTAATATTTTATTGTTACTAACCTTATCGACTTATTGTATAGTTTAGAACACTCAGACTTGAGTTAGGGTTCAACTACTGTTTTCCTAGGGTTTACATGATGAAGTAAAAGACTATGTCAAAAAGTTTGCTATAAGGGCCTTATGTACAGGGTGTAGAAAAAAAAATGGGCTAGAAAGTAACTAAGATTAAAGTTATCTTAAAAAGAATAATACCAAGTCCTAAACCCTAAGTGTAAGTAAGTTAGTGACTTTATTCATACTTGACATATATTAACTTGAATATTGTATACATCTTCTTTAGAAGATATGTGCGTGGAGAAGCCCCTAAGACAAGTGTAAAACTTGAGGAAATTATAGAGTGGCCCAGATAAGTGGATTGGTTATGCTTTAGAGTAGATTTTATCTACTCTTAACTTATCTAACTATAATAAATGTAATTGATCTCATGCATAATGTGATATGTTGTTTGACAAGTGTTGAGATAATTTTTTATTTGCTGGCTATGTGACTTATTAATTGATTCATGTTTCAAATAATTCGATATATGATGTTACTCGGTTGTTATTTGATCTTATGATGCTTGGTTCTGTAGTAACTAGACAAAAAGACTAGGAACTAACCCTGCCTCCTAAGGTGTTCAATTAAGTGAACCTAATACCGAAGCTATAGAGATGAAAACGTAAATAAAGTAAAGTAAGGGATCAATTAATAAATAGATGAGAAAACTTCCTCAGTATTTGCTTGGTAATTGTTGGGTATGTAACTGATGCATTCATGACATAGCACAACAAGGGCCTACAAGTCAAGTTTTCTAAAGCTAAGATTTCGCTGGGCAAAGTTTTATTTTAGAAACCAATGTTTTGGTTAAGCAAACAATTTCATTTATGAAAGCTTGATTTTGTAAAGTAGACAGCTTTGTTTATAGAAACTAGTTTTCTAGTATATAGATTTGCATTTTAGCTAAGCTGTTGGGTTAGGAACCCTTGGTTGCATGGCTAGGTTCCTAGACTTTAGGTTATGTCTAAATACTTGGATTGAAGTCGACCAACTGGATGACTTACTAAGAGCTATGCTAGGATATCGGTATCGATGTATGTCATATGCATTAGTATGGCACACATTTTTTTGCATTTGCATTGCTTAGTTATACTGTTAAGCTTTACATTGATAATGACAACCTACTTAGTGAATGTGATGTGATATTATTTGTATTTATGCTTTTTTGTCCACTCTCACTCAGCTTATAGTGATTCGAGGGAATAAGTCTTTCTTATCCTTAGGTTCTGAAGGAAACTTAGCTTAGACCTCACATCATAATTATAAGGAGAATTTAGTATAGGTAATTAGCATCTTTGTGGTAAAGGTTAAAGTAGAAAGTATGTTAGAATGTTGGTTAGAAAGTGAACTAGAGAAAACCTTTATGTAGCTGAAGTGCATCAAAAACTAGATTCAAGCACTGAAAAGTAGCTTTACAATAAGACTGTTGAATTATTTTGTAAGGGCCTTAATAGGAGATTAGTAAAGGGATGAGTAGATCTTCTTATGAGTCTATATATTACAAAGATATTATAATGTGACCTATGTATTTTATAAAAATTTATAGTTGCGATACTCTAGGTGTGACCCACTATTGAAAGGATTTCCGCTGTTGTTATATCAAATGAGAAGTGTTTCAATAGCGTAAGTTTCATATTGTTTTATGATACATGTAGTACAAATTTTGTCTTGTTTTTAACTCAAAATTGACAGTAACGAATCGTCTTTAGATACCAAAACTTAAGAAAATTTTTTAGGTAGACATCTAAAAGGCAGGGCGTTATAGGGTGGCATTAGAGCATCGTTGGTAAAATGAGCCTAGAAGTATCACAACTTGCTTTTGAATAAGGTTTGGAGGAGTGATAGATTGAAAAGTTAAGGTATATATGTGGATTTAAAGAATTAAAGTGAGGATTGAAATGAAACTTAAGGCATGTCAAGGAACATAGATTGGGATTATTTATGAAGGAGAGATAGAAAGTATGAGTAACAGCATGGAATAAAGTAAGTTTTTAGCAAAAGTCTTATGGAAGTTGTTAAGAAATTGATGGACTTAAGTTGATGTCAAGGAGGAAATCTTGGTTAGTTCTTAACAAATTGGTGTATTGAAGAAATTGAGTAGAAGATTTATGGACATATAATGGTTGGAATGAAGGAAAAAAAACTTAATCATGTTATGTTGTAAGCTAGGAAAACTCTACAAAGATGAGAATATGGTAGTAAGATTGTGTATATAAGGTTATCTAGAGTAGCTAGATTAGCTCAAAAAAGCAAAAGAATAATATCTTTGTATAGTAATAATAGGTTAAGGAATGAGTGGAGAGATCATACATTCCTATCAATCACCATTGCAAGATGGAAAATAAGTTTATATAGTATGAAGTGTAGTTTAACTTTTGCAAAATGCATTCTTCAAATACACTTTGGCATACATGAGTAAGCTTAGAAAGAAATGGAAAATTTAAGGCCCTCAAGTTTCCTTTCTTCAATTCTTTGGCTGTCGTCACTCTTATATCTACTATGTTGACTTTTCTATCTTTACTGTTGATTCAATCATGTCATGTCAATTGTATGACTAGCAACTACTCAGTTCCTTTGTATGTCATGTTAATCCAAGAGTTATGTCAATCTTGTTTTATTCAAATCAAATCCAACTGGGTCAAGTTATTCTTTATCTTATTTAAGTACAAGTTAGTGAAAAGTTTAGATTTGCTATACTTATACTTAATACTATATGTGTGTTAGCTATTAGAAGCACTCAAGCTCTTAGTTTTGATGTAAGTGTGATACTTGGAGAGTTATAGAATATATGTATGAGGAAGGGATCAATCATGAGTTGCACTTAAATGATAATGTTGTTATGACTAACCCTGAGCAAAGGAAGAAGTGAGATACAACCTATGTGGCAAAAACTGAGTCAAAAAGTGTAGAAAGGTTAAATCCTAGCTAAATTAAGGATCAAAGGTAGAGTTGAGATGTGTCGGGCTACAATAACATGAACTTGATATGACTCAGAACCTAGATTAGGACATGAGTTAAAAGATACGAGAAGTAAGGATTGAGCTAAAATGATATAAAACTTCAAAAATTTGTTAACTTGAAATAATGTACATAATAACAAATGGATCTGATGACATTCATAATCGATATCTTTATACATTAAGTGCATTATAAAGACTAATAGCATAGGGAGTACGTTAGAGGCAGTCTTGCTAGGAATTCAAAAAAAAAAAAAAAAA